>CM073515.1:23605000-24205000 GCA_037074615.1 Leucaena leucocephala
ACTATGCCGATGTTAGATTTCAGTATGATCCACATGTTGGTAAATCACAAATAGGCTATTTGTTCACATGTAATGGTACAACTATTTCATGACGATCAATGAAACAAACCATATTAGCCACATTATCTAATCATGCAGAAATACTAGTGATACATGAAGCAAATCGTGAATGTGTATGGTTAAGATTGATAATACATCATATATGTACTACTTGTGGATTTTCATCTAGTAAAATGATCCCAATAGTCCTATATGAAGATAATACTACATGTATTACCCTACTGAAAGAAAGATATATCAAAGGAGATATGACAAAACATATTTCTCCAAAATTCTTTTTCACACATGATCTTCAAAAGAATGGTGAGATTAATATCCAGCAAATCCATTCTAAGGAAAATCTAGTAGATTTATTCACCAAGTCACTTTCAGTAATGATATTTGAGAAGCTCGCACATGATATCGAACTTCACAGATTTAGAGATATCAATTGACGTTGCAAAAAGGGAGAGTCGATACACGCTGTACTCTTTTTCCCTTTACTGAGGTTTTGTCCCACTGCATTTTCTTAGCAAGGTTTTTAATGAGGTAGTACTGTGAGTGTATCAATTAAATGTGTACTCTTTTCCTTTCACTAAGGTTTTATCCCATAGGGTTTTTTCTAGTTAAAGTTTTTTAATGACGCACATTATTAAATAATAGATATCCAAGGGGGAGTATTATGAATATTAGAATGTGGATGTTCATCTTCCATCTTCCTCTTCCTCTTCCTCTTCAACTTCCACTAGGTCATTATTGCATATAAATAGTGCATGTTATTTGTGTTGTAAAGCAATTGAAAGAATACAATATACTTCTCTCATTTTCTTGTCTTTATCTTTTCTCTCCTCTTAATCTTGTGGATTAGTTGGTTAGTTTTATAACATTTCTTGCTATTTTGTTTACATTTATTACGTTAATCAATGTTTCCTTTTTCATTTTAGTACCTACCCAATTCATACAATTCAGCTTAACACCTGTCAAAATTTAATCAAAGTTAATTGAAGTTTGTAACGGTTTCTTTGTGGGTTTGTTTTTGAGATGTTACTGTGAATACTTCACTTAGATTGTTACTATGTAGTAAGTATAATTCTTGTGGAACTTTTAGAGTTCCTTGAGGGTAAAACTTGTTGAATAGGGTCTTTACCCTATGGTGAGGGCAACTTAGGAATCTTCTATAAGTTTCTAAAGCTACCTGAAACCCTAAACGACATGCTATCTACTTTTAATTATGGGTTTGAGAGGATATGACTCCAACCCCAATATGTTCAACATTACCAGGCCTATGAAAGTTGTCGATGAAAGGAAGATGATGAACATCTATAGTGTTATGATAGCTGTCACGTCCCAAAATTTGAGCCATAACCGGCACAGAATATGAATAAATTAATATTCCTTAAGCCTAAACCTTAATTGAAATGTTTGAAACAAAAATCATAATTATTTACAATTTATAAATCAAAAGCAAGTCCGCTATAGGAATTTTGGCAAAATCGTCCTTGTATGACTGATTTCCCGATAATCCTAAAATAGACGGCAAATGTTCAAAGTTTCCATAATATTTTTCTAAAAGAACCAAAATCTTTTCTAAGAGCAATCTAGAGCATTTACCATTTTATCAAAATAATACAAGTACTTTATAAATGATAATTATATTAAAAGTAGTCCTGTAAAAAATGACGCTTCAGATCGACAACGAGGCTCTTTACTGCTCAGCGGGAGGATTAGGGTCAACTGCACTATATGAGGCCAAATAATCTACTCATGAATAACGTCCCAAAAATATGATTAAAAATGTGAAAATAAACAATGCATAATCATGTTAAAAATGTATTTCATAATATTTCGTAATTTGATGCAAACATTTCCGTAAATATTTGTATTTCAGGAAAAACAACAATATGAAATAGCCATTTCAAATCAATTTGAAATAACCATTTCCAATCAATCATTTAAAAGCAATCCTTTCAAAACCATAATCTTTTCGTAGGACTTCAACAGAACATAAACAGACATGGACACACAGTCCACGAGGGTAACTAACTAATCTAGCGTGGCTCAAAGCCATGCAAACAGGCGTGGACACACAATCCATGAGGATAAATAACTATGCGTAGCACGAGGCCACATAATAGGCATAGACACACAGTTCATGAAGGTAAATAACCATTAGGTGCGGCCTGAATCCACTAAACAGGCGCATGTACGAGACCTATAAATAACAGACACAGGTAAGAAACCTACGAATAACAGGCGCAGGCATGAAACCTACGAATAACAGACGCGAGAATAAATCCCACGAATAACTATCGCGAGTACGAAACTCACATATCTCCATCGAGCTCAGGTAACCAAGGTGCACCAAGGACTAATAGTACTGCTGTTAGAAACCATCATTCTGTATTCCGTCCTTTGAAAACATTTTCAACATTCATGGGGTCCATTTCACATTTAATGATCTCACTCATTTCAAATGCCATAATCGTTGGTAAAATCACTTTGAATTTCAAAAACCCCAGCATGAACATTCAAAATCAAATATCCAGTTACTATGAAAACATATGAAATTCCCATAGGAATATAACACCAGTTCAATGTAACATTTGTTAAATTCTTTTCTAAAATCTCTTTATTCATTTTCATACATAATCGTAATCCTTTTGTAAACCATTTGAAAATAAATCATTTCTAACAATTAAAACCATAAATTCGTAAAAATGGCTTTCCGTAAATTGTATTTAAAATTCAACATTTTAATTGAAATAACAATTTATAAAATGCTATTTTAAGGGAATGTTATTCACTTAACTGCCACATTCCAAAACTTTTACCCGTTTCAGCTAATCACTTTCGATTAAAATCACTTTTCAATTCCCTGGTATCCTGAAATAACACATTTCGTAAGCTAACATTCAAGAACCATATTTCAAACAGACTTAATATACATAACAATCATAACTATGACCAAAAACTATTATTAGAGAAGAAGAATCCCTAACCAAAAGTTAAATTTTAATTTCTTCAAAATTTTGAACTTAATCATCACTATAAAGTCACTTTTCCATAAGTCCTAACAATACACTTTGCATACACTTAACTTTCCCTATTCCCTATACATATTCATTTCAATTTGACAACACTACTATATAACTTCCTTGGAATTCCCTACCTCCATTCAAATTCCAATACTCTTACTTTGATCCATCTAACATAATTTCCCCCATTGCTTTACTCAACACCTGAATAACATTAATCGACAACACATCATCTTAAAGCATATATATATATATACTGACCAAGGCAGCAATATATTCATCTACATGTATATCTACAGCAATACCATATATATACATATGCATTGAACCAGTAGTGCCCATTAACTCTTATTCTTTCTTCCTCCTTCCCATAACATTTCCCTTCAAACATACACACACTCAGCGCACTCAAAGCATATATGAATAGCTTTACATGCATACTTTGCTTAATCTAAACTAGAATAGCAGTGACCTTGCAAATTATTACCACAGAAAACAAAAATAATTTCAAACATCAATTTATCTATACAGATGCACACTCATATATATATACACCTTCACAGTGCACGCATACACAGCAGCAACAACAGCATAGATATATGAACATATATATATATATATATTCCCTTAATCAAATTCACAGCCCCCTCTCATAAAAATCAAGCAATTCATAACAACCAACAAAATCAAAGGTCTCTATTTTTTACTTAAGATACCTTGAGCCAAAGAAACATTCAGATAATAGTACATCAACAAAATACTCTAACTACCATCCTTTTTCCTTAAAACATGTGTGCACATTACAGAGCAATCCAATCCACACTCACGTACACCTAACTCATAATGAACACACATACAGAGCAGCAGCAACCATAACATATATATATTCATCCTCAGGATCACTGATCAAAATTGAGGGAATAGAAGAGAGAGGAAAGCAAACCTCACTTACCCAGAAATGGCACCTTAAACCATAGAACAATGACTAATATCTGGTGACCCCAGCTCCTGAGTCTTAGGCGATAGAAAAATAGAACGTCCGCAGGCAACACATAAATGGTTTAATCGCTTGACAATCCAATAACACACCTAAATAAAATCCTAACTCATCGGTTGTTAAACCTTACAGCCTCAAATTGACCGATGGAGAATTTTTCCAGAAACAGAACAACCGGAGAAATCAAATACTAAAGTCAATTCATGCGATTAGGTCGAGTTTCAAGTGGAATAAGCTTTACTTATACAATTTACAATTTTTCGCAAAAATTCAAACTTGATTTCACAGCCACCCCTATTACCAGAAGAACAGAGAAGTTTGAAGGTGTAGACAAAAATTGAGAGCTCACTTTAGGGTCAATGGCGTAGCGAGCTCGATTTTAGTCCTTCGGTTACTTCTCATCCACTAAAATATTTTAGTCCCAAGCTTTCCTTCTCTGTCTATTTAGCATCTCAATTTATCTAACACCATGGCTTATAGCTGACCACATGGTAAAGACCTTCCCCTTACTTCCATCATCGCTTCCTTCCGTCTGGGCCGCTGAAGGGAAATCAGAGAAGAAAATGGCAATGGAGGTATGGTGGTGTAGAGTTAAAATAGGGAGGGGTACTTTTATAATTTCACGCACTAAAAAAAAGAAAACATCCACTTCTGCAGTCACTAGGGTTCAAACACAGGACCCTTGATTTTCCCTTCCCTTTTGAACCACTCAGCTAATGTCTCCTCTATGAAATTTTCTATAATGATTATATATATTCTTTGTTATCAGGATAATATATGCTAAATTTAGAGTCATAACAATAACAATCAGCGATATAAATATGAGGGTTGTTGTTACCACCAATATGAGTTTGCTAATCAATAATGAAATAAGTATACTAATCACCATTGATATCAGCATGTTGATCAATATGGGTACTCTAACGGTCACCAATGAGTATATTGCCTATCATCGTTATCAGTTTGTTGATCATGACTGATATGAGTATGTTGACATTGATCAGTATGAACATGCTACTCATCATCAATTTGAATATGTGGATCATAGTCGACATGACTATACTACTCATCGTAATTATGAATATGTTGGCTCATGCTGACAAGAGGAAGAAGTTTATGAGTAACTCGTTGACGATGTGTGGAAACACTTAAGAGCTAAGTTTAATAGTAGTAACCGATAATATAAAGGCAAGTAAAATCGTATTGGCCGAGAATATAAAGCTAAGTTAGATCGCATTGACTGAGAATATGGACAGTTCAAATGTGAATGGCATCAAGAATAGGATAACAAACTGAATGCATCAATAGGAGACTTTAAGCCATCGACAAACAATGACAATGATATTGCAATAGAAGTGCAAGGATCTAACCAAGTAGATAAGAATACATAAGGTGATAAGTCAATAGAGGTAGAAGTCCCTTCCTCATAACTAGAAGTAATACCTTATATGGAGCCCATCCTTGGTACTAGTATGGCCATGTTAGCACCATTCCCACCACAAGCTCAACTGAATACTCTAATGATTGTTCCTATAAGTATGACTATGATAATCTTGTCAGCAATAATCAAGTTATTCACGCTACAGCAATGAAAGTGTTACATCCCACTATCAAGGTTCAACTTCATCATGTGTTCACTACTCTACTACAAGCTATATCTCCCAAAGTCATTCCATTGCTCAACAGATCACTTCAACAGTACCTTACTTGTTGGAAGGGTTTTCCAGACGCTATCCAGGAGCTAGCTATTCATTCATACCAAGGTTTCCTCTTCAAGTACCTTACCCGCTAGAAGGGATTTCCAAATCACAGCACCGTATTGAAGTTTTATTAAGTTACTCACTCTAGCCACAATTTTTTCTTTCGCTATCTTACTTGCTAGAAAGGATTCTTGAGTTAAGACACCATACTAAATCCCACCCTCCTTCCCCATAAATTGTACATCTATTTTACTCATCATGACTCAAGTTCTTCAAGCAAGGAAAAATGATGGGATATGGAATAATTGTTGATTAAGATATTTGACTATTTCAAATATTAGGGATATTTCATTTTAATTATGATTTATTGTTATCTCTTTAGCATTTATTATGGATTATTATATTTCATTTAATTATTAGGTTTTCTAGAATATTTTGTATTTAATTCATAGGGTTAGGTTGAGGCCTATAAATAAGAAC
The DNA here is from genome assembly GCA_037074615.1 of Leucaena leucocephala. NCBI lineage: Eukaryota > Viridiplantae > Streptophyta > Magnoliopsida > Fabales > Fabaceae > Leucaena > Leucaena leucocephala. Next base: position 23,611,252 of record CM073515.1, read on the forward strand.
TCTACACATTTTCTTTGTATGCTTTGATTATGAATTGAATATTGAGCATGTATTTGTTTCACTTATCCCCCTTTCTTCTTGTTGTCCTCCCTCATCTAATCTTTCTATCTCTCTCTATTTCCCTATTTCCTATTGCCCATCCTGCATCAGTATGAGAAAGAAATTAAATTTAGGATTCATAAAAAGGAATTTCAACTATATAGTACTCAAGGGTAAATATAAAAAAAGTAGAGAAAATGTTATGAGTCCCATATAGGCAAGTTTCAAAAGAGAAATTGGGTTTATAAGTTCAAGGGCTCTTCCTCATAATAAATTAGCCTTTTAGAATTGAACTCTCCCTTTAAGCTTTTGTTTATCACATTGATGCTTCCATTGAGAGGCCATTGCCAAAGACATACCCTATGAAAGGGGGTATCATTGTTATGTGTCATATATTGGGGAGCCTCACAAGAGAATTGTGGTGTATAAGTTCAAGGGGTCCTCCCTTCTAGTAGGCATAGTTTATTTCTTTTCAGATTGAGCCTATACAATTTGATCCTTTTATCCTATCTATCCCTAACCTTAAGGTCTCTACCGTTGTAACACCATTAACTTTATGAGTTAATTCTGATTGAGTTGACACCTGGATAAACAACATCACTTGGCATCCAGATAGATTAATTATGGTGCCATGCATATTATAAAGTGATCTGGGACACAACAAGACCATCATTATCACTCAGAGAAACCAGTATCTTGGTGAATTAAGTCTTTAATAGAAAAACTCTTAGTGGCTGTTTAGTAGGAAGGATTTGGAGGGGAGTGGAAGGGAGGGGAAATATTTTTGACATAGATTTAAAAACATAGTAGAGGTGGGGTTTAAAATTTTTAATTAATTTTTGTTACTTATTTATCTTACATCTTCTTCTTATTAAGATTTTATAATCCCACTTGTCCAATTTTTTAAAATTCAACTCAGAAAAATTTTCCTTCCCCTCCTCTCTCCTCAAAATCCCTCATATCAAATAACTCCTTAGTCTCTTCTTATCGAGCAGGGCTTATGGTCAGCTAGCGATACAACTGTTTGATTCTTCATTCATATTTTTATTTTATTATTTCTCAATCATTAAAATTCTTATAACTGTTTGATAATTATTTTTATCCATTTCAAAATTTTGATAGCTTCACTCTCTCTTAGAAGTGTTAATGATATTTTGCTCCATAATCCTAATTTTTAGGCCAATTTTATATAACTAATAATTTGCTTAAGTTACTCAACTGAATATGCAATTGTAAATCCTTTAGCACATAGTCAACAGGGACTTTCTTCATAGTAGTGTTAACCGCTAAAATTTAATGTAATTTTAACACATTTTTCTTTAGTTTTATACACTCTTTGAAACATATGTGCATATTTTGGACACTCAAGATAGGACAATGTGCATTTGGTTTTGGGTTACATATTATTGCTCATTTGTGCATATTTTGATTACATTTCTAGTTGGTATCTTATCTTTTTAATGTTATTCCTTTGTAGGAATAATTTGGTATAATGATACGACTTTATTAAGCTTGTGAAGTGTGAGTGATTCAAGAATCAAAAGATAATCATTTCAGCAACGAGGACAAGTTGAAATAGAATTGGAGCGCCTGGGCCGTGATTGTAACACCTAGGCTATAAGCATATGAAAGAGGAAGACAGAGAGCAGAAACACCTGGCTGTGACCACAAACAAAGAGCAAGAGCTAGTGTAATGACCCTAGAGATTACACATATATGAAACCAATTTAAGAAAGTATAGATATTAGTTATTGCAATGAAATCACAAGAGTAGATGGCTAAGTGGTTGGAGGAAGAGGAGTTCAATTAGAGGTCTCAGGTTTGATCCCTAGTGCCTGCAGCAGTAAGGTTTTATTTTTCAGATGCCATATGAAATTACTAGGGGTGTGCATGGGCAGGGCTGGGCAGGGTAGCCCCTGCCTGATGCCCTACCCAAAAAAGCATGGGCTATATTTTGCAGCCCGATACCTGGCCTTGGCCAGTAAAAGCCCTAACAATTTTGGGCTGGGCATGGGCAAGTTGGGCATGCCCAAGTCGTGATGCCATGCTCATATTGTGAAAAAATCTACAATTATGAACTTCTAAAATAATACGATATTCATGTGTCTTCAAGAGTTAAATAATATCAATAATTCACTAAGAATAAGGCAACAAAGATAATAATTAAAATCTTGAGATCCATTATATATAAAAAATAAGCGTTGAAGTCTAAGTAGTTTGTAATTGTAACTTTGCATCAATCTCCCTAATATTGACAAAGATAAAGCATCTAAAAAATAAAATAAACAATTATAATTTGTAATATAATCATATGATAATTAAAAAAGTTAAAAAAGAGAAAAAAATAATATAATTATAAATATTGAAAGATACAACTTACCTACTTAACTACTCATAGTTTTAAAATGACCTTCTAGTTATAGTAGCTATCATATTCTCCCTTCTAAGATAGAGACAAAAATAAAAAAATAAAAGAAAGGGTGCTCATGGGCAGGACAACCCCCATGCCTGGTGCCTAGCTCAAAAAATGCATAGGCTGTATTTTATAGCCGGATGCCCAGCCCTGCCCTATATTTATCGAACTAGGCAGGGCTTTTTTATTGCGGGCTCAGGTGAGCATATTGGGCCGTGGACTTTGTGCACAGCCCTAGAAATTACTGCCCTTCTGTTCATTTTTATTTCAACCACTCCTCCATTTCCATTTCCTGTCAGCACAATAAGAGAGAGAAACATATCTGAGAAGAAGCTCCACAATCTTTCCTAAAACTCCACAGCTGCGGTGATTTCTATTATCCTCTATATTTTGTGTTGCTTACTCGTTGCGTTATCGTTGTTCATCCATCATCATTCTCCTTTCTAGTTTAGCTCTCAGCCGCTGTTGAGATTCTGTTTGTTTTCATCTATTGTGTTATTGTCTTTAGCAACTTGCCGTCATATGCTATTGTTTTCCTCGTCCGTTTTGAGCTTGCTACTGTTCTTGCTGGAGATTTTCCTTCCTCTTCTATCTGGGGTCACTGTGTATGGAGAGAGAGATACAGTAGAGACAGAGGTAAGACTAGAAGCAGAAAGCGTCACCGTTGAATAAGGATGGTGACGACAGAGGAAGCTCGCGATATTGTTGACCAATTGAGGTAAGTATTTCCTGTTCTCCTCTGGCATTATTTCTGGTGATTTGTGCTTACTGTGGTTGCAAGGTACTATAGCTTTCTAGTTGAGTTAATAATAATAATAGAGGCTGGTGTTGTTGATCTAGTTTGAGCAGAACATAATATATGGATATATGTGTACAGATGTATGTAGTGGTGCTAAGGAGTTGGAGAGCATATGTATTTGTATATATATAACTATATGTATATAGATATATATCGTTGCTATAAGGAATAGTAGTGACAAGAAGAAGAGAAGATGCCTTTGCTGTTGTGCCTTCTTTCTGCAGCATTTGAGGTGAGAAAGAGATGATATATTGCTGTAAAGGATGAGTTGCTGCAGGTGTACGTGTGTTTGTAGCTTGTGAGATGAAAAAAATAGAGAGAAAAAGAATAAGAAGGCGTGGCTACTGCTGTAGGAATATATATATATATATATATGTATATAATAGTGGCTTGCCTTGAGTTGCTATATGGATGAAAATGAAAGTTTCAAATTTATTAAAGTGTGGGCTGTGAGAGGTATAAGTAAGGTTAGGAGATTAATAAAGTTTATAAATAATGATATATATGAATGTGTTAAGTGTTGATTTGAAGTCAAACACTGTTAGTTTTTTAAAATTGAAGAATCATATATATTAGGCACCTATAGTCCCCTACATGATAAAGGGATGAAACAAAATTCGAATTTAAGGTTTTGATCCTCTCCCCTGTAGGCCAACCACTGATTGAGCTAGTATGGGTTGAAATATTGAAACTTGAAATGAGTTAGTGAACTCACTGTTTTGGAAGTATGAAAGTTATAAAATATCATGGCTTTGATATTTTAATAGATGTTGCAGTTAGATTGGAGAAAAATATATAGAAGTAAGAAAAGAATAGATAAATAGAAATTAAAGTAAATAGAGGAGGGAATATTTTAATTAATTGTTTTGGTGGTAATGAAGTAAAAGTGGACATAGGCTATGCCTCTTTGGATTTAAATGTATGTTGGAAAAAGAATAAAAGTTGATGAGTCATTTTGCTTATGGATGTTGAGTTATATGGAAGAATATGAAATTAGATAAAGATTGTTTAAATTAAATATGGTAGCAAAGTAAAGGTTGTGGGTTCATATTTCAAGTCTTATAAAGAATAGGGGAAAAGAGGATAAGGAAAATTGTTGGAATATTTAAGTATTAATAAGTATATATGTGTCTTGCTATGGTAATGGTAAATGAAAGGAAAGTGGGACAAAGGAGAAATTGCATTTCTTGATGAATTATGAAGTTTGAAAAGGTGTAATAAAGAGAGTAATTCTTAGAGCTTATTAATTATTGATGCACGTGTCATGTTTGCTAGAAAAGAAGTTTATGTGGACAAGTGTCCTATTTTCATGAATGAAAATAAATGGTATATGGTACAAAAGAGATAAATAGTAATTACTGATAGAATGTTTTATTTTGGGAAATCTAGGAAAATAGAGAGATTGATATCCTGAAGCTTAGAGCAAGGGTAAACTATATCGGAATATTGCATGTGAGTGAGTAACGTCTCCTAAAATAATATTTTTAATAATAACTTACTATTTGATATGTTCAACTTAAAAATGTAAATTTTTAGTATGATTTGTTAAAGGCATAGTTACATGAATTCATGACTCTAATGAAGATTGTTAGTTTTTCTTTTCAATTGGTTTATAAAATGATTATGGTTATGTATGAAAATGGATGAAGAAATTTTAGAAAAAGACTTTGGCAAATGTTATATTGAGTTGATTTTCGTCATAAAATATGCTTACGAGAATTTTATTATTTGAATAATTATCCATATAAATTGAAGAAATCTTTTTATAAGTTATTTTAATGTTCATGCTGGGGTTTCGTGATTATAAAGTATTTTTAGCGAAAACTGTTGTATTAGAAAGTGTTGTGATTATTAAATGTCAAATGGACCCCACGTATGCTAAAAAGGTTTTCAGAAAGGACAGAACACAACGCTGGTTACTAACAGTAGTACTGTTAGTCCTTGGTGCACCATGGTTAAACCCGAGCTTGATGGATATTCATAAGTCTCATACTCCCGCTGGTTATTCATGGGATTTATTCTCACGCCTTTTATTCGTAGGTCTTGTACCTGTGCCTGTTATTCGTAGGTCTTGTACATGCGCCTGTTTCGTGGCCTCAATCCGCACCAGATTGGTTAGTTACATTCGTGGACTGTGTGTCCACGCCTATTTTGTGGTTTCATGCTATACTTGGTTAGTTACCGTCGTAGACTATGTGTTCACACCTATTTTCATGGTCTCGAGTAGCGCCAGGTTGGTTAGTTACCCTCGTGGACTATGTGTCCATGCCTGTTTTGTTCTATTGAAGTCCTATTGAAATGATTATTTTAAATGATTTTCCTGAAATTAAATGTTTACCAAAATATTTGTATCGAATTACAAAATGTTATGATTTACATTTAAACATGTTGAGATTGTTTATTTTTGCATTTTAAATGATGTTTCTGGGACGTTATTCATGAGTAGATTATTTGGCTTCAGATAGTGTAGTTGACCCTATTCATCTAGTTGAGTAGTGAAGAGCCTCTTTGCAGATCCGAAGTATTGATTTTGGGAATATACATTTATAATATAATTATGATTTTATGAAATACTTGTATTATTTTGTTGAAAGAATATATGCTCCACCTAGCCTATGGATAAGATTCTGGTTATTTTGAAAATGTTTACAAGTGATTTTGGAAACATTTATAGTCTGTTGTAGGATTATCGGGAGGTCGGTTATAGAACAATGATTCTACCAAAATTCCTACAGAGGACTTGCCTTTTTGGATTAAAATGTAATATATATTGATTATTGCTTCAAACATTTTATTTAAGATTTTAGGCTTAAGGAATACAGAAAGCCTTTTAGGTATTTCAAGCGGAGATCTTCAAAATCACCTAAGTCTAATAGGTGTTTCCTTTGTGGCGGTAAAGGACATTTTGCAAAATCTTGTCCTAAAAAAATAATAAAAGATACATAAAGATGTTGCAGTCATTTCAACATGCATTGCCTATTCAGAAGTCTCAAGAGATTGAATCTGTCTATGAAGAACAATCTGAGGAGAATGAAGAAACAGAATACGTTATCCACATCTCTGATTCTTCTGATTCTGACTCTGAACCAGATTATCCTCACAGACCTGTTTATCATCTTGGAGCTTAAAGAACAATTTCTCGAATCATTAATGAGCCTACTTATGGATCATTTGGATCTATAGGTATTTCCCAAATAGACAAAACTCCAAGACCTCTTGTAGAAGCAAAAATCTTATTGTCCAAATATGATAAACCCATCAAAACTATTACAATGATTGATACAGGATCTTGTGCTACTATCATAAAACCTCACATCCTTCCTGGAGATACGTGGATGCCATTTGATCAACCATTCATGACAGTTAACCAGGAGCCATTTCATATTGAGCTTATCTCGAGAAAGAAGATAGGGATAAAGCTTTTTTCCTGGATGTATGACATGGATTAAAGTTTTTTCGAGTTACCTACCTGAAAAAGATATACTCCTAGGATTTGATGCTCTTTAAAAGATAGCAGGATTATCCATCTTAGCACAAGGATTAAGGTACAAGAAGTTTTTTACTCCTTATGTTTAGATACTAAGTATCATTGAGATCAAACAAGCACCTGTTGGATATGAGTCTATTCGAGACAGACTTCTCAACTTATATTCTAATAGTCATGATCAATTTCAACATCCTCATCCTTTATGGACCAGAAAATAATTCTTTGTTAGATTGCCATTTAAGAAGAATGAAGATGTTAATCCTACTAAAGCTACTCATTCAAGAATGAATCCTGATGATCTTATTCTTGCCAGACAAGAATGTGCTTCTCTGTTAGCCCAAGGTCTTATTGAGCCTACCGAATCTAATTGGGCTTATCAAGCTTTTTATGTGGAGAAAAGATCAAAAGAACTCAGAGGAAAAAAGAGGTTGGTGATTGATTATAAGCCTCTTAATCTCTTCTTACAAGATGATAAGTTTCCTCTTCCAAAGATGAATACCTTAGCCTCTAGATTTACTACTGCAAAGATATTTTCAAAGTTTGATTTGAAAGCAGGGTTTTGGCAAATTGATATTCATCCTGAAGAAAGATACAAGACAACTTTCTGTATACCTGATGCTCAATATCAGTGGACCGTTATTCCTTTTAGATTAAAGGTTGCATCATCCTTATTCCAAAAAACTATGATCAAGATATTTGAGCTTATACTTCATTTAGCACTAGTGTATATTGATAATACTCTCCTCTATTCAAAGGATGAAGAAAGTCACAAGAAGCTACTGGCCCAGTTCATAGATATTGTTGAAGCCCATGGTGTTATGTTATCATCCAAGAAAGGATACATAGCCCAGGCCTGAATTGACTTTCTTGGCATGAGTTTTCATGATGGATTTTACCAGCCAGGTTTGCATCTAGCCCAAGAATTGCTCAACTTTCCATACGACAACTTATCGGTAAAACAGATACAACAGTTTCTTGGTATAGTTAATTATTTGTGTGACTTTATTTATGAAGTGACAAAGCGTACTAGCCAGCTGTCCTCTTTACTAAAAAAGAATCCCCCACTTTGGGTACCTCAGCAAACCACAGCTGTCCAAATTCTGAAAAAAAATTTCTCAGACTCCACCTCCTTTAAAGATTCCAGGATCAGGACAAAGAATACTGCAGACTGATGCAAGTGACCATTATTGGGGAGCTATTCTTCATGAAGAAGTTAATGATAAAAGACACTACTGTGCACATGCCAGTGGTAGATTTAAAGATTCTGAATAGCATGATGCTTCATACAAGGAGATATTAGCAGTTAAAAAAAGAATTGAAAAATTCAGTTTTCACTTAAGTTCTTATGAATTTATAGTGGAAATGGATAACACTGCTTTCCCATCCTTGCTGGATACAAAGAAAAAGATATTGCCTGATTCTCAATTACTGAGATGGAAAGATTGATTTCCCCGCTATGAATTCTCAATTCGGCATATCAAAGTTCATCAGAACATCATTGCTGATTATTTCTCCAGACCTTCTAAAGTCCAGCTTCTCATCCCTTTTGGTCCTAGATATATTTTGATGATGGATCATCTTCCACTTCCATCGAGATCTTATCATGTTACTAAGCACCACCATTTTCCCCTGGTTAAATTCCAACCACAGTTGAACAAGTACAATAGATAGCCAATAGAAAAGCCATAGGGGGTGGATCTCCTACAAGAACTCTAAGACCCAGTCCAAGATGAACATGAAACCCATGATCTTTATCTAAGGACTTACGGATGCCTCTCCTTAGGCCTTATGTTTGCCTTTAAAGACCCTACTTTCCATGAGCTCCTAGACTAAATCAAATTATTCAAACGAAAGACTTAAAACCTCTGGTAACATTGGTCCAATTCTTTTCTAATGCACAGGATCCTCATACGAGGTAGGTATAGAGCATACTAGAATCTCTGTATATATATATGAATCTAAACAAAAGTAAAGAAAGAGAGAGTTTTTAGAGAAGAGAGAGTTTCTTAGAAAACACACATTCTTATTTCATAACTGATATTACAATGATAGAACTCTCGATGCCCTTAAGACTGACTAAGGCTCTTCTTATAGAGACTCGGACTTACAAGACAACAAGCATTTATCACATGTGCTTTTTCTTTCATCATTACAAGACTCCAAACAACTTGAATAAAGATAGACATGACAAAAGTAAAGTTGTCATGGGTACACATAATTATTATGGGTATACATAATTAAAGTAAAGCTGACCACGACTGGACAAACAACTTTTCTAAAAAATATACCACGCAGAATCTACTTTAATAAAGAGACAGACAAGAGGGCAGCCTACATGAATGACTTTATTTGTAGATAGGTTCATGGTCATCATCAGTATCCATGTTGGAGTAGTGTGGATCAAATCTAAAGTAAGGATCCGATGGATTCTCTAATGCTCTCTCTAGATTTGTGTCAAGTGATCCACCCTATAGGTCTTGTGAGTCCTGCCATGGGTCTTCATCTTGTGTCAGTGAGATAGTAGCCTCAGATTCTTGATTCTGAGTCTGTGAAGATAGCTGTAAATCAGTAACAAAGGAACTGGGTAACAGCTGTAACTCAGTAGGTCTTGTTGATCTTTCTGGCTCTTTAGAGGAAGAAGGACATCGGGAATCTAAATATCTTAAAGTCTCAGGAGAGAAAATCTGTTCCTGGGGTCTTCTGTACCACTGCTGAATGTTAGGAATACTGAAGACTTCATTAGGAATTGGGCCTAAAGCTGTACACTTTAATCCTAGATTTTCTTCATGGTTGTTCATGTTGCATACAAAGATCTTTAGGTTGGAAAAAAGAACTTCTGTGTAGGGAGGCCAGGAAGTCTGAGTCTACCATAGATAAGCTTGATTAAGTGTATACAGTTTACCTTCATGATCCATACTGTAAGGTCTATGCAGAGCAAAGAAACACTGATACTTATGTTGCTGTTCTTCTGAAATTTTCTAGAGCTGATATTGTTCAATGACCTCTCCAAGTTGTTTTCTACAAACAGACAAAGGTGCAAATGTCACATCCTTACTTTTAACCTCAATTATACTTCATTAGAAGTAATTGGAACCAAATACATGATCATTTACTTTGAAAACATCCATTTTCAAAAGATTTGCTCTCGGGTACTGTTCACTGTTACTATTTATTTGGTAATTCCAGAACATGTACCCTACTTTGAAAATTCATAATTAATTGTATAAAAATATAAAAAATGTGGTTCCAATTTCTAATGAAATCTATTTCATAAATATTTGAGGGGAAAATATGAAACTGAGGTTTTCTTGTCCACACAAAATCAGTTTATTGGTTAAATATCACTGTTCATTTGGTAAAATTTGGAAGTTCCAGTTTCTTTATCTTAACTTCAAAAATTCGTTTCTCTTTGATTACTTGTACAAATGAACTGTGTTACCTATGGAATTGAATCTCTAGACGTCCTCTTTAATCTCACCAAATTTTATAGAAAAATTCATTCATTTGATATATGAAATCATTGCGTGAATGTCACTACCTCTCAGCACTCGTTTTATCTCAATTCCAGATCTTACTGCCCACTTTGGAAACTCATAACAATTCGAATACTTATCCAAATGAGGTGTTCTTGGTGTCCATTTAAAGATCTGTATATTAGATTTAATCATACCAAGTTTCAGACTAAAACTCGTTGATTTAAGCATCATAAACATCGTCACATCACCATGGCCTCAAAACAGAATTACAGAATCATACACTATTCAACCATACATGCTATCATATGCTTCCATAAAGTCAAGTATCTCATGTGACTTATTATACAAACTCATTCATCTATGTTTACCCTTTTCCATGTGAAGTTCCAGCACCTATAACAAGATTATGCATATGCAAGGAATGAGATTTCATGGAAATCCCAATAGCAAGTTACACAAACTATAATATCATGCATGAATAATTGTATGCTTAACATGTTATCCTATGATGGGAGCTACTTCATAATGGCACATAAGCAAACTCTAACATGCATATTGTCATGACATAACTTGTAAGGAGTTGCAATCATTCATACTTCATCATAACATGATGACATAAGCTCAAGCTCAACCAAACACCATAATCAATAAGCAAGCAAAACAATTAAACAAACATTAGTTATAGTTAGGTATCCTTGCTACCTCTTGGCTATCTTGGTCAAGACCTTCTTGGGATGATTTTCTTCCTTTACAAATGTCAAAACCTAGCCATTACAACATAGTATCAAGTTACAACTCAACTTGAAACCAAATCCAAGACTAGGTTTTCACTAACTCCCTTTCTTTCTCTACTTTATGTTTCATACTTCCATCTTTCCAAAATAAATTCTCATGGTTCATTTCCATATAATTTTTCATCTAGAATCCAAATATGAAATTAGAATTTCCAAAATCAAAACATACCAATTGCTACAGTACCAAACTAAAATGCATGCTCTTGTTTTCCAAAAATTCACATTTTGATTCCAATGCTTCCAATACTTGTTTTTATACTTTATCCCCACACAATTTTCCATTTTAAACTCATTGGAAGCATCAAAATCATGAAATTCCATCATATAAATAGTACCAGTAAGAACACAAAACCCTAAATCCAAACATACTTGCATTCCCAAGCTTATACCACTTGATTCTAGTTTGTTTAAGCTTGTCTAAACTATCCATAACATAAAACTCATATTTTAACCATATATGAGCATCACTTACAGCAGAAACCATAAGGGAAATATAGCATGAAAACCCCTTAAAACCATGAGCTAACTTGCTAGAACAAAGCTCAAGATCAAGGGAGATGATTACCTTGCTTGTTACTTCACTTTGGTTGCTTCTTTCTTGGTTGAATGGAAATTTTGCAAGAGTTTCCCTATGGTTCACCATGCATGCCGAAGTGATCTAAATAGGGGGTATTCATAGAGAAATTTGGGTTGAAATGGATAGCCAAGATTGATTTGGTTACTATTTGATCTAAAGGCTCACATTTAATCTTGGATTTAAATTTTTCTAAAAAAAATAATTATGACATCATGTGGGACAGCTCATGGGACACCAAAGAGGGTTAGGTGGCGTGCTGCCAATGTAAGGAAGGTTCTGGAAAAATTCCAGTCCAATCTGGTACTGATCGGTGCAGTTTCACAACTATCGGACTATTTTCTGTTCCTATTTTTTTTATAACAAACCAGGATATGTATTCTATCCTAGAAATTAATGTATAGGCTTCTCATACCATTGAAAATGTTAGAATGAGTATTTATCTGCCATCCATCCCTTGGAAAATGACCAAAATACCCTTGGTGTCCTTTCTTGCACTGTACTGACCCTAAGGGCATAATTGTCATTTCACCCCTCTTTGTACTACCTTATGGCATATACTGGATCTAATTAATCATATTTATACTATGTGCCACATTTTTTGCCTATCCAAAGTGACCTCCATCCAGTACTGGTATAGTATGGGCATCCAAGGGCATTTTCATAATTTTGCACTTTTCCTGGGCTACTCTGGTCTCTGGCCCACTTAACTGTCCAGTCACCTTAATGAGCCTATGATGGCGCCATTTGGGCTTGGTATGGGCTTATTGCTTGTATTGTCTTTATGGCCCAATTCATATACAACTCTCCCGAACCTATTTATCGAATATTTTATTTCACTGTAAAATTCCGTATGGCTTCTACAGGATTCCTTTTCTGACTCTGTCAATTTTATAAATTCATATATTAAATATATGAATTTTTTATAAAGTCTCATCTGAGTTTGAGATCTAAAAAATACTGTAATAATTTCTTCTGACTTCAGAAATTTATATCAATTAATCGGGACCTCAAATCAAAATTCTGTGTTGTGTTAAATTGACTAGAATATTTTTGTCTATCTACTGGTGAAATTTGGGTCTGATCTGATTCTGGGTATTTTTTGCCTGTTTTGGCTCAACTTTTCCATATTTACATTTAGGTCCCTTAACTTTTGATTAATTTCACTTTAGTCCCTAAACTTTTCAATTTGCATTTTAGTCCCTATTCTTTCCTTAGTTATTAATCCTTCCCTTTCCTTTCTCAATCTGATACAGTTTATTCCAAGAATCTTATATCCATTGCAGATAAACTGTACAGCTATATCAAGTCAGAAAATTGGGGATATGACAGCAAACCATTGTAGAATAGTCCACAGAGAAGAACCTTTGTTATTGCTGTCATGCAGGTAGTGATAAACAGTCATAGGTGAAATAGCCATAATAAAAATATAAAGAGCTGAAAGGGCCAAAGGTACCACTTTAACTCTTCAGGGACAGGTCCAGCAATGAACGAAATTGAAAGATAAGGTTTATCTAAATTGAAATGTTCAAGGATGGGGGTAATAGGATGGTTGACAAATAGAAGGTATAGCCAATAGAAAAGATTCTTTTTGGCTATCTGTTGTACTCTTTCAACTATGGTTGGAATTTAACCAGGGGAAAATGGTGGTGCTTAGTAACATGATAAGATCTCTTTGGAAGTGGAAGATGATCCATCATCAAAATATATCTAGGACCAAAAGGGGTGAGAAGCTAGACTTTAGAAGGTCTAGAGAGATAATAGGCAATGATGTTCTGATGACCTTTGATATGCCGAACTGAGAATTTATAGCGGGAAAACCAATCTTTCCAATTTAGTAATTGAGAATCAGGAAATATCTTTTTCTTTGTATCCAGCACGGATGGGAAAGTAGTGTTATCTATTTCCACTATAAATTCATAAGAATTTAAGTGAAAACTGAATTTTTCAATTCCTTTTTTAACTGCTAATATCTCCTTGTATGAAGCATGATCATGCTGTTCGAAATCTTGAAATCTACCACTGATATGTGCACAGTAGTGTCTTTTACCATTAACTTCTTCAAGAAGAATAACTCCCCAATAATGGTCACTTATATCAGTATGCAGTATTCTTTGTCCCGATCTTGGAATCTTCAAAGGAGGTGGAGTCTGAGAAATCTTTTTCAGAATTTGGACAGCTGTGGTTTACTGAGGTACCCAGAGTGGGGGATTCTTTTTTAGTAAAGAGGACAGTTGGCTAGTATGCTTTGTCACTTCAAGAATAAAGTCACGTAAATAATTAACTATACCAAGAAATTGTTGTATATATTTTACCGACAAGTTGTCATATGGAAAGTTGAGCAGTTCTTAGGCTAGATGCGGACCTGGCTGGTAAAATCCATCATGAAAACTCATGCCAAGAAAGTCAATTCGGGCCTGGGCTATATCCTTTCTTGGATGATAACATAACACCATGGGCTTCAGCAATATCTGCGAACTGGGCCAGTAGCTTCTTGTGACTTTCTTCGTCCTCTGAATAGAGGAGAATATCATCAATGTACACTAGTACTGAATGGAGTATGGGCTCGAATATCTTGATCATAGTTTTTTGGAATAAGGATGGTGCGACCTTTAATCCAAAAGGAATAACGGTCCACTAATATTGAGTATCAGGTATACAGAAAGCTGTCTTGTATATTTCTTCAAGATGAATACCAATTTGTCATAACCCTGCTTTCAAATCAAACTTTGAAAATATCTTTGCAATAGCAAATCTAGAGGCTAAGGTATTCAGCTTTGGAAGAGGAAACTTATCATCTTGTAAGAAGAGATTAAGAGGCTTATAATCAATCACCAACCTCTTTTTTCCTCTGAGTTGTTATGATCTTTTCTCCACATAAAAAGCTTGATAAGCCTAATTAGATTCGGTAGGCTCAATAAGACCTTGGGCTAATAGAGAAGCACATTCTTGTCTGGCAAGAATCAGATCATTAGGATTCATTCCTAAATGAGTAGCTTTAGTGGGATTAACATCTTCATTCTTCTTAAATGGCAATCTAACAAAGAATTCTTTTCTGGTCCATAAAGGATGAGGATGTTGAAATTGATCATGACTATCAAAATATAAGTTGAGAAGTCTATCTTGAACAGACTCATATCCAGCAGGTGCTTGTTTGATCTCAAGGATACTTGGTATCTGAACATAAGGAGTAAAAAACTTCTTGTACCTTAATCCTTGTGCAGAGATGGATAATCTTGCTATCTTGTAAAGAGCATCAAAACCTAGGAGTATATCTTTTTTAGGCAGGTAACTCCCAAGAACTTTAATCCATGTCACACATCCAGGAAAAAGTTGTATCCCTATCTTCTTTCTCGAGATAAGCTCAATATGAAATGGCTCCTGGTTAACTGTCATGAATGGTTGATCAAATGGCATCCACATATCTCCAGGAAGGATGTGAGGTTTTATGATAGTAGCACAAGATCCTGTATCAATCATTACAATAGCTTTGATGGGTTTATCATATTTGGACAATAAGATTTTTGCTTTTACAAGAGGTCTTTGAGTTTTGTCTATTTGGGAAATACCTATAGATCCAAATGATCCATAAGTAGGCTCATTAATGATTCGGGAAATTGTTCTCCAAGCTCCAAGATGATAAACAGGTCTGTGAGGATAATCTGGTTCAGAGTCAGAATCAGAGATGTGGAGAACGTATTTTGTTTCTTCATTCTCCTCAGATTGTTCTTCATAGATGGATTCAATCTCTTGAGACTTCTGAATAGGCAATGCATGTTGAAATGATTGCAACATCTTTATCTCTCTTTTATTATTTTTTTATGACAAGATTTTGCAAAATGTCCTTTATCGCCACAAAGGAAACACCTATTAGACTTAGGTGATTTTGAAGATCTCTGCTTGAAATACCTAAAAGGCTTTCTGTATTTCTTCTTCTTCTTATAAGGTTGCCATGCAGAGAAATGAGATGTCTTCTTTGTTGGACAGTAACATTTATCTTTGTCTTTGTATTTAATCTTCAAATGAGATCTGCTACAAGCTGGCTTGAGCTTTAAACTTCCTTTCATCATGGATTTGAAGAACTTCTGTTGCTCACACATCTTATCAAGAGTGGCTAAAGCAAGTTGATAAATTTCTCTCAAAGCTGAGTTACTTCTTTATTGAGAGAAGAAATCATCCTATGTAATTCTGGTTGTAACTCATCAGGAAGAGAGGCAATAAAGACATGCCACAAATTAGGATTTTGAGTTCCTCCCAGAGGATAATACTTTTCAGCCTTTCTGATATAACGCTTCTAAAGATCATTTCTGTTAAGCGAATAGCATTTCATTTCAAAATATTCCTGAAAATTTCTTTTCAGGATCACATGAAAATCTCCAAGGAATTCTTGATGAAGAGTTCCAAGAAAAGCTCCTAGATTTGCAGATCTGACGAGTTGTAATCTTTGATATTCACTGAGCTGAGTAAACCATTCTCTTAAATTTCCAGTCATCTGAGAAACAAACTCAGTCAAAATGTGTTCCAAGGTAAGACTTGAATTTGTCATATGATAATCAATCCATGCACCAAACTCATGCAATCTGTCACGCTATTTGGAAGGCAGAATATCATCAAAAGTAAACCAAGAATTATGCTTCTTTAGTTTGAATAGTGTGGATGTTCTTTTATTGGAGGTTTCTTCCATCTCATCTTCAGAAGAGGAAGGATCTTCAACAATTGGATTTCTACTAGTTGATTCTGCAATAGTAGTTTAAGGATTAACTATAGCAATGGTTGATAAATCAGCATAATACTGCTCCTCACTAGAATATTCAGAATAGTCTGTTGAACTTTCTATTGTAACAGATTCTTCAGACTCTTCTATAGAAGATTCATTTTCAGCTGCAGTAGCTTCTTCTAAAGAACTAGAAGTCTGCACATTAGTATCTCTAGGAAGAAAGAATTTATATTTCTCTAATGCTCCAATAGTAGAACTACTGGGTTGTTCCATAGGACCTTTTCCTTTTCCGGAGGTAATAACAGTCTCCTTGTAAGTAGATGGAGTAGATACAGGTTCACAAATTTGAATACCAACAGAAGAAGGCCTTCTTGCTGAGATAGGTGGTCTGATAAATGAGAGGTTCTCTGTATTTATGAGGTACATCTACTGGTAGTTGTGAGATTTCTAGTAATGAGGACTGGTGCACAGATGTTTCTGGTATAAAGGTCTGGTGGCCAGAATAAGAAACTTGTTTCTTTGTGGAAGACTTTTTTGGTTTAGGCTTTAGTTGTCTAGCTAAATGATAAGTAGATTGGAAAACCTAACTATAATCCATAGGAGAAGGTGTGGCTGATGATAATGGAGAATATACCAGATAAGTTGATGGATGAATAGGGGCATATGGAGCAAGAGGATCAACTGTCAAAGGTGAAGGAGGAGGTTGTGCATATTTAGGCATATCAGCTTCAATTTGCCTAAGTTGTTCTTGTATCCGTCTTAGCTCTTGCTCCTTTCTTTGAAAATCAGGTCCAAAATATCTCTGATCAATATATCTTCTGAGATCATCATCAAGTTGCTGGGCTTGAGAGTTAAGCCTCGAATGAAGCTTACTAACTTGATCTGTCAATAATTCTACCTGAGAAGATAAATCTTCAGTATTTACAGAGATAAGATCTAGCTTAGAGTCAATTTAGGAGAGGAACTTGTTTTGACAAACAGCATTGCCAATATGCTAGTTAAGTACTGCTTCTGTTGGAGTAGCAGGCTTAGGACCATATGGAGCTACTTCAGTACTTTTAATATAAGGTCTTTTGGCTACTTTAGTTCCTTGATCAAAGCTTTCCTCAAGAGAAGAATAAGGATGAGATTCCGGATTAAGCATGGCTATGCATGGTTGAGGCTGGACTGATGGAATAACTGGTATCACCTGAGGTGGTTCTGGAATAGCAGGTTCTGGCTGTTTATGCTGAGAGAAAACATTAGCAATCAGATCATCATCTCCTAATTCTTTTAGCAAATCATAAAGAGACATTTCTGATTTGGGTGTCACAGCATTGATATCCTAGTTAACTCCGAATCTGGGTTTAGGTGGTTTATCATCATCATCTTTAGGCTTTCTACTCCTAGGTGAGTCACCTGCTTTTTCTTTTTCTTTTTTTCCTTTTTCACAGTCCTTCTGAAATCTTCATCGTCAGAGAATTCCCAAAAAGAGGGGTCATGACATTCACAGTCTGATTCACACATAGAATTGTCAAAATCCCAGATAAAGTGTCCATGAACATGAGACACATATACTAGTTTAGAAGACTTTGAAAATTCATGCATAGGAGGGTCACTGGCTTCAGGGTCACTGGAATATGCAGGAGAAATAGTAGCAATCATTCTGGAAGGATAAGAACCTTCTGATCCAGGCTTTCGAAAAATTGTTTGAAAAGTACCATCAGGCATCTTTGAAACTATAGGAGGTGCAGTAGTATGAACATTAGCAGGAGTAGGATTGAACTCCCGTTCATAGTTGGTGATCCATTCAAGGGGAATGATTTGAGCAAGCTCTTCTCTAGGAATCTGCCTTGGGATATTAACAATGGCTGGGCCATGAGTATTGTCTATGAATATCAACAAAGCATCTTATGTATCTGTTGGGAATTGAAGATCCAGAGAGTGATTCTGGACTCTGTAAACCAACTGATGATGTAGGGTAGCTGCTATAGCTTGAGGATCAAGTTTAGGTCCAACTATCTGCACTTGAACTTTTATTCTCCTAGAAAGAGTAGGATCTGTTAGCATCATGTTGAAGTTTGGGGTGATAGTCAAGACGATGCTTCCATTACTGAGAGTAGTCACCAAGGTTCCAATCAGGGCATTTGGATACTCATGATAAGCAGTGTCTAACAAAGCAATTTTAGTAGAGGCAGGAAGTCTTTTTCTGCCATGCAATGTAAGAACAAGACGAACAGCTCTAAGATGGAGATGGGAATATCCTTGTTCAATATAAGAGTTGATGAGCGGCTGAGGCAGCTCCAAAGTAACATATTGTTCACTGCTGGTGGATGGAATACCACACTGGTCAAGACGAGAACTTTGAACAATCTCCTTGACAGAAGGAGAAGATCTGGAAATAAAATAGCGGATATTTCTGAAGGTAGTAGAACATTGTCTATGGAAAAGGATATATGGGTTAAGAAGAGGTAACTCAGTATCTCTGATACGAGTTTCTTCTGGAAGATGGGTAAACTCAACAAGGTTATCTATTTTGTGAGAAAGGGTACGGCGGATAGATGAAGGAATTCTATCTATGGATAAGGCAGAAGAAATTCTAACAGGTTTAACTGAAGTAGAAGGTGTATCACTCATAGTAGTAAGGTCTCTCTCTTACTCACTTTCACTAACTTTATTTTTGATAGATTCACCAAAATATATAATAAATGAGGCAATCATGCTTCTGAAATTGGTGGCAACGTCTATGGATGCATGCATGAATGGATATATAAAACCGTTATTATGAAAAATGGCTGGGCTTAACTTACTTCCCCAAAACCCAACACTAAAAATCCTCTAATTTCTTTGGAGGGGCGAAAAATTAAGCAAGCAAGAAAAAAAGTAAACATTAAAAAAATAAATGTTAAAAAGATTCGATAATATATTATATGATGTCAATTGTTTATTCTTAAACTTTATTTATTGCATTTATAATTGTTACAGTTGGAATTTTGAGGCTCACTGTTGAATTTACATTATATTAGATTTTCATGTCACTATTAATGATTTTATAACACATGACACTCAATACATAACAGTTAACAGGAAACATGGTCAAATATGAGGGGGTGGAAATCGCTGGAATTTATATTTAAGGGTTTTGATATAAACCGTCAAATATATTTGATAAATACTTGGCGATTAATTGTTATCATATTTTATTTCTTTAAAAAGTAGGACCATACATGACGGTTTTTTTTTTTTTTAACAACCATCAAGTAAAACTTTATGGACGATTCATCTTCCAGCATCCATTCTGCCTCTCAATGCATGATAACCTACGTGGAATTTGCAATATTACAACTTCCAATGACTACTGATGGTTCAAAATAGTCACTTACATTAACTCTCTTTTTAAGCTACTCTCTATTTAAGATACTAACCTCAACTTTCTTTCATACGTTCTCTCTGCCTCCTCTCGTGGTTCAAGATGGCACCTGGTTTATTAAGTCCTGTCACAAAATTAAAGAAGACATTGGGAATCTAAGAGAAATTATTGCATTATTAATTTCTTCACAGTTGAAGAAATATATAACACGCATGACTATGGATTGACACATAGACGCACCATCCTGAAAATGTGGCATCTTGTAAGTGATGAGATGATGAACTCTCTATGGTAATATAGTTAAAAAAAAGTAAAATATTATGTATTTTATCTATAAATTGGAAACAATTCATATAATAAAAAATGTTAATTTACACTTCACTAGTTTGAAAACAAAATATAAATAAGAACTACTTAATTGTTTTAGCAGGTGTTTGGTTAGAATCGAAAAAGCACTTTTAGAAGTAAAACCTATCGTTTTAACAAAAGGTAATCAAACAGTATATATTTTTCCAAAAACATTATCATTGAAAACCTAGTTTGGGGCTGAAAACCATGGTTTTCTATAAGATTTTTTTTTATCATAAGTTATTATCTTCTAAAATCATTTTTTACACTTTTTTCTAAAAATTACTTTTTAAAGCTACCAACAAATCCCGGTAGAGTTGAAAAATAATTAAGTCCCTTAAATATGATGTATTAAGTTTAAACCAAATTGTGACCATAGAAAAGTCTTTGCTTAAATAGGTAAAATCCACTTCAATGATCTTTATATTTTAGAATGATTAGTCTCTAGTTATCAATTAAAATAATAATAAAAGCTAATCCAGACATACCCTTAAAATTACTAGAGCACTTGCTAGAGCATTCCTTCAATTTTTATTGTGAAATCAAAAGAGGTCTAGATAAAAAATAAAACTATTAAGGACCCGTTTTGATAAGATTTTAAAAAATAATTTATTAAAAAAAAAGGCTTTTAGGTAGCTTTTAGAAATTCTGGGGAAGAGTTTATGAAAAAAAAAATGTGATTTTGAATACATTAGTGTTTGGATAATTATTTTCAGAAGTACTTTTATTAGTAATAAATTATAAAAAATGGTATAATTATTAAATATTGGAGAGAGAAGAGAAGGTATAGAAGAGAGATGAGAGACAATGTAGATGAGAGAGGAGAGAGGGTGTAAGAAAAAGTAGGGGTAATATAATAATTGGTTAGTCCATAAACTCTTTTATTGTTCTATAAGCTACTCTGACCAGTTTATCTAAAACTTTAGTTTTAAACAATAGTTTGGTTCAAAAGCCATTTTGAACAAATATAGCTGTTTATTTTAAAAATTTTCAAAACTTAGTTTTTGTCACAAACCAAACACACTAAATTGTTCATGCAGCTATTTACTTTCTTTTTCTTTTTTGTTACAAGAAAGTTAAGTAGTTCGACACCGGTTTCCCACTAAAGTCAGGAGTATAGCCCTAGGGCTTAGAGAGCATTTACAAAGAATTTACGAGATCGCCTACCAAAGGAGCTCTCATAATAGCCATAGAAATTGAACTCGTATTCTTATGAAATATGAGTCTATTTTTTACTATGTGTGTGTTTGGAAGCAGCCAAAACCTGGATTTTTGTAAAACTTAAATTTTGAGAAATTTTAAAACAAATAGTTATATTTGTTCGAACGGGTTTTTGGATTAAACTATAGTTTAAAATCAAGGTTTTAGATAATCTGGTCAGAGTAGCTTATGGAACAGTAAAAGAACCCATGGACTAACCAATTACTATATTATCCCTACTTTTTATTACACCCTCTCTCATTTCTCCTTTCTTTTCTACACCCTCTCTCCTCTCTCTTTTTTTTCTGCACTATCTCTCATCTCTCCTCTCTCCTTATTTAATACTCATACTATTTTTCGTAATTTACCAATAATAAAAGTACTTCTGAAAATAACTATCCAAACATTTATCTATTCAAAACTACTTTTTTTCTATAAACTTTTTTCTAGAAACCCTTTTCTAAAAGCTACTAAAAAAATTTATTTTTTATAAACCCTTTTTAAAATATTATCTAAACGAGCCCTATATATATATATATATATATATATATATATCAGGGGAGAAAGGTTAGAAACGAACAAAAGAGCTAGTGGAAGTGGACTTTAAGGGAGCCTGTTTAATACGACTTTGAAAATGAGGCTAATGGAATTGGGCTGTGAGTGCAAGTGAAAACTGGGTTTCGGCAGAAGTGTGTCCCTATTTTCATAGGACTTTGATAAATGTCAGTTTTGTATGGAACTAATATAGATAATGTTTTGTTAATTTTCAAATAGGTCCCAAGGTCTCCATCGTTTACACACTTTTTGAATCAAGTCCCTATACTTTAAAATCCCAATGGTCCTTATAATTTGCTCTGTTTTACAGTTCGGAATGACCAAACTTGATTTCAACAAGGAACTAATTTGAGCTTATTAGATCTCGCCGTCCAATCTCCAAATTTTATTTTATTAAAACTGATATTTTTTTTTAATTATTTTATATTCTATACCCATTAAATTTAAATAATTTTTTTAAAACTAAAGATAAAAAAAAATTAAATTTACACCGTCCAGATTTAATAAGTATTGAGTATTTATCTTTAAGATGAGCACCCAAATTAGTTTCTTTTTTTTATATACAATTAGTTCTTTTAAACATTACCCAGATGAGTACCCAACGAAACTGGTTCCTTTGAACAATACACGTGCGCATTGACCTGTTAATGCTTATGTGGAGAAGAGAGGGGCCTTGATTTGGACTCCCAACCGCTTCCTTTACGCTCTAAACCACTCCAACTCCACCTCTTTTATTCGCACTCTTTCCTAGTATAAATTGTCACTTATCCTGATGTGTAAGGTAGCACACACTAAAAAACTAATAATCTTCAAATTCATAAAGAAAAGAAAAGAAAAGCAAAATGGCTTAGCCTGAGTCAAGGGTATTCAAAGAGGAAAATAGAGAAAACAGTGCACTATTTATAGCATGAATATTCAATTGTCATGTGTATGGTAAGTACAAGTTACAAACCAATAATCTTGAAATTCAAGATGATTGATCAGCCCTCACCTTCGTGTAGGAAGGCCATGGATGATAAAAGGAACCAGATATCCCTTAGTGATCACGTACAAATCTTTTCTGAAATTTTGTTGATACTATCAACCGGTATCCAGTATTTTTTCTATATCCTATTATTAGATATATGGACAGCTGACTACTCTAGTTTCAAGATTCATGACAGCCCCTCACAGCGTAGATATCTCCTCTAAAACTCAAACTAAAGATCTAGAGGGGATCTAGTAAGACCTTACACTGTTAAACCAAATCTTTTCTAAACTAATGTTACAGTATGTTATTAAAATATTTATATAAAAAAAATGGTCAACCGCATACATGCGCTATTTATCTACAGAAAGCGCTTCCCCAGTAGTTGGTTAGAAAATCAAAAGCCGAACTAGGTTGGTCATCAACAATATAGTCAGCCTTTCGACTAGCCAAAGTCTAACTAACAAAAATCAATTCACAAATCTCTCACCAGAAGGATTTAGATCATCTACAGTATCAAGTTTCGTTCAGTTAGCAAGGGTAGGTGAGAAACAGAGAACATGAAATGAGAGGACTAACATTAGAAAAAGAGAACATGCAAAAAGAGGCTAACCAAGACATCAGACATCTAAGTAATTAAAGTCTAGATTTTGAATGCGACTATGAGTATACTGCATCATCCAATGAAGGGAGAGGGAGGGGAAGAAGATCATACATAAATCCCAAATACTGTCAAAGCACTGAACTGAGCTCAATGAAATACTAGTGCCAACATAAGTCAAAAGAACCTACTTCTTAGTGGGCTTCTTCTTTGAATTTGCATTCACAGATTGCTGGGGCTTGGGATGCTTTTCAACCTCACTTGGATCCAACCATTTAAGAGGATGGCGGTTGAAAAAGGGCCAATTAGGTACAGTCACCAATGTGGTGAGAACCACACCACCAGCATATATGAAGATCATCATTTGGAAAGAAGCCATAATATATCCAGTAGCAAAAGCAATTGCAGCAAATGCCAGCAGCATTATCTGCATCAGCTGCTCTGCAAGCTTCTGCCCTTGCCAATCCATCTACGAGCCAATAAAATTAACAAAAAACATTGAGCAACTTTATAATCCATAATAACATTACCAAACCCAAGACCACCAGCTGTGGCCTCCAGGAAAATAATAAATGCTGGGCATAATCTTCGGAACAGGGAATCAGAATTATCACAAAATTAAAATGACAGATGAATATCTTCGATGGATTAATATTGCTATCTAAGCAGTATCAAAACATGTCCTACAAATATAATTTGCTATTCCATTTCAAATCTTCTAAGCAAAACATGAGGGCTGTATGTCACAGATAGATATGGGAATACCCAAACTTAAGTAATGTCTACTCTACTGAACCCTAATTAATCTTTACTTTTAATAGAGAAATAGAGATAGAGTGCCAAACAAGGACAAAGAATGTAACAGTAGAGATAATGTCCAAATGAAATACAACCAAGTATCCATAGGCGGACCTATATTACACTCAGTGGGGGCGTGAGCGGCACTGAAATCTTTGAAATATTCATAGTTGATATCATACCCTTGCAATTTTTGTTCCAGATTCTTTGACTAAGATGCCTTAGTCAGCCAATTGATTCAGGCAACTCTAAGCAAGTGAAGAATTAAAATGATAAAACTCATGCAATTTATGATCTTCCAATTTCATCTTACAAATTATGATCATCAAAACTGTTCCCTAGAGTGATTAAGGTACACAGTTGATTTTTTTCAGTCAATAGCTTCTAAATTCACAGATCAATGAGCACCTGAGCATCCGGGAATGATTTAAATTCAACCTTCTAAACTCCCAGGTACATATCGAGCCAAGTCATTTACCAGATTGATGATAATATAGAGATTAATAAACAGGATGCCAATACAAAGCAAATCCGACATTGCACGAAAACACAAGACAAAGCACGTAAGTATCTAATAATCAAAATGAAGAGGGCAGAAGTATAATAGCCAATTACACACCATTCAATAAAAAACTAGAAGTCAAAGTTTAAAAACTAAAATAAACTCAATCTGTAAATATTCCCTGATTCAAAAGCGTCAATATTCAAACAATTCTACGACCAGATTCAAAGCCAAATTAAAACGAAAAATTTAAAACAAAGCGAGAAAGAGTACGAAGGCGTCCGAAACAGGGTCGAAAAACAAGCAGGGAACAAATGAAATCTAGATTCAAAGCCGGATTGAAAACACCAATAACGCCAAATTTGGGAGAAGACAAAACCCTAGGGTTCAAACCTTCTTCAATACTCGCCGGAGAATAACAACGCAGGGCTGAGAACGGTAGACGGTGTCCGACGGCGAGCTCGCCAAGTGTAGAATGCTCGTTCGTCAAAGACGAAAAAAAATGGATCTTCTCCTACTACCCGACCGAAAATAATGTTTCGTCGCGGTTATAAATTTTAGGGAAAATTATAAATAAGTACCAGCTGAGCAACTTATTTACATATCTGATTCCGAGAATTTGTAAATGTATTTTAAAATCTTTTGAGATTTGGTTATAATTAATTTTTCTTTTCAAATAACATAAAATACGGTGTGTTTTAATGTAAAAAATTTGTTTTACTAAAAATTAACCTTGAAGAATTTTTCAACCATATACCATTTGTAAAATTTAAAGTTGTATTGAGAGTCATAATTATTAGAATTAATCGAAACAATTACAATTAGTCAAATTCTTTTTTCAAGAGTCAATTAGAGTGTTTAACGCGTTAACTATAATGTATCACTTGAATTTTTACTTTGTTGTATTTTTATTATATCAACCTCAATGTTTACTGTGTTAACTTTAAAATTTTTCATATTAAATTGTATTTATTATGTACTTAATTTGTTAACCTTATGATTAATGCGTTAACCACCATACTTAACATTGTTAATTATGCTTTCAATAAGTTCTAAGCTTCAAAAGCTTGGTTTATATTCTTATGCTACCCTTAACACATCAAGATGCCGCTTCTCAAGTGTGTTATCATTTCTAACAAATTGTTGGGGAACCAATTCTTAAGCATATTCCAGAAATCAATATTTTTCTTACTAGTGCTTTGGTCATATTTTAATTTTGCATGATAAATTTAGATACTTCAAATAAAGAAAAATTTGGTTACCTTGTTAAGCAAATCTCATAAAGTGAAAGACAAGTTCCCTAATAGGATAAGAGGCATTTACACACATTCCCTAACCTGTAGCAGAACAATTTACATGTGTGCTACTTCTTCCATATTTTTGTACAAAGTGACTATTCTTCTATGCAGCTAACTAAGACGTAGGTACATGACTATTAAGGGGATGTTCGGTATGAGGCATTTGAACAGAAGGGTAGGGGAGAAAATATTTTTTTTTTAAGTTGGGTTTTAAAATATTGGAAAAGTGGTGTTTTAATTAGGAGAAAATGTAAGATAAAAGAGTAAAAAAAAATTAATTAAAAACTTTTAACTCCACTTCTCTAATTTTTTAAAATCCAACTCGAAAAAACATTTCCCTCCAAATCTCTAGTACCAAACAGTGCCTAAATGTAAGTTTAAGTAATATACATGCGTGCTCATGGCTTAGCTAATAAGTTATGAAGCAAGAGTGGCCCAATAATTTTGAAGGCATGGACTTGTTGGAGTGGCAATGATGCGTGGTCATTCCCATTCTTTATTCTCTACAAGCTCTATTTCTGCCAGCTGCAATTAGTGTCTAGTGTCATAAGTATATCAACATGAATTATAAAAGAAAAACAAACTCGTATAGCATCAACTAAGGTAGAACATGACCACCGAAGCAGAAAGTGAATATAACTAGGGTAGAATAGTATCTAAGACTTTCTATGGATATGATTAAATAGACTTTTAGAAAATAGCTTATAAAAAATGACTTCTGGATAGTTTTTAGAAAATAATTTTTGGAGAATAGTTTTTTTAAAAAAAAGTGGTTTAAAATAAATAAATAGATAGTTATTATCAGAAATATTTTTATGATTGGTAAATTATTAAAAATAGTATAAAATAAAAATATATTAATTATTCTCACTATTCATATACTGTTCATTCTTCTTCTTTCCTCTCCAGCGACAGATAGCATGACGAACATCCATGAAAGCATGATGGAGAGCACGAGCAAAATGACCAGTGACGTCCAGCTATTTTCCTCCCTTCCAACGACATGACGGTGACGGTGACTGTGACGGTGATAGTGATGGCGATGACGATAGTAAGTTTCGGCGACGAGAAGGAAGAGAAGAGAAGAAATAGAAGAAGAGAGTGAAAAAATAAGGGTAAAATAGTAATTAGGTAGTTTATAAGTTCTTTTATTGTTTTAAAATTTAGTCTCAGTAACTTATTCAATATTTGATCCAAAAATCTTTTTAGACAAATATGACTATTTGTTTTAAAAAAATTTTAAACTACAATTTGGTTTAAAAGTCTTTTTAAAACCTTTAGGGATTACTATATGTATCTAGAACCAATGTTAAAGGGTATTTCTAACTGGTGAAAAAAAAAAACCTTTCTATACTAGGCCCTTGGAAATTAGAGTGAGAAGAAACACATATAGACTTTCTACCAGAGTATAAATTACTTATGTGTTTGCACAGAATTAAACACAGAATTTGAGATAGATCACACTACACTATCTATGGTTTGTGAGATTTTGTTTTATATTCCATTCACTCAAAAATACTTGATAGTTTAGAATCTTTATTTTTGTTTCAAAATATTTATCACTTTAAAATTTCAATAAAAAATTAGTGTTTTTGTTTTTTGAATCATTTTACCCTTCATTAATAAAAAATATAGTAAGCGGGGCAAGTGTTTGTTTAGAAATAGAACAAAATAAGGGTATTTTACTTAAATATCTTTAAATTTTGCTGCAACCAAAGCTATTTAGAAACTCAGTTTATCTATGTGTAATATATAATTAAATACTCATAATAGATTTTTTCAAATAGAAGAAATATTATATAACAGAAATATTATATAACATTGTTGATTTGAACTTATTTTATTACTTCTCTACTCCTTAATGTTATACATAATAGGGAGTTGATTTTAATCCTAAATATAATATATATTTTCTATATTTATTAATTTTTTCTTAAATTATCCCTATTGATATTTCTTCAATAATAATATAATTCAATTAGTTAAATATGTTATATATTAAGGATAGGAGGAGTATATATTATATTTATTCAAACTAATTATTTTTATTTAAAAGAAGAAAAATATAAGGCCCTCTCAATTTTCACTAACTGCAATTAAAAACTAAATTATTTTGCAGTCATATGGTTAGAATGAGGTCAACACAGAGATGAAAAGTATGCGCAGAGGGAAATCTCTTTGAATGCCATCTCGCAACTCAAATATAACCGATATGTTGGAAAATGGGATTGGCCTCGTTGATGCCAACTGTGATGGATCAAACTCAATCAATTCTAGCTCATAAATCTAGCAAATTTCAACAGAGATTCAATGTTTACATGTAAATAGAAAATTGAAGGAGATTTTTATTGCACTTTAAGGTTCTAAGTATTTATTTTAGTTATTTATATATATATATAGGAAAAGATCATGAGAGGGTTATGTAATTTACCTTGGGCTTACATTTAAGGTTGCAGTCGCCACAATTATCTTGATCCTTGTTGAAGCCAGAGACAGCTCTTCATGGCTGCAAACTTGCTGGGTTTGATCTTGAAGCATTTTATTTTGCACCAATGGAAAACCACAATCTTTCCACTTCCATGTATTTGCTTTATCCATGTACCTAAGGTACACGTTCCCATCTGAACCAACCAAAAATAATTGATTACCGGCGAAGCAAGGCCCCGGTGAACCGACCAGGTTTACACCTTTATAGGGTGTTCCATGTTCCACCCAATTCCAGCCATATCATGAATTCCAGTGATATTCAACAAGTCCAACTTCTCTTGATAGCATGAAGAGAGAACCAGACAGTGTTGTTGATGAAAGTCTTATGGTTGTTCCAAGGAAGTTTGAGAGCATCAAATGCTGAGACTGGTAATGCACATGCCATATATCAGTTACTTTGTTGTACTGATACAGGCGACCGTTTTTTCCGGTAACAAATACTACATTTTCTCTCAGCAATCCGTGGTCTACTATGCTTGCTACTTTGGTATTTGCACGCTTTCTGCAATCTTTTCCATTTAAACTTCCTCATCGAAACCTGTCCACAATTCGCAAAATAATTACTTGTCACAAATGCATTTTCTTAGTAAGTTTGATGTTTGAACATTCTAAGGAACTAGATTCAGTCTAGTATGTTGGTTTTCAGTCAAATCACGTTGAGAAGATCTGTATTGTATGTTTTGATCTATCGCTTGTCATTGTGCCAGAGTGGCTTGATTCGATGACTAAGAGAGGGCCTTGATCTTACAGTTAACATATGTCGATAAATATGGAGTCGTTGGATCAAGTGCTTCTCCCAGCTATTGGATGAAGCAACATATGAGATTTTTGATAGAAGAGGACGGCATAGTCTCTGACAGAAAATGAAAACAACAACAAGCATTATCTCACTAAGTGACATCGGTTACATGAATTACACAGCACTATTGTGCTTTAAATAAACTTTTAAAGTCTCCACAGAAGATGCTTTTTATGTTTTTATCGGTGAGTGCTTACTTACCATGAACTGCAGTAATGTTCCTTTCATGGAGACAAAGAAGAGTGCATCTTGAGTTGTAATTTTACTAGCTTTTCCTGGTATCCCATCCCATGGTTGACCTGCTACAATACTTGTTCCTTTCTTCATAGCACTGCAATTCTTCCATGATAGTTCATAGCCATTCCTTTCTCTAAGAAGCAAACTCCCATGTGTATCAACCATGAATAAGCTTCCATTATAGTTCCCTAATATACCTTTCATATTCGTAGGGCCCTCGTGTCTTAACCATATCCAAACGTTCTCTATACAAATGTACTCAAATATCAAACCACCTTCTGTTATGAGGAAAATTGATTTACCTTCATACATCATTCTCAGCCGGAAGTTATTACTAATCCACCCATCATCTGGAAAATTGTTCCCTTCTGAAGATTTGATCAGTTCTACCCCAGCGCCTATTGTGCCTGGAGACAAGTAATAATCTTGTGCCTGGCTGTGTTTTCTCCAACCTGTTATGGTTGTCGAACTCACAATTTTAAGTCTCAAGAATATAAGTTCAACAAATAATCTTACATAATGTATAACTAATAGGGAGTGAATATACAGTTAAGAGAAGGAAAAACACTACTTAAAATGAATCCGTAAATGAGGAAGAAGTAATAGGCAATAGCATATTCAGTTGTGTCACAGGATCCCAGTTGTCTGAAATTTTGTAACTGAAAATTCTTAACATTTTAAAAGATTTTTGCCCTTTTAATATCCTAATTTGTGCCAACTAAAGAAGTAAACGAGCACATGATACAGGATTACAAAAAATATAAAAAAAATAGTACAAGATTGTTCATATCAGTAAACTCAATTAACGTACATTAAGTAGTAGAGATTAAAAGTTTTTAGAGTTCTAAGAATTTGATCACAAATTACAAGGATTAAATTATAAACTGAAAGAAACTACAAGGAAAAAAATCCAAATTGCTTGTTCTATGAACTCAGTAGTACCTGTTACTGAAGTTATCCCTGATTCCTTTGACTCGTCCTTTATACCAGTAATACAATTTCTTGGACCACGTTCTTGTGTACAATACTCTGCATTCCATCCTTCACTCTCTGGCACGTCTAATACGGACCATACATATTTTGTAGTTCCTGCTTTCCTTCGAGTATTCTGAGGTATGGTTGGACCTGAGCTTTCTCCTCCTAGTCCTAGAAGATGGAGTTCTCCAAGTCTGCCATCATCCAGAGGAAACAATATTCTTCCAACTTATAATTGTAAGGCTTCTATACCTCTTGCTGCTTTTGCAAATTAGGGGGCGCATGATTCACCCATGATCCTGAAAACTCACTATATTGAACTGTACCTGTGTGATTATGTTCATAATCAATGAATATCGAATATTTCGATTGAGATCTCTGAATTAGTACATCATCAGAACATGAGCAATAATGGGTCATGTAAAAGAGGTTTAAATATATAATTTACATCCCTCTAATTTCATAAGATTTCTGATTTTCCAATCTTCAAACACCATTCCTTATTTTGTTTATCCAACATCATTATTAACTCAAGTGTCCAAATTAGCAGATTGTTAGAGTTTGGATAGACATGTGATAGAGGACTGAAATTGGATGGTTTAAGATGATAGGAGGGCGTGGAACATCAGTATGTTCAAGCATATAGAAATATTATGCAATATTATAGGCCCTGCTCATGTGGGTGGGTGGGTGTGACATTAGTAACGGTATCCATTCTTCATCTTTTACCTTTAAAATAGGGACAAATTTTTCCATATTCTCAAAACTACTTTTCATCCCCCTCTCTGTGTAATATATATTGTTCCTTTGTAATCATTACTAGTATCCGTCTTTTATTCTTTTGCTATTTAAAATGGGGACAGAGTTTTTTTAACACAAATCACTTTTCTCTCCATTTTTAGTCTTTCTTAACATGTAATTCACTCTTCATTTATGTTTGTCAGTGGAATAACATGTATATCAAAGGAAATTATTTTAAGCGGATTGAAACATATAAAGCCAAAAAGGAGGCCTTTCAGCAATTTTAAAGCTCACATCCTAATGGGCAGTAATTTTCTTTAAACTTCTTTTTCTAGGATATTTCGAATTTCAATATCTTGAAAGGTTATACTATGAATGTGAGATTTAGCAACATTACTAGCTTCTCACACCAAGTTATATTGATCATTCAATTTCAAGACAGATTGCGTTATAGTCAAATCATTCATAACTATAGAGATATTGTAGACTTATTAGGGATATGAAAATATTATATAATTATGTATAGGATTTGATAGGATATGATTAGGATATTATTCCCTCTTAATGAGCCATTAATACAAAGACTCATACCTCTTGTATATATGTTTACAATTTTCCTCATGAATAATGCATGGAATTATTGCACAATTCTCTAAACTAATATGGTATCAGAGCATTCCTCATTCTTTCGCTTGTGTAACTTTTTGCTTTTGGTGTTCCATATTCTTTCTCATTGTCCGTTCGAGTAAAGGGTTTGAGTGCCTCTATCCTTGCCCGAGATCTGAGATACGCACCATTCCACAGTGTTCAGAAGCCCCTAAATAGGCAGAACCCTCCAAGTCCGATCACTGTTTGACCTACTTGTGGATCACAAGCGCCTCCCAAAGCTCTGACTAATTTTCATGCTCAGGGAATGTTACAGGGCGTGACAAGCTTTACAACATATTTCACTCTCTAGTGTTGACTCGTCATTCTCGGCCTACCCTTATTAGTTTCAAGCCCTGGGCTTATGTCGTCCGATATGGATCTATTTGCTACATCCTTCTCAATCAAATTATTTGGTTTGGGTTTGTATGCCCTTATGTTCCTAGAGTTCATTTGAGCCGATACAGTCTCTACTGCTTGTTTTCTCATTAACCAAATGCTTTCCTCCGTTCTTGACAGTAATATTCCATATACTACCCATTTTCCTTCCAAGACTCTATTTCCAATTGACCCTAGGAATTGGTGTGTTTGTTTTGTCTGTGATGTTGGCCTCAAGTTACCAAATTAGACCTAATGTCTTTGAAGTGTGTTTTCTTAAGGTATTCCTAGCTTCAGAAAAGATATCAATGTTTTTCTCCTATGCTTAATTGGTACTTAGTGTTTACAGACGTACTTTCCATGAGTTGGTTCCCTACTTTGATCCCTCACCTGCACCTTCCCCTTCCCTTTCTCTACCTGAGGAGAATGATGTTCTCTTAGTTTACCCTATCTTTCAGTCTATCCTGGTTCAAGCACCTGCTCGACTACCTATTACACAGTTTGCACGTGTCTATACTAGACGACCTAAAGAAACTAATGGTATTGGCCCAGATTCAAGGTCTCATTATCTACTTCGTTATTTTATCCTGATTTAAGTAGTCTTACTCCTAAGTCTCATCCTGCTTCGATCTTTGATTCTAAGACACCTCCTGTTCCATATCCGAATCCCTCACTTGATCTGCCCATTCCTTTCCAAAAAGGTGAACGTACTTGTGTGCATCCTATTTCATCCTTTATTTCATATAACTACCTTCCTCCTGCTTCCATCACCTTTGTTGCTTCCCTAGATACTATCTCAGTGCCCAAAACCCTTCATAAGGCATTAGCTCACCTAGGCTAGCGTGCTGCTATGGAAGAGGAAATAGTAGACCTTGATCAAGCTGGTACATAGACATTAGTACAATTACCTATAGAAAAATGGGTCATTGGATGTAAGTGGGTATTAACCCCTAAGATTAAGGCGGAAGATCACTTGATCATCTTATGGCTCGCTTTGTGGCTAAAGCCTATGCCTAAACCTATAGTATTGAATATTCTAAAACTTTCTCATTATGGCCAAGCTCTTGTATGTCCGTCTATTTGTTTCTATGGCAGCAACTTATGGTTGGGACCTACATCGGCTAGATATTAAAAATGCATTCATGCAAGGTTATCTCTATGAAAAAGTCTATATGGAGCAACTACCATGTTTGGTTGCTCAAGGGAAGTGTAGAAAAGTTTGTCACCTTTGAAGGTCCTTGTATGATTTGAAATAGAGTCTTCATACATGGTTTGATAGATTTAGTACCGTTGTGCAGAAATTTGGCATGAGCCAAAGCAAGTGCGATCATTCTATGTTTTACCAGAGAACAGAGGATGGCATAATTCTTCTGGTTGTGTATGTAGATGATATTATGATTACAAGTAGTGATAATTTGGGGATTCATCCCTAAAGTCCTTTTTAAATTCTCACATTCAAACGAAGGATCTGGCTCTTTGAAATATTTTCTAGGTATTGAAGTCATGAAGAGCAAGAGAGCCATACTATTGACACAAAGGAAATATATCCTTGATTTGCTTAAGCAAACTATAAAACTGGGAGTTGTATCGACTAGTTTTCCTATGGTTTGTAACCCTCTCCTAGATGCTAATGGAAGCATACCACTTGAGGATTCCCTTAATGATGAGAAGAGAAAAATTGAGGCTAAGAAAAATAAACCATTTGAGAATCCTGAGAGATACAGGAAATTAATTGCCAAGTTGAACTATCTCACTGTGACTCATCCATATATCACTTATCCAGTCAATGTGCTTAGCGAGTTTATGGCATCCTCGACTGTCAGACAGTGGGAAGTCTTGGAGCATGTAGTGCATTACTTGAAGAGGTGTTCAGGTCATGGTATATTGTATGAGAATCATAGCCATGCAGATATTGAGTGTTCTTGTGATGCAGATCACAGTGGATTGAAAGCCACGAGATGATCTACTACAAGATAATATATCTTTGTGGGTAAGGATGGAAATAGGCCAAGCAACCTGACAGGGGCCTCTGGCCTGGCCTGTATGTAGCCTAGTTTGGCATAGCCTATTGTAAGAAATACACAGGCTCAGGCATATATCTAAGCCTATTTTTCTTAAAAGGCTAGGCTCAGACTCTCTAAAAAGCCTGTTAGGCTTATCAGGCGGCCTGTTCATGTTATTTAAAATATTAGTATGTATATGTAGTAGGTGGGTATCGAACCCCCACCTATTGAATACAATATAGCAACAAGACCATCAGGCTAATAAATATTATTGTAAATTTCATTCTTTTTTTGTATAAAAATAACTACAAAATGAATTTTGAATCTTAACCCTAAATTTGCATAGCGTCTCTGTATCTCCATTCTCCGCAGACCGCAGTTCTCACTTCTTACTCTCATATTTGGTCTCCACTCTGTAGGCTCCAGGCGCAGTTGACAGTTCTCTACTCTCTACATTATAGAGTCTACAGTCTACAGATTGCTCTCTTCTTCACCTGCTTAGGTCACAGTGTCGTTGAGTCAATCGCATCGCTCAGTCTATGGCGTCGTTCAGTCCTCAGTGTCGCTCAGTCCATGGCATTACTCAGTTCATCGGGTCACTCAGTTGACGGTGATATAATTTCGAAGGCTTTTCAGGTGATTGCAGTCTCTGATTGAAAATTTATAACAAAATGAATTTTGAATGTTAACCCTAAATGTCCATCGTGTCTCGATATCTCCTCAGTTCTTAGATTTGGTCTCCAGGCTCTACTTCGCTGAGTCGCTCTGCCGTAAGTCTGAGTTCACTCTCTACTCTCTACAACAATCAGATAGCTCTCTGCTTCAACTTCTCAAGTCATGGCATCATTGAGTCAACTGCATCGCTCAGTCTACAATGTCACTCTGTCGTCGGCATTGCTCAATTCATCAAGTCGCTCAGTTCACGGAGATATAATTTCTAAGGCTTTTTAGGTGATTGCATTTTGTGCTTGCATTGTGTGATTTAAAATTTATAGATCTATATGCTCTCACAGAACCATATAGATTAATTCATTTTCATAGTAGGTAATTCAGCAATTCAAAAACTTCAATTATCCTATCATCATATGATCTGGCATATTTTTAATCCCATCTAATACCTTGAGACCCAAAACCGTTTTGTTAATCTCAATTAAGTCAAACAATAATAAACATGTGAGAGTAGCACTATTACTCTTGGTTATCTCCCTAAGATAACTCAAATGTACCCACTTTGGCGGAGTCCACAATTAAGCAATCGAGATTTTGACAAGTGTTTATAAATTAACAGCATTATGACTTAAGATTTCATTTAGAGGGCTTAATTTAACTATCTGGTTTATAAGAATGCATGTTTCTCAGTTTGTATCTTATACAAGTAATATGCATGTGCTGATATAATCATAAGATGCATAATTTAAATGTGATACAATATGGCTCACCTATCCTAAGTCCACTCAAGCCAATGAGAGGAGCTCTCTAGTAAGAAAAGGGAAATTACATATAGAAACCTCTTTTAACATTTGAGGGGAGTGAGATGAGAAGAGAAGAGAAGGTACATTAAGAGTATATAGAGGAAGGCACGACACGCAGGCCGTATTTTAAAAATTACAACACTTGCAATCTAGAGCCATATTGTTCACCATACCTAAACATTCAAGAATCAATATTCAGATTTAATTGAAGGGCAATTAATGTTTCAAAACTAAAACATTCAAAAAATAGTATATGTTACGGTTATGTTGCGCTATGAACAGGTAGCCACGGCGGTCCCGCTAGCCGGTTAGCGGGCGGGGTCTGGGGCAGCGACCTGAGATTTTTTTTCATAAATAATTATGAATCTGAATTCGTTTTTCTTAGACCCCATCAATATTAATTGATCAAATCAAAATGCATGCACCACCGATTTCAATTCCCTTTCAGATTCCTTATATGTCATACATAAAATGGATTCCTTATATGTCACACATAAAATGCATGTTATCATATGATCGGCTACGACTAAAACATATCATATGAATTAACAATCAAGCCTAACTTACACACAAAACGGCATGGCTCTGATACCAATGTAAGAAATTGGAAGACACACAGAAGAAATTAACTTAAAATTTTTTTCATTCCTTGTCAGGATCTACCGTATGTGTTTAAGTCAAGTGGAAAGAAGTATTACCCTCAGTATTTAGTCGCGACTTTCTCAGCTTTGGTTATGACGTCCACAGCTTCTCTCCGCGGCTCGTGATCTCTTTTCTATCGCAAGAAGTCAACGACTCAGATTGGCTTCCTCTACTGGTATCCACATGAACAGCGTTATAACCACGAACGACGTGCTAGCACCTCCTATCCCTCCAGGGCTTACTCAAGAATTCGTTCTCTCCGTCTCTATTTCGGCAGTTTCTTATTTGTAAACCTTTTACGGATTCCCGTTCACACTTTTTTTTTCTCTGTCCCAACCGTAGCTCCTAAATATCAGATATATAGGATGATATGCGTGTTATTACAGACTTGGATTTTTAGAATTAATCTTATATTAATTCTAAAATTAATACAATATCATATATTGTATAATTTGATAAGAAACTAACTAAATAAATAGTGTTTGTATTAAATCCATCCCACAGATTTAATTCACCCATTTATTTAATTTAAAATAAAGATAAGACAGAATTACATTTGATTTATTCTCATAAATCAAACTTGAGACATCATATCAATTTGAATTTCAAATTCAAACGTGATAGAGATTTAATTTTATCCTTATAAATTAAATCTTGTAAATATCTCTTATATGAGATATCATATCAATTTGAATTTTAAATTCAAACATGATAAAGATTTAATTTATCCTTATAAATTAAATATTGTAAATATCTCTTATATATAATATATATACGAATTTATATATATACAAATATAAATATAAATAAATATATACATCCACCCTGGATCATTCATTGAATCTGGACATGTCTTAGATTCGGTGAATCTAGACATCATAGCTCGTGTTGGGCTATTTTGTGTGTGACCCTGTAGGCCCATATGAAGTTAGCAGTGGGCCATTTACTATACTGACTCACAAGTCGCAAGCGGTCTCTAGCAAGACATCATGACTACCCAAATCATATGAGGATCGATGAACGATGTAACCTTTTATACAACCATATCATGTCCCTTTTGTCACACGATATTTTGGTCATGGATGAGGCATAGAGAATGTCATCCTCCTATTCCTGACCGTTACTTTCTCGATCCCTGAGTAGTTTGACTATAGAAATGGAACTACATTTCCATTACAGTATGGCCATACGTTTCTCAGACTTACTAATCGAGGGGCCCAGTAATATCTCTCTACGAATGTGAGGGACAAATTCCATCTTGACCATTCACATTCCTCCGCACGAAAAACCACTAAGCCTGAACATAGTCTTTATGATCACTCAGTCAAAAGTGACTTTTGACTAGGTCAAAGCTAAGCGTTTGTCATGTAGGAATCCATGATGATCTCAGGTCAAAGAGCATAGTAACATGGTTTGTATATGAGAGAAGCTTATGACTTAACCCATGCAGCTCTCTCATAACGGGTCGGTCCAACACCTTGTACTCTTACATGTGCCTATGACTTTGATTTATATCTCTATACATCTTCAAAGTCATACTGGTCTTATTTCATCTCTGCTCCCGCATATATGACCGACCAGGGACTTTAGGATAAGATCATGAGTTATCCAAGGATGGTCATCATAGTAAATATGCAAATAATATGATAACATAATTCATAAATCAACAATGTTTATAATACAATGATTGGCCCCTAGGGCACAATTTTCAACAGTTTGAGCAAGAGGAAGAAATTGCGTTGAAGATTTCATGATGAGCAACTAATAGTTTTACTTTCATCTGGCCTAGATTATTGTATTTGTATTCTTGTTATGACTATTGTTATGTTTGTTTAGTATTATCTTGTTGGTTGATTAAATACTTTTTATAATTTCGATTGAATTAGTTTTCAATGTTAGACTGATTAATATTATGAAAAGATTATTTACAGTTTTTTAAAATATAATATATAAAAAGCCTGTTACGAAGGCCTGTTATGAAGAGCTGTCAATATATTTAAAAAATAGGCTACTTTAACAGGATTCAGGCCAGGCCAAATATGTTTATAGGCCAGGCTTATACCAAAAAATTAGCCTTCAATAGGCTACAAGCCAGGTTCAGGCTAGGTTTTCACTTAATAGGCCTGGCCTATTAAGGCCATAGCCTGGCTTGGCCTGGCCTATTTCCATCCCTATTTGTGGGTGGGAATTTGCTATCCTGGAGAAGCAAAACGCGAAATGTGGTATTCCGATCGAGTGCAGAGGCAGAATATCGAGCTATGGCACAACATATATGCGAGATAGTCTAGATATAACAGTTATTGAAGAAAGTTGGTCTCAAGACCATGTTGCCAGCAAAACTATGGTGTGATAACAAGAATGCTCTACATATAGCCTCCAACTGTGTTTCATGAATATACCAAACATATTGAGATTGATTATCGCTTTGTCCAAGACAAACTTAAATAAAACTTTATTTCTACTAGACACGTGCACTCTAGTGATCAATTGGGTGATTTTCTTACTAAAACTCTGAATAAGACTCATATTGACAATATTTGCAACAAGTTAGGCATGACTAACAGTTATGCTCCAACTTGAGGGGGAGTGTAAAGATATCAGGGATATGAAAATATGATATAATTATATCTAGGATTTGATAGGATATTATTCCCTCTTAATGAGCCCTTAATACAAAGGCCCCTCTCCCTTGTATATATATGTATAGTCTTTCTCACAAATAATACATGCAATTATCTCACAATTCTCTCTAAACTAATAACATTTTATAATTCATTACTGACTTATTCACATGTCAATCCTAGTTTTCATTATCAAAATGAGACTTAATTAAATGAAGAAACATCACAACTACTTTTGGATATTGATAACTTCAAAGCATAAGCAAAGAGCAAATTAACCTGATCTTGAGTTCACATGATGTAAAAGCAAGGATCAATAATAACTATTTATATAAAATAGTCCAAGTATGTGGAGATTTGAAGGATTGAAAGTTAAAGAAAAATAAAACCTCAAAATATTAATCCTTGAATGAATGAGAATACAAATATACATTTATATAGACAAACATATAAGCTAATAGGCTAAACCTAGAATATATCATATTCCTAACATTTTAGATTTATTCTTCTAAGATATGATAATTTAATATTCAAATTTGATATTAAATAATATCCAAAATTAATTTTAGATAATTAATTAAATAACTAACAAAATATAATATTAATTAATAATTTTAAAATAGTGCATCTCAACACTTCTTGATCTACAACTTAAATATTTGTGTTTCTCAACACTCCTACTCAAATTTGGAAGTAGCTTGAATGTGAGCAGCATTATTATAGAATACATAGAATTTTAAATTCTTAAACTAGTAGTAACCACTAAACTGAAGTTGATTCGATATTAAATTTAAATCTTAAGAAAAAGTTGTGAACTTGATGATAAATATCATTATTGGATACCTGACAATAACATTTGCAAGAGAGGAACTTGATAAAGGAGACAACAACTATGATTCTTATGGACAGAAGAGGGAGTTACTTCTATGATGTGGAGTGGACTTGTAAATTAGAAATACTATAAATTCGCACACTTATAGATAAAATAGTTCTACTTATATGATATTGAGAGACAAAATTATCCAATATAATGACCCTAGGATTTCAAACTTATGAAACATTTAATTAAAAAATATATATTATTTCTTGCAGTGAAATTACAAGAGCAGGCGGCTGGCTGAGTGGTTAGTGACCAGGTAACAAAACCAATTCCACTTGCAAAAAGTGCAGTTTTATTTTCCCTGGAGCCATGTGAATTGACTAAAATGCCCTCTCTTCTTTTTATTCCTGCTGAGTGTACGCGAGGGAGAATGAGAGCAGAGAGGCTTCACGTCACAGTTGCTGGGGTGTGACCTGACGCCATCCTCCTTGGCCTGAATCGTTGCCGCCGATGCCGTGTTGTTCTGTCAATGCCGTGGCTCTCTCCATCTCCTTCTCTGTTGGTGAGCGAGGAAGTTGTGAGGCGACAAAGTAGAGAGAGAACAGAGGAGTTGCCAACGGTGACGGAGGTGTATGGCGAGTGGGATCTTGACCGGAATCAGTGGGTTGAACTCCGGTAAGCACCCTTTTCCTCCTTTCATCGTTATGCCCATCGACCTGTACACTGTATGACATTGGGATACTGTAGCAAATCCTATGATCTCTCGCCTCTTTCTTTCTTGTTGCTGGTAAGCTAATGTTTGGTGTGTATGGAAGCTTGCCCTTACTCTGTCGCACCTAGCGTCCAACTCCTCCTCTGAGCAGTTGATGAACGCGCGGCGAGTTACTGTAGCAGCTACAGTAGCTTCTCTCCTGTCGCTTTTAAGAATGCAGTTAGTCCTTGTCATTTGTGTTGGCCTCCGTCATCCTACACTTGTTGCCAGGAAACCACCATGTATAGTGTGGTAAGTTCCTCAACATCCTTTCCCTTATCTTTCCAGCGAGCTGCTGTAATGTTCCTGCGCATTTTGGTTGTTGTGAGAAAAGAAAAGAAAAAAAACACACACACAGAGAAGAGGCGTTATTCATTGTGATGTTGATATATATATATATATATATATATATATAGATTATGCTTGTTGCCGTTGCTATTCTGTTGAGGGTATTGTGGTTGCAGGAAATGTTTTTTCTTTTTACAGAGAATGCCGTGTATATATATATATACAACACTGTCTAGGTAGTTGGAATGGTTGCTAATGTGTGTGTATATATATGAAGGGTAAGGAACTGGTTTGAATGGGAAGGATATATATGCATAGTCAAGCTGCTATCATGTATCATTATTGCCATGGAAACGAATAGGACATGTGAGTATATATATTATGTGTTGCTGAAATGGCAATGTGTATATATATATATATATGGAGTACATTGTTGATATGTGAGTGTTGGGCTGAATAAGAAAATATGAAATTTTGATTTAGATTATGAATTTTGATTATGGGTTCAAAATATGTGGATATGTATTTAATTTTAATCCTTCACGGATGTTGTTATGAATGGTGCATGGAGTAGAAGGGTATTATACGTTGATGCTTGGAAAATTGTTGGGAAAAGGATTTAAAGATCAAATGGTTATTTAAAAGAAAAGAGAGGTGATATTCTTGGAATTCATGAATAGATGACTTTGAGAATATATTCTTAAATTAGCATAGTTATATTGATGGAAGTAGATGTTTTTTTTATACAATGATTTAGTTGAAATAAAGTCTTCCAAGCTCTCCATTGAAATTAGAGAAAATAATCAAAGTTGTTTGTGTATATCAATACTTATTGTTGCTATGATGGCGGTTAAATTTATAGAATTTGAGCTTGATAAGGAGAAAAGGGAAAGGTAGAGGATAATTTCTAAAAGTTTAAAGATTTGATTTATTCCCTATGAGTGATAAGTTCTATTATCCTTTAAATTGTCATGATATTATTTGGAGAAATGGGGATTTAAGGTTAAGTTCATTTTAAAAGTATTATAAATTGGTATGGTTACACGATTCTAGATTTGTTAAGAATACAATTTCATTTTATGCGCTATTTTTGGTATATAAGGAAATTGTGAAGCAAAAATTCTTGTGAGTTGATTGGCAAGAGTAAGTAAGGGAAGTATTCCAGGTGAGTGAATAATGTTCCATAAAATTTACATTTTCAAATTCATTGTTATTTCAAATATTAAATTTCAAATATGAATTACGAAAAATAAATTTTACGAAAGTATGGTTTAAATTGTTAGAAATGATATTCTTTCGATTGGTTTACAAAGGAATTATGATTTCGTATGAAAATGAATGAACAAGCTTTTGAAAAGAGTTTGACAAAAGTGACATTGAACTAATATTATTCATGAAATATATTCCTATGCGAATTTCATATGTTTTCACAATAACTTGGTTTTAAATGTACATGTTGGGGTTTTTGAAATTCAAAGTGGTTTTCACCAACGGTTATAGCATTGAAACAGTTGAGATTATTACATGTGAAATAAACCCCACGCATGATGGATACGTTTTAGAAATGACAGAATACAAAACGTTAGTTGCTAACATCAGTAATGTTAGCCCTTAGTGCACTTTGGTTACCCGAGCTCGATAGATTATTCCGTAGGTTTCATACTCGTAAAGGGTAATGGCTGAGCTACCAGATTATTCTGTAGGTTTTGTACTCGCGAAGGATAGTGACTGAGCTACCAGATTATTCTGTGGGTTTCGTACTTGCGATGGGTAGTGGCTGAGCTACCAAATTATTCCGTGGGTTTCATACTCGCGATGGTTAGTGGTTGAGCTACTAGATTATTTTGTGGGATTCATTCTCACGACAGTTAGCGACTTCGAGCTGCCATATTGGTTAGTTACCCTCGTGGACTGTGTGTTCACATCTATTTTTGTTTTGTGGAAGTCTTACGGAGAGATTATGGTTTTGAAATGATTGTTTTTAAAACAATTGATTGGAATGGTTATTTCATATTGATTCAAAATGGTTATTTGATATTGTTTTCCCTAAAATAAAGTTGTTTACGGAAAGATTGCATCAAATTACGAAACGTTATAAAATACATTTTCAACGTGATTATGCATTGTTTATTTCCATATTTTTAAATCATGTTTTTGGGACATTATTCACGAGTAGATTATTTTATCTTCAGATAGTATAGGTGACCATAATCTTCCTGCTAAGCAGTGAAGAGCCTCGTTGTAGGTCCAAAGCGTTGTTTTTGAACAAGATTGATTTTAATGTAAATATCTTAAGTACTTGTGTTATTTTGGTAAACACGGTACATGGTTCACATAGACCTTAGAAAAGATTATGTTTATTTTGAAAAATGTGGTGAAAATTTTGAACGTTTGCAGTCCGTTGTAGGATTATCGGGAGATTGGATATATAATGACGATCCTGCCGATATTCCTACAGAGGACTTGCTTTTGAATTATGAATTGCAATTTATTATGGTTTACGTTTTCAAATGTTTTATGTAAGGTTTTAGGCTTTCGAAATATGAAAGTATTCATATTATGTGCCTGTGATGGTCTAAATTTTGGGACGTGACATCCAAGGAGAAACTATTTCAATGCATTGAGCACCTTTATGCTTCCTAGGATCTTGGGAGATTTAATTAAGGGATATTTTGTTTGGCTGTGAATGTGAACAAGGTGAGAGTTGCAAGGCCAGAGAGATTTGTGAGAGCCTAAAGTTGCAACGAACCCAATATTTACAAGGTCAGGGACAATTTCCCATATATACAATTAATAGAGGAGATTGTGACTCTAACTCCTAAAACAAAAGGCCACAGAAGAGACTAAGCCTCAAACTCTGAAGACCAAAGAAGAGATGAGCGATCAAGGGTAGAGGCAGAGACAAACTTAGAGCATAGTTGATGAGAAAAGCA
This sequence comes from Leucaena leucocephala, assembly GCA_037074615.1. NCBI lineage: Eukaryota > Viridiplantae > Streptophyta > Magnoliopsida > Fabales > Fabaceae > Leucaena > Leucaena leucocephala. Next base: position 23,654,961 of record CM073515.1, read on the forward strand.
TATGCGTAGAGACGCATCGCACCACACAAAGTGCTTTTAGATGTTGAGTGAAGTCACGATCGCAGAGGGAACTTCTACGAACTTGAAAGAAGATTGACTTTATGGAACCGTGTCTTCTCATCAGGTTTAACATTTTTCTTCTTCTTCTTTCTCATTGAGACTTTAACCAAGATTTAAATTCCTGCTCTAATACCATGTAGAAATTTGAAGGATGAAAGTAGAGAAAAAATAAAATTTTAAAATATTAATTCTTGAATGAAGAGAATATAAATAGGTCTTTATATTAACAAAAATATAGGGTAATAGGTTAAATTTAAAATATATCATAATTTTAATATCTCAAATTTATTCTTCTAAGATATGATAATTTAATATTCAAATCTAATCCTAAATAATATTTAAAATTAATTTTAGATAATTAATTAAATAACTAACAAAGTATAAAATTAACGCATCTCAAAACTCTTTCTCGAGTTGGATCTACAGTTTAAATATTCGTGTTTTTTAACAAAGTATAATTAACACTCACCTGTTTGTCTCGGAATATGATAATAAAAGTCAGACCCTGATGATGTACTGAAGAATCAAGAAATAGGTGTTTGATCACTTGATTCATCACGTAGAGCTGGGGTGATAGATGTCAAATTTTGATGTTTGGGACTTCCATGAACCACCCATTTCCACTACCTCTGTTGCAATCTTCTCTCCACCAAAGTTCCTGCCTGTATATTTGTGAAACACTTCAAGAGAATGATGCATATATACCAATTTACTAACGGTTATGTACCTAACTCCTTACTTATAATCTACTATTAATTGCGATATATTTTGGAAGAAAGTTATAATTACAGTTTGACAGGTATTTAAGCTCAATTAGTTCAAAAAATCCTTTGTTCTATGAAAAGTTTCCATTTAATGTCATTGTTTTAAGAGATAAAACAAAATTTGGTCCCTGAAAACGTACCTAGACAATTTAGTGCTCGAGTTTATTCAGTTAGTCCCTCAAAGTTTGGACTCAGCACATTAGTTCATCTGCTGTACCAAAATGCATGCTTCACTTTGAGGGGCCAACTTATTGTACTCAATAAGCAAATCATTATGATGAAGATGAACAACTCAAACAACTAAATTCTAAGTAAGCCCTTATTTCAAGGACCAAATTGGATATTTACTATTGTTTTATCGTCCTTGCAATTTTGATAATTCATTTGATAAGTTCAACAATTAAGAAAGTTATTTTTATAAAATAAACAATAGCAATGGTTATAAAATACTTCAGGTGCAGTACCTTGGTTAAAAGAAAGAGAGATTCTGAGTAAGCACGTGCACCCTTTAGATGGAACCAAAGGTGCAACCTTTGCTATTCCTTCCTGCCATATGTGTCTCTTCCAAGAGGGTTTCGAATTTCTGTCATATTCATAAAGATCTCCAGAGGAACTGCGCCACCACATTGTTAGGTTTATTTAATTAGTATTTACAACATGAAGAATGCGGTTTAACCCTTACTAAAAACAAATTGCTGAAGTATGCTATTAGAAGGAATCATTAATTTTTAGTAGCCCTTTTAGGTTTTTCATCGATTATAACATTGAGATTTTTTTCTCCTTTCTTTAAATAACATAATGATTATAGGCTACTAACACTTTTTCTGCCAAAAGCAACCACCTAGAAGATTGTTGCCAGCGGATCTTCCTGATGAGCGATGACTACTAACATTGAGATCAGATTTTACACTCGTAAGAACTACCCACCTTATGGTATATACAACTGCTCTAGTAGAAGTAGCATCAGCTATCACTTCAACATTTGCTCCAGCTGGTTGACCATGACTAATCCATCTGTTCTCTATATATATAAAACGGAGATAAATTAGTAACACCTTGAAAACCACGAGGAAGGACTTCGTGGTATATAAACTTGGGCCAGTCTGTGAAAGCATTACTGATATTTGAGCCTATGCTTGAAGTTTACCTTGGAGGCTCTATACCGGCAAGTTCTATCAGCATTCCATTCTTTGTGCAGAAATTAGCTTTCCAGTTACACAATGAAACAATATAAAAAGGCTTCTTCAAAGAACTCAATGGGTTTAAGCGATAACATAATTCAAATAAGTGATTGATGTTTGTGTTCAGTTCAGAAACTAGAACATAAAGTTCTATGCAGACTTACTTTCCATCTCGTAAAACAATGCCAGACTTTATTAAGACCGGACAATTTTGTTTTGAATCTCTATCAGTGATGTGATTCAGCGTAGACGTGAGTTCAACCCACAATGTTTCTGAGCTTTCACTTAGTTGCACTTGCATCTGCAAACAAACATAAATCAGATAACCAGAATTCTTGCAGTCCATACTTTGCATCAATTTAAAATAATAAACTTTCCAAAGAAAAAAATAATGGCAAAGGTATCTTTTAGGGAGTGGTACGGTAGTTTACTTTTGCAAGAATTTAACTTGTCAAATGTTTAAAAAGCTACCATAAATGCAAGAATCCAGATTATAGGCACAAGAATTTGGGAGTAGAATTCCCTTTTTATAGTTTAGTTTATCACTGTCAACTAATAGTGAACAAACACCACACAGTAAGGAAAAGACATAGAGACCAAGTCCGACAGTTCATATTTGATGACATGCAAAGTCCAAAATTTGTCTGTTCTTAATTTCTTAGACCAATAACGATGGAACAAAAAGAAAAAACAACAATAATAATTATAGGTCCCTTAAAACTATACTCTTTATGCTTCAGTCATTGGATTAATTCTTTATACAAATCAGTCCTTCATGGTGTTTTTGGCTCAATGAAAAGGAGAGCAGGGGAGGAATTTTAATACAGGAAAAAAGAAAGAAGGAAAAATAGGGATTTTATTATTATCTTCTTTTAATGAATATCAAGAAAGAGGAATAGAGGGATTTTAATGTTACCTTGTTTAGTTCAAGAAGAGAGGAAAGAGAAAATATTTTTATATTGATTAATTTATCCTTATATTATTTTATAGAATATTTTAATAAAATATAATATATAGGTAATGTTGGGATATTAAAAAAATTATAGACATATTAGTATGATAAAATAAAAATATTATACTTCCCCTTCAAATTTCTCCAATTTTTGAGGGGGAGGTTAAGCTTGAGAGGGAAGGAAAAATTTTAATTTTTCCATTCCCTCCTAAAATTTTTAGATATCAAACAAGAGGAGTGGAGCAAAATCTCTCCTTCCTCTCCCCTTTCCTCAAATCAGTTATACCAAACAATGCCTGAAGGTTACAAATTTGCTGCATGTTTACATCTAGTCCCTCAAAATTAGACAAATTTCCCGTGCAATACACGAAGTCTAAAGAATAAGTCAGGTGCGTCCAGCTATGGGTTTTATCATATGTATTGTTATATTGATATTGATGGGGGGACTAAAATGTAGCAAAATGCAAACTTGAAGGGACTAAACACTCAATTGAAAGATACAAGCGTCAGAAAGTACATCATTCAACAGCTAAGCTGCGGATTTAGTCCTCTAGAATTCATGATACGAATCCCCTTTGTATATTATCACTTTCAACAACAATTAAGCATGCATGCGTAGGAAAATGAACCCACAAGATAAGATAGACAACAAGAACAAGTCCAACAGAGCTTTGAAATTGTTCAGCAGAAGAAGATGATCGAAGTTGTAACCCTTCCTCCAAATTCAAAAGGGTCAAAAAATGAAAATAAAAATTGAAGTTCTCAGAAGTGATACTCGAAACCTGATATAGCAATACTGCTTCTGAGAGAGAAAGAATGGTTTGATTGATGACAAAAACAGCGATTGCGCGTCCTGCTTGTATTGGAAGCTCATGAGGGGCAACAACCCATTGAATTCCGTTCCAAAACCTCTCATAGATCGACCCACTCTCACCAGTCACCCACACGGATGAATCCGAAAGTTTAATCAAAGACAGTCTCTTTCTCTGAGGCAAATTCTCATGCACTTATCCTGCGTTGTTATTACCATCATCCCAAGCTTCCCCATTTGTCTGCTTCAGATCATAAGGAAGCTGAACTTCAATCCATCTATCAGCTTCTTCACTGAACACCCAGAACCTGTCAGTTTTGCGCTCAAATCGCCGATTGCTTTGTTGAAAAAACTGACGTGGGCACAAAGAAGCACAAGAACCCAGAGCTATTGTGGGGAAGATGAGGACAGAAATGGAACATATCAAATGGAAAATTAGCACAGGCATGGTGGTGGTGGTGTTGGAGGCATTTGAGAAGACAAAAACAGATGAAAGTTATGAAAATTGACGTCTTTGGGTAACATATGACATAATGAAGCTTTGATACGAGGATTGGATTATCAAGTCAAAGAAGAAGAAGAAGAAATGAAGGGACAGGGGTTAGTAGTTGAAGAAGAAGATACTGACTCCTTATATATTAACTAACAACACTGTCTGTAATCACTAGAAGAAGATGGCCTAAATGGCGCCTGTCAGATATCATTCTCTCTGGGTGAAAGTAAACTAATGGCGTCTGTAAGAGGAATAAATGTTATTTTGCTTTGTTCAATACATTTATTTTTTTATTTAAAATTCCATGTCAACTTAATAATTTATTTATTTAAATAATGATTTATATGTAAATTTACAAAAGTTTTTGTTTGTTATACAAAAGTTATATTTTTTTAAAAAGAAAAAAGAAAACGTATGTATCATGTCTATGTTAATACAAGTTATTTTGGGGAAAAGTAATAAAATTAGAGTAAAAGCGTAGTTCAACTTTTGATTTAATTAGAGTAGATATGCATATTTTATAAAACCAAAATAAAAATCCATATAATTTAATGAATTCTTTATTTCAAATTAAACTTTTGTGTCATTTATTTACTCTTAGATATTGATTTTTAATATATATATATATATATATATATAGCATAGGTAGTAAAGAAATTGAATTTATATATTATTAAGTGTGTGTTTGGCAAGTAGGATTGAAAATAGATTATAAGTTGAAACTATGATTTTCTCATATTTTAGCTAAACAATGTTTTTTTTTAAAAAAATCACTTCTAAAACTCAAACCATGGCTTGGAGTCCTCAAACCATGGTTTGAAAGAATTGCCCAGCATGCAGCTTTTTAATTTGTGAAGTCGAAAGTGCACTTGCAGATTCTGACAGCTTTTCATTTTTGTTTTTGCCTTTATTATCAAAAAATAAAATCATGTCTGATCTTCTTGTAGATAATTTTAAAAAAATTAATTAAAAAATAAAATACATTTTTTTAGAAAAGAATCTCTGTTTATTTTTTAAACATAAAATTTTAATTTTAAATTAAAATTTATATAAATATTATAAATTTTTACCTTACTCAAATATATATGTATATGTATTATTTTTTAATCACTTCAATAAAAAAATTAAAAATAAAATTTATTCTTTATGTAATTATCATATTAATTTATGTTCTTTTTAGTAAATTGTCTATGAAAAAGTAATTCAACTACTAATAATCTAAACATCTCTAATTTTTAAAATCACTTTTTTCTCAAAATCTATTCCCAAAATCTATTCTCCAAAATCTATTTTTCCCAAAATCTATTCTCCAAAAGTTAATCCAAACACACCCTAAGATAAATTAGGTGTCACTAGGCCATATCTGTCATTGCTAGTGTAAGAGATATTGATTGATGATTCTATATTGCTTCTTTTGATACCTAATGGTAGAAAAATGCTTCTTTATAAGGTAACATACATGTGGAAGATTAATTGTTGCTTTGTGTATGGAAAGAAACATGGAGCAAGATTTCTGCCTCCACCTTCTTTACCAAAAGGAATAGACTCTGTCATCACATGATCCTTGTAATTGCTTCTATTAGATCATCCTAATTAAAAACCTGACCTACCAAATAAATAATGCCTCAATCTCTAGGGGCTTTCACAGTTTCACTCCATCAAAAAAAGGTAAAGTACAATTAGGTAAGGTTGCATAATAAAATCATAGAAAACAAAGTGCATTTTTAATCTTCTAATTTCATATAAAGTTTCATTTTAGTTACTTAATTTTGTAAAGTATTTTTACAATCCCTTAACTCTAACACCAATGGTTTCAAATCATGAATTTTTTTTGTCAATCATTGTTATTTTAAAAAGTCAAACTTAATATACCAGTATATATAAATATTTTTTTTAATATTTAAAATTTTAATGTTGACTTTTTTAAAATTACTGAGAGTTAGATTATTAAAAAGACACTATAAAAATAAAAAGTCAAAATGAGCTTTTATGTGAAATTAAATGATTAGAGGTGCCCTTTTAACTAAAACAATATACAGTGTTTTGAAAGAATAATGACTTTTGGAACCAAAAGAGCTCATTAATGTGAAAGAAAGAATAACCAAAAACATGCTAAAATAACACTTAGACTACAATTTTGAAAGTGAATTTACTTAAATCATTTGTTGAAGACTTTTTTTTTGGGACTTCGATCGGGAGTACATTTCGAAGGACTAAAAACATCCTAATTCCCCATCGATATGTATGGATCTAATACTCATTCTCTAAAATTTACAGTTAAGTATAGGATGTGTAATGAACACATAGTCAAAGGGTAAATTCAATATCCCAAAAACTAATCTATTCAAAAGGAGAGCCCAAAAGATTAGTCTATGAGAGAAGGGCATGCCAATTTCTATAGTGGCTCCATACTATGGTATTTCACTCGGTCTTTCACAAGTTAGACTTTTTGTGGGTAGCCCTTTACGAAATCATTAGGAGCTCTCACCCAAAGACTAACCTATTAGGAAGAAAAAACTATTTATAAACCTCAATCTATTTGTGAGGCTCACTAATGTATAACTCACAATAATGTCACCCTCTTGAGAGCCAATGTCCCTAGCAGCTCCACACAATGACATTTCATTTAGCACCTCTGATCAGAACTCTCAGTAAGAGACTCTCTCTGTGAACACCCATGAAATACCTTATAATTAACACAAGCCCAAAAGGGATAACACAATCCCAAAAGACTAGTATATTAGGAGGGGCTAATGTAATAAAACAAGTCGAAAAGGAGAACCTAATCCCAAAAGATTATTCTATTAAAAAGAAGAGTCTGTTAAATTTGTAAACCGTACTTCACATAAAGATCCTACTGTAGAACTCGGAATGATTTGTGATTAAGCTCTCAAAATTTAGAAAGATACAAAAAAACTTATTAATTCATTTTTTCAAATTGATAATAATTGAAGTATATATAGTTGGTTCAAAAATTGGATATATATATCCTTAATAATTGAGTCAAACAATTTTCTAAACTATCATGCGAAAGAGAGAGTGCTTTCTGAGAGGGAGAGATCATTGTAGTGAAAGGGACATTAAGAAGAATGACTCCAAATAATGTGACTTTATTTGCTTTTGCAGTCTTCATCACTTAATGTGACTTTATTTGTTTTTGCAGTCTTCATCACTTACAATTTTAAGCTAAGTGATCTTACTTTTCACTTTTATTCATGCCAATCTTCTATACACAAAAGCCTTCAATTTTTAAAGGACAATTTGTGTGTGTATTATCATTAAATTACAAAAGCTTGTTCAAGTGACCTTCCAAAAAGCACCATAAAAATAATGATTTGTTAGTCTCGATATGTATGGAGAAGAAAGGTATAGTACAATATAATTCAATATGTTACACATAAATAGAATAAATTTATTTAACTCAGATTTTATTATTTTAAATTGTTAATTTTTGTCAAAATCTAGTTTATAAAATTTGAATTATGTTTTTAATTTTTAAAAAAATAATTATGCAAATAATAAAATACTTAAAATTGGATATAAAAACTAATGCAATTTTAGGCCAAAAGATCAAACCATTAATTTCTTTTTCTTTTTCTTTTTCATGTCAATATCATTACCTACAAGCATTCAAATTCAAAAGGTCCCCATGCATGCAGATAGGAAACATCAGTATCAATAAACTACACAAGTTTGTTCAACTGTGCTTTCAAAAGCTCTACCACTTAGAATTCTTTATTGTTGCGTCCATTTGTGATATATTTGATGACAACGAAGGCTAATAATTTATTAGGGAGAAAAACATGTACGAAATTGAAATATGATAATTTAAAAATTAATTTCTATTAAATTTTTAAGAACTATATCTCTTGGAATTCAGTTTTCTGTAAAATGAGTTAGACACTCAATAAAATTAGTTATCGCTACCTTAACTATTGACATTTAATAAGTGGGTAGTTGTTAAACTGCTGTTGTTATTTCTTTCTTAAAATTAAGGATATTTAGATAATTTCACAAAAAAAGTTAATGCCAAACCAATCCTTAAGGACTTTACAGTGACTAGAACAGGACCTACGATGCCCGGGGAAATGATTTTTCATAATATAAATTAAACATAATTGTTAATATATGAAATGCTTTATTTTTAAAGATGTCCTAATATGATATAATATTTTTTTAAAGAATATTAATGAAGATTTAGATTGAAAATAAAAATAGTATATTTTTTATATTTACTGAGATAATTACTGTGTATCTTTAAGTTTAATAAATCTTTTGTAAATTTTAATACTTACTTAATTTTAAAAGTTGTTTATATCTGATCTTTTGTAAACAACTTAATTATAAAGTGATCTTTTATTTATAGACGCAATCGAGTTTTGCTCCCTACGAATGTCACACTGTCATTTCTCAAGATAGAAAAATCCTTCAACATTTTTAAGGCATTTGAAATTAATTAATATCGTGACACACGGATTGCATTAATTAATATTGCGCGTATTTATTTTCTAAATGTTAGTACATCATACAGGTTGCCTTAGTTTAAAATATATCTCAACTAAATGTATATATATACTCATAGTGAAAAATATTTAATAATAAAGTTTAATACAAAAATATTAGAAAAGTAAATATGTGGGGGGCAAATTAAATATTATGTATTTTTTAACCTTTATTACCTTCTTTAAAATGATAATGGGCTAGCAATATAATAAGAGCCACATTTATATGAATTAGAAATTTAAATACAAAAATTAAAATCACCATCAAAGTATTCAAACAGAAAAATATATAATCTAATGAGCTTATAACAAATTGGGCTTGTCAATAATCAATTAGTCCCACCATTCAAAAACACAGGAAAAAAAAAAACAAACTTTTGTGGTTGATTCTAATGATTTACCAGTGATGGTATTAAGAGAAATCTTGGCACTTTTGTCCCAAAAAACACCACCAATACAAACCCTAACCCTAAAACATAGTCAAGACTCCTACGCTGACACTACTATTGCTGGAAAAGTGGATCTAAGAAGTATATAGGATATAAGAAGTACACTAGATCTAGGTTGACATGAAGAGATGATAAATTTTATGAGTTGCCGATCTGCCTATTATGTTCTGTCTACTACGGTACTACTGTCGATCTTGAGTATTCTTATTTTTCTCTTCTCCATTTTGCTGTTAGTAGTCATATCATCTCAAATATGTTCCTCTTTCCTTTAATCACTGTCATTACCACAATGTCGAGATGACTAAATACTATTATATAGATCAAAATCTTTTAAAGATAAAAATGAGATTACTAATTAGAAATACTTAATAATTTTAGTATATTTGTTACAATTACTTAATTATTTGTTATAGATTTTCTTATTCCAATTATTAATGTAAGCCTAAATACTTGTATTTGTGGGAGTTGTTAATTTTATTGTGAATTACTTAATTTTTGTTAAAAATCTCTTTATTTTATTTGTTAACTTTTTACCCATAAAATCTAATTTCATTTTAGTCAAGGGTGCAGTGAGATTTCACGATTATTTTAGTACGATATTAATTTTCTAGAGGTACTTGGATGAAAATTTCCCTCTTTTCTCCCATATGATTTTTCTCAAGTTGCAAAGTTTCTTAATTGTGAAAAGTATTGATGATAATGTCATTGATTTGGTTTGGCTATATTAAATTAAATGCAAAATTATTGACTACAGATTCGCTTGAATTAAAAAGAAAAGCTGTAAAATAGGTTTAATGGTGACCTCTCAAAATGGGAAAACGCAACAGAATCTTTCATGGGCCCCACTTTTTAAAAAATAATTCATACTTGAAACTTTGGCCCAAAATGCCTCAAGATTCTGTTTAGTGGAATATGAAGGCCGGCCCACTTATTTAAGAAGGCCACTCTTTTTATTATGAGTGTATATGGGTAAGGTTTGGCAGGGCATTCCCTCTGCCCAATGCCCTACCCAAAAAATATATAGGCTATATTTTGCAGCCCGATGCCCTGCCCTGCCCGGTAAAAGCCCTAACAATTTTGGGCTAGGCATGAGCGGGCTGGGCATGGGCAGGTTGGGTATACCCAAGTCGTGATGTCATGCTCATGTTGTGAAAAAATCTGTAATTATGAATTTCTAAAATAATACTATATTCATGTGTCTTCAAGAGTTAAATAATATCTATAATCAACTAAGAATAAGAGAACAAAGATAATTAAAATCTTGAGATTCATTGCATATAAAAGATAAGCGTTGAAATCTAATTAGTTTGTAATTATAACTTTGCATCAATCTCCCAAATATTGACAAAGATAAAGCATCTAAAAATATAAAATAAATAATTATAATTTGTAATATAATCATATAATAATTAACAAAATTAAAAAAAGAAGAAAAAATTAGTATAGTTATAAATATTAAAAGATACAACGTATCTATTTAACTACTTATATTTCTAAAATTACCTTATAGTCACCATTAGCTATCATATTCTCCCTTCTAAGATAGAGAAAAAAAAAGAAGGAGTGCTCATGGGCAGGGCAACCCCTATGCCTAGTGCCCAGCCCAAAAAATGCATAGGCTGTATTTTGCAGCCCGATGCCCAACCCTACCCTATATTTATCGGGCTGGGCAGGGCATACTGGGCTACGGGTTTTATGCACATCCCTACTTTTTATTATAAGAAAGAAAAATATTCTATCAATAGGTTAAGTTTAGCAAGAGGATTAGTCCCTTACAGTATAATAAATTAATATTTAAATTTTTATTAGGAGATCTATTTATATTTTATATATGATAGTGTCTCGAATAAAATTGTCTCTAATAAAAATATATATATAAATATAAAAAAGAAATAATATTTATATAGTTTAGAAGGAGAAAAAATATTATACCTAAAGAGTTTGGTTTAGCTAAAGGGATAGTTTTTCATAACATAGCAAACTAAACTTTGAATCTCTAAAGATAAATTCACATTTAATATCGAATAATACTACAAATATAATTGCTTTTATTAGAAAAATATCTACAGATATAAAAAATAATTAAATACAAAATATATTTTTAAGTGAACTACTTTCAATTGAGTTTGATTCGACAATACTTAAATATAATATAATCTTATAGTCATATTAAAAAAGAAAAAGGTAAAAATACACTAAAATTGTCATTCATTACGACTCTATTGAGGTAATCTTCTTCACTCACGTGAGCACTCAAATGATCACCCCTAACCAAATAAGACACATCAGGACTGTCAGGGACTATATCAAAGGCAGCTGGATTGTCATGATCGACCCTATTTTCAGAAAAGCGAATAATTGTGCTGATTGGTTAGTTCATCAAGCTAATCAAAGACAATTTCGATGCTACCATCTATGGGGATTCAACTACAAGATGCAGAGACTTATTATTAGCTTATATGACATAGATTTGTTCTATTTCTGCACCGTTTTCCGTGGCCTTTGTAATAAAAAAATATATGAAAAGCTTGCCTAAGAATTATTTGGGAGTTTTGTTGTGTTTGTGATCCTTGGGATATATATAAGGATTCATTCTATGGGATTGTGAATCCATTCCGTTGTATGATGGAGGGATAAGATTTGCAGCATTAATTCTTTGATCTGACATTGATTTGTTTGTTTGGTGGTTAATAATGAATAACGTTCCTACAACCGCAAATTTTGTCAAGGAACTCTGCTTGAAAGGTTAAAGGTCTCAAGACTTTTGGTATCCCATAAGCATTTTAATAATTGTGTAGGAACCCAATTGTCTGAATTCAGCTGGTAAAAGAGTGAGGTATACGATTATTTAGAGTATGTTTAATCTCTAAAAAATACTATTTTGTTATAGTTCTAGTCACGATACTTAAAGAGGCATTCTAACTCCTATGTGCTTAAGTTTATACTTAAGGGTAATAGATAATTCGCCCTTCCTGATATTGATATTACTTAGAAGGAATGGAGACTTTGTCCTGCCCTTAGATTATGAAGGAACCCAACTCTTTTCTAAAAATTTTTATACTAAAAACAAAACAATAAAAACAAATAATTGTGTAGGCCACCGACCCTAAAGACTTTGAACCTATACTAATTTAGTGCAGCATGTTACTTTGTGTGTGATTGAGATAATATACTCTATAATTTTAAATATAAGAGTTAGATAATTAACTTATACATATTAAAAAAATTAATTAAACTAGTTATTTGTAATAAAATATATTTAGGATTTTTTTAAAATATCCTTTTAATTATTTACATTGAAATTTATTTCTTTAATGTAAAATCTCTTAACATGTGCAATCAATGAAAAGAGTTCAAGAGAGACAAAATAAATTGATATCTTATATTTATAATTAAAATAAATTTATTTATTAACTCTTATATTTAAAATTGGAGAAAATACATAAATAAAACAAGGTTAGACCAATGGTATTAACTCAATTGGGTTGACGAAATGATAGTCCGTTTGGAGGTGGGTTCTCTTAGCCCACCTTGCCAAATCTGTACCCACCATAAACTAGCATGCATAAGTCGCCAACTCAGCTAACTGGCAAAATATTAGCTTGTTTGGAGGCAGGTTTTTTCTGCCCTAGGTTGCCCATGTTGATGTACAACGGAGAGAGAAAAAGGAAGAAATGAAATATTCAGACTTCCACATACTACCGCCTGTTTATTTTTTTATTTTTTTTTTGGTATGCAATTTTGAAGATAAACTCACTCACAATCTAAGGACAGAGCAAACCGTCTATTACCCTCAGGTATATATCTAAACACCCAAGAGTTAAGATACCTACCCAAATACCGCAACTAGAACTATAACAAAATAATACTTTTCAATAATCAAATGCATTCTAAATAATCGTATATCTCACTATCTCGCTAATTGAACTTATAGACAATAGATTACTCCTGTTTAGATCATACATTAAGATAGACAAGATGAGTCTGCCCATGGTGAGTCTTTTCTGCGAAAAAAAATAACAAACAAGCACTTCAATTTTGAAACATTGAAAAGAGCCACTTCGACTACTGTTCTTTGATTACTCTTTCTCATCAACAGTGTTCTGATCTTCAACATAATTTACCTTTTGTCACTAATGATATTGGATATTTTACTGTAATGAAAGAATGCAGCTTTACATTTGTTACATTCTTTAAAGAAAATAAATAAAACAGAACAATTTTCAGAAATTTTTTCTTTGAAAAATTGTAAAATATATATACATATATATATATATATACACACACATATATATAAAACTACATTTCATCACCATAAGATATCAAAATATCTCTTATTTTAGAGTTTAATGATCAAAACAAAACAAAAATTGAGCTTAGGACTTTTACAAAAAACAAAGGGTATTAAAGAGTGGGGGCATTACAGATCCCAAGCCCAGCCAAAACACCAAAGGCATCAAATTCAGCATCTTCACAAGTCTGGGTTCTTGATTAAACACTCTAGATTTAGGACTAAGTAGAAGCATGCCTAGTACATAAAGAACATTACACAAACGATAAATTATTGGAAAATTCACGGCTTTCTACACACCAAACACATCTAAATGAAGTTGAGTTTCAGCTAGATGCCTCAAAGTTGAAGCATAAAATTCCAAGTTAAATTCAATACTAGTTTAAATATTATCCTTAATTGTTTAGGCCTTTAAGACCATCACAAATTATTAAAGAACTCGGAAACTTGGATACATGCCACCCACAGCTTCAAAGCACATTTGGCTCCCTCATGGCGAGAGTAATAATCCCTGTAACCACCATCAGCCCTTCAGCAATATGATCCATATTTGAAATGAAGTCACTGAAACGTTGATCTCATAAGAAATAAAGGAATATATATGTTCTGAATCATATAGAGCCTACAGTAATTTCTAGATAAAAGATATTCCCTCTTATCATTTCTATAAGATATAAATAACCGAATTAATATATCAAAAATCGGTTAAAATTAATTAAAGGCAATAAATATGTAAAAACTGCAACTTATCAACTTATTTTCCAAAAAGAGTCCTTTTATTATTTTATTTTTTTAGGTAGAGAGTGAGCTTGAGAGAGACTGAACAAATAGTTAACTAACACAGTAAGACTAACCAATAATTAACAAGGTTAAAACGGGAAAATGATACTAAAATTTCAGACAGACTATTAATGTCTCTTATAAATAGGAACAGGTAATCCTACAAAAGTTGTTATATATAGAACTAGGAGTATTACTGTGGAAATTTGAAGGATTAAAAGTAGAGGAAAAAAGCCTCAAAATATTATTAATCCTTGAATAAATAAGAATACAAATAGGCCCTTATATAGGCAAAATATAAACTAATAAGCTAAATCTAAAATATATTATAATCCTAATATTTCAGATTTATTCTTTTAAGATATGATAATTTAATATTCAAATCTGATCATAAATAATATCTAAACTTAAATTTAGATAATTAATTAAATAACTAACAAAATATAATATTAATTAATAATTAATTCTAAACTACAACATTTCAACACTTCCCCTCAAGCTAAATCTATAACTTAAATACTTGTGCTTCTCAACACTCCCCTTTAAGCTAAGAGGTAGCTTGGATGTGAGTAGTATCATTATAGAAGAATCAGAAATTTGAATCCTTAAACCAATAGTGACTACTGAACTGAAGTTGATTGGATCTTGAATCTGTATTTTAAGATAAAGTTGTGAACTTAATGATTAACTTCCATGTTAGAGGCTTAACAAGAATACTTGCAAGAGAGGAACTTGCTGAAGAATTATATGTACTAATCTTATAACCTATGAGATTTTGTGAGAAGAGACCCAAGTTACCCTCTTCTATTGTAACCCACTTAAATTTACACACTAATCTAATCTCACTTGAGGTAGATAAACTAATCCCATAACCTATGAGATTTTGTTGGAAGAGACTCAAATTACCCTCTTTTGTCATATGTAACTAATCTTCATTTGAAGGTGTGTCTTCTCTTCAGGCTTGACATTTTACTTCTTCTTTAGGCTTTGATAGTTGATACAATGTGGAAATTTGAAGGATTGAAAGTAGAGGGAAAAAGCTTCAAAATATTATTAATCCTTGAATGAATAAGAATACAAATAAGCCTTTATATAGGCAAAAATATAAACTAATAAGCTAAATCTAAAATCTATCATAATCCTAATATCTCAAATTTATTCTTTTAAGATATGATAATTTAATATTCAAATCTGATTCTAAATAATATCTAAACTAAAATTTAGATAATTAATTAAATAACTAACAAAATATAATATTAATTAATTAATAATTAATTCTAAACTATAACATTTCAACACTCCCCCTCAAGCTAGATATACAGCTTAAAGACTTATGCTTATCAACAATTACCTATGTGATTAGTTAATTAATGTCAAAGTAATTAAGCCGGTACTCTTGATCGGTCCAGCAAGATATTAAACCCATATTAGGAAGACAGTGATTGAAACATTAATCTGATTATAGTTAAAAGGGAACATACCAACCTTCACACTGCACCCCTCTCATTTCTGAACCTTCACACTGCACCCCTCTCATTTCTGAGTCTTTTCCAATATTTCATTAGGAAGGCTACTCCATCTCGCAAGGTTGCCCTCCTATCCTCTTTATAGTTCCACAGTTCTCGAATTATATACCGTCCACTTGGATTATACTCATTGATCTCAGTTAAAGCTGCAACCACAGCCTCGTATGCTCCATCACCCAGATCTTTCCTCAGACCTTTGAGCTTTTCATCTTCATCATTTACTACTTCCTGAAATGAAAAGTAAGCAAAGTGAGGTAATAGTTAACAGAGTGTAATAATAACCTCAAAGTAAAACACATGTATACATGCAATATAATTGGCTAATAACATGAAATCATCCCTGCATATGTGCTCCCCTTGCAAATGGAAAGTGGCTTTGATGCCACCGATACGGTAAAGAGGGTTGAAGAAAGAGAGGAAGGAAGAAAGAGACAGAGTGGAAGGAGGAGAGAGAGCACTGCTAACTGATAGCTATCCCGATGGCCATTAATGGGACGGCCCCTAACTACTAAACTACCTTCCCTAATCCCTATACATTTACAATTATCATATCGCATTTCTCTTCCAAAGCCCAGCAATATCTTTTAACCCAGTGCAGTTTCGGGCTTCTGCTCCACCTGATTTCCCTAAATTAGTCTAAGACCCAATTGTTTCTCCAACCTTTGCTGCTGTTATCATCGTTTCTCTCTTTGTCCTCGACAGAATTCAGTATTGATGATCACTACTCGTGCGTTTTGCCTGAATTCTTTCTTGCTGTTGAACCTCATTGTTGGATGATGAATTGCCAGCTTCATGGGCGCCCAAAATTCAATGGCGTGACTTTATTCCTTCTCGTTTGTTCATCCCGACAGCTATGGCAACAAATCTGGAAACACCTTCAAGATTCTCTTATTTGTCTTCAACCACCTGTGGCTGCAACTCTTCCCTCAGCTACTTCTTATGACAAGCTTTAATCAGAAAAATAGTTCCTCTATTTAAATTTCTGTTTCAGCTTCTTATCTTCAATTTGCTCCCCCGTTTTTTCTTAACTCTTCCTTTATATCCATCAGCAATTCTTGTATCCCTTTAAAAATTTCTATGGTCCTATCCATAGTTCATTGACATTTCTCCAGCTTCCATATAACAACGATTCTCCTAAATTTCTCACTGCACATTCTTTATTTCATTCTCTTCTTACCAGATAGTTGCCACTCTAATACCAACAGATGAACCCTAGCTCAATTCACACTGAAAATGGAAATCTGCCCAAGTGTATGGCCTAAGCATATCCTACAAATCTAAAAAGCGAACCAGAAACACAGCTCTCGCACAAATTCACTGATTGCCTGACCTGATACATGGTAACACATATACATGGGATGTGAAAGATAGATGACTAATAACTACTTTCAGTTGTAGTAAACAGAAGAAGATCCAATAGGCTGGGGGGTATATATGTATCATGTGTACTCCTATTTCTGGTTGTTTAAAAAATGTGGATAACTGATGGTTAAAGTACTCGGTACCATTATTGGTGTGGAGAGTTTGAATTTTCGTATTGAACTGTCTATGGATCATATGGAAGAAATTAATGAATGTTTGACATACCTCAGTTTTATCCTTTAAGAGGAAAACTCAACTGACATGGGTATGGTCATCAATAAGGGTCATAAACCAAAACGGGTACGATTGGGAACACGAGATGGACCCCACAAGTCACTGTGAATAACAGAGAAAGGTTTATACAGATGATATGAAGTACTAGGGAAGGAAGCTCGATGATGTTTTGGAAGTTCACAGGAATCACAATAAAAGTATGAATTTCTAGTTGACCAGATTGAAGAAAACATCTTACACATATATTGAAAATTTGGATGCCCTAATCTTTTGTACCATAATTCTAACTCACTATCTCTAGGAAGAGACACTTTATTACAAGAATAAGGGATTGCATTATGACAGTCATTTAGATAATACAACCTATCAAGCTCCTTAGCAACACCAATCGTCGTCCCTGTGAACAGATCCTGAAAAACACAATGAGTAGCCAGGAAATTAGTACGACATTTTACCATTTTGTCAGTTGGCTCACAGATAACAAATTACATTTCAACTTTGGAACATGTAATACATCATGAAGTGTTAGTGTACTAGAAACATTAATGATACCACTACCAGCCACCAGAGAATCTGAAGCATTGGCAATTTTAACTGTGAGGCGTGACTTGACAGGAGTATAATTTGCAAATAGTGAGATATCATCAGTCATATGATCAGAGGCATTGGAGTCTATTATCTAACAGGAATCAGTATGTTTACCTTTTAATGGTTGTAAGGGCTTTAAAGAAATTACCGCGCTGTACCATAGTCGCAACAGATTGTTTACGAGAATGATTTTCACCAGTGAGATCTTCTGGAATAATGAAGATGGCCGATGGCTGACCCTTCAAGGCTGGCAACTTTGGCTGAGCTTGGACGTGACCCACCGTTAAACACAATGGTGCCGTTGGACTCCACGCTAGAAGAATTTGTAGATTGGATTACCTGCTCTGATACCATATTGGTTGACATACCAATGATAGCAAGGGAGATAGATAAAAAACAATGAAATGTTCTATATAATATTCTTGTATATTTCACTGATATAATATACTATATATATACATGTAATGGATCCCAAAAAATATGAGATTTACATAATAAAATCAGGTAATTAAATGCAATTAAATATCCTCTAATCTCTCCTCATTAATTCCTGTGATTTCTCCCTATTAATTCTAATTCTTATTAATTCCTATTATTTCTCCCAATTAATTCTGATTCTCATTAATTCCTGTGATTTCTCCCAATTAATTCTGATTCCTATGATCTCTCCTCATTAACTTCTCATAACTCCTACACCAAGTAATACTCCGATACGGGCAGATAAAATCAACGATGATGAAGACCTAGGAAAAGCCGTAGATATGGGAAGATATCAGCGCATAGTAAAAAAATTAATCTACTTATCTCATACTCAACCAGACATTGCTTATACTGTTAGTGTGGTGAGCCAACATTCACATGACCCCAAACAAAAACACTTGAATAAAGTTTACAAGATTCTTAGATACTTAAAAGGTTCTCATACCTTAAGCCTCTTTAAAAAATCTAATAAAAAAAGTGTAGAGATATTAACAGATGCTGACTGGGCAGGTGATCAAAATGATAGGAGGTCTACCTCAGGTTATGTTACCTATATATTGGGAAAATCTAGTCACTTGGCGTAGCAAAAAGCAAAGTGTGGTTGCTAGAAGCAACGTTGAAGCTGAGTTCAGAGCTATAGCTCTTAGAATCTGTGAAGGTCTGTAGGTAAAATGGGTATTAAAAGAATTTAGGAAGCTGATGAAACTACCTATCAAATTACACTCAGATAATATGGCAGTTATCAATATATCACACAACCCAATCTAGCATGATAGGATAAAACATGTAGAGATTGACAGACACTTCATACGAGAGAAAATTAATGCAAAGACAATTGATCTCAAATACATTCTTTCAAAAGAACAGACAACAGATGTGCTTACAAAGGGATTGACTCGAGATAAATTCAAATATCTGGTTGGCAAGTTGGACGTGATAAATATCTATGCTCCAACTTGAGGGAGAGTGTTGTAAATATTAGCATTAAATAGAGAGATTATAGGAGAATCTATTAATTAGGAGGATTATTAGTGATTTGCTGTTATATCTATTAATTAGGAAGATTATAGGTGATTTGTATTTATTGTACAGATTATAGGATCCCTACAAATCAGTCTCTAGAATCATCTCATATGTGTATATATATAACACAATAGTGAAGCAATACAAGCAAGAAATTGTACAAAACTTCTTATCGTTCGTTGGTTATTTCTATTGTTGTCATTGGTATATCAACCAATAAACATTGGTCAGTATGATTTAGATTGCGCATTCAATCTCGGACCTTAGAAGCATTGTATGCTCAAGTGCCCTTGTCTACACTTGTTTCTGCTTCAGGATGCCATTTTGGCCAGAGCCACACTTTGATAGCAGCAACAGCAGGGGTTACATCCTCGAAGTCCTCTTACTCTTTGGGATATTCGAAAGATGCATTTAATGAGAAGACTAGGTCGACGACTTCCCTGACTTCCACTGCAAAGAAGCCGTCGATGACTTTAAGTAAGAAAGATATGGAAGATAGACGAAGACTAGTGCAATGACAAGTACATAAGTAATCGCAAGTGAAAGGAGTCGCAAATTATGATGATAATTGTACTAGATGAGGGAGACAAGGATTTTTTAGATGCTTATGATCAATTGGAGACTTCGATTCCTATTGGATAGGTTGAAATGACAATTACCAAACATTGAGCGATCACACCATCAAGAATAAATTTCCTATTAATTACAAGGGCTCTATTTTTCTAAACTTGATTTAAGAGCTGGATATCATCAAGTTAGGATGCACCCTAATGATGTTCACGAGAATGCATTTAAGAACATGAGGGATTATATGAGTTCCTTGTAATGCCATTTGTCCTTACTAATGCCCCTGCCACATTTCAAGCTCCCATGAACACTGTTTTTTGGCACTTCTTGCGTAAGTTTATCCTTGTTTTCTTTGATGACATTTTAGTCTACAAAACTTCATGGGAGGCGCATTTACAGCATCTCAATCAAACGTTGGACCTCCTTAGGGCAAATCATTTATTTGAAAAACTAGCAAATGTATCTTTGCTGCCACTCAGATAGAATATCTGGGCCACTTTATCTTCTACCAAGGATGTTTAAGTTAATCCCAAAAAACTTGCAGCTATAGCTTCTTGGCCTATTCCTACATCACTCAAGGATTTACGTGGGTTTTTGGGACTTACCGGCTATTATAGGCGATTTGTACAAAACTATGGTAGTCTAAGCAAGCTTTTGACTGACTTGTTGCGCAAATGTGAACATGTTCATTGGTCCCTGAAAGCTGCTGCTGCCTTTGATAAGTTAAAGGAGCCTATGACAACTACTCCAATACTTGGGTTGCCTAATTTTGCTTACAAGATTGTTATCGAAGCTGATGCTTCTAGTACTGGAGTGGGGGCAGTTCTTACTCAGCAGGGTCATCCGATAGCTTTTGCAAGCAAAGCCTTGAGCAAGAGTAAGCAATCCCTTTCTGCATATGAGCGAGAATTGATGGCTATAATATTTGCGGTCAAGCAGTGGCTAGCTTATTTAACAGGTCAGCCTTTTGTTATTAAAACAAACCATCTTCCTTTGAAGCATCTCTTGGAGCAGAAGTCTGTTTCTCCTTATCAGTTGAAGTGGCTTAATAAGTTATGGGGTCTCTCTTATGAGATCATTTATACTAAAGGATAACCTAGCTGCTGACGCCTTATCTAGGCAATATGAACCTTCAGTTGCTGCAATTACACAGGTCACCACAGACTTGCATTCTCATGTTAAGGCTTCTTGGGATATGGATGATCAGCTTCAGCAATTAATTCAGGATTTGAAGGCAGACCCTTCTTCTCACCCCAAGTTTTCCTGGAATCATGACCTTTTACGGCGTAATGGGAGACTTGTGGTAGGCATTGACTGAGTTCTTTGTGATGATTTACTGCAATATTTCCTTTCGGTTGCTTCCAGTGGTCATTCTGGTGACCTATCGTCCACTTGCTTCCATATTTATTGGAAGAGCATGGAGCGTGATGTTCGTGAGTATGTACGCTCTTGTGTGACCTGCAACAAATTCAAACCAGAACATGTGGCTTCCCCAAGGCTGTTGCAGCCTCTTCCTATCCCAGAGCATGTATGGACTGACCTCTCTATGGATTTTATCAGTGGCCTTCCGCCATCCTATTCCAAAACCACGATACTAGTTGATGTGGATCTTCTAAGTTAGGCAACCTATTGTATGGCACTTAAACACCCATTCACAGCAGTGGATGTCACTTCGATCTTCATGGATAACATAAAGTTGCATGGTTTTCCAAATACTATAGTTACCGATAGGGACCCCATCTTCTGTGGTAAGTTTTGGAAGGAGCTCTTCAGTTTTTATGGTGTTAATTTGCAGTATTCATCGGCTTATCAACCTCAAACAGTCAAACCAAGGTCTTGAATTGTTGTCTTGAGAGCTACTTACGATGCATGACTGGAGACTTTCCCAAGCAATGGTCCAAGTGGTTGCCTCTTGCTGAGTGGTGGTATAATTCCACCCATCATTCTGTTATTGGAATGATCCCTCCTGTTCATTTGCCTTATATTTCAGGTGATTCTACTAATGATGTTGTTGATCGAGTATGTCTCTCATGAGAGCTCAATGTTCAGTTGCTTAAGGAGCACTTGATGAAATCCCAGCATCGGAATGTTCAGCAGGCTAACAAACACAAATCCGAGAGGATTTTTCTGTTGGTGACTTGGTCTACTTAAAGCTCCATCCTTTTCGCAAGAACCTCCTAAATAATTCAACTCGTCATAAACTCGCTGCTCACTATTTTGGTCCATTTAAAGTTCTTAAACACATTGGACCTGTTCCTTATCAGCTTCAACTCCCTGGGAACTCCCATATGCATCCTGTGTTTCATGTCTCCCTTTTAAAGAAATATATGCTGGCCGTGGGGCTCCTGTAAGTACTACCTTGCCTGCTATGGATTCGGAAGGTGGTTTTGCTTTGCTGTAAGATCACTAAAAAGGGTAATTTCCCCATTACTCAAGTCTTAGTTCAGTGGACCAATGCTAAGCCTGAGGATGCTACTTGGGAGGACCTTTCTGCTATTCAACAGCAGTTTCCTGACTTTTGCCAATGCACCTCGATCTCATACAATCCTTGTGGACAAGGATGTTTTTTAAGGGGGGAGTAATTGGTACATGGCAACACATATATATGGCATGTGACAGATAAATGACTAGTACCTACTTTCCGTTATAGTAAACAGAAGATCTAATAAGATGGGGGGTATATATGTATCACGTGTACTCCTATTTCCAATTGTTGAATAATAGTCATCTCAGTTCTCTCTCTCTCTCATTGGCCTGTACCATAACCTCTCTAACCCATCACCTCCATATAATCCCCACTACTAGCCTATGCTCCCCCACCCCCTCCCCCTCATGCACATACCCTTAGCTCACACCCTTCATGTGACTTAACCTTGGCCCATTAGTTAGGAGCCCATCACCAATAAACATAAGCTAATATATCATTTTTGGAGCCTAACAATAAAAATCCTAGAAAGGTCAAACTAGATGGCTTCAAGTGTGGGAAATGATTGGGGCAGATCCCTTTGTTTTTTTCTCTTTTTTGTGTGTGTTTTTTTTGGGGGGAGGGGGGAGGGGGGAGGGGGCACATTTTTAGGTTTTGAACATCGACAAGTCTGAACAAAGTGCCTCGTATAGTGCCCTTGTAGGAGATATGAGAAGTTAATGAGAGATGTAGGAGATATAAGAGATATGAGAAGTTAATGATAAGAGATCATAGGAATCAGAATTAATTGAGAGAAATCACAAGAATTAATGAGAATTAGAATTAATTGGGAGAAATAATAGGAATTAATAAGAATAAGAATTAATAGGGAGAAATTAAAGGAATTAATGAGGAGAGATAAGAGGATATTTAATTGCATTTAATTACCTGATTTCATTCTGTAAATCCCACATTTTTTGGGATCCATTACATGTATATATACAGCATATTATATAAATGAAATATACAAGAATATTATACAGAAGATCTCATTATTTTCTATCTATCTCCCTTGCTATCATTGGTATGTCAACCAATATGGTATCAGAGTAGGCAATCCAATCTGTAAATTCTTCTAGCACGGAGTCCGACGGCACCGTCTTGTCTAACCGTGGGTCACGTCCAAGCTCAGCCAAAGTCATCATCCTTGGAAGGTCGGCCATCCTCATTGTTCCAGAAGATCTCACCGGCAAAAATCAATCTCGTAAACAATCTATTGCGACGGTGGTACAGCGCGGTAATTTCTTTAAAGCCCTCAACCATTAAAGGTAAACATACTGGTCCCTGTTGGATAATAGACTCCGGTGCCTCTGATCATATGACTGATAATATCTTACTATTTACAAATTATACTCATGTCAAGTCACGTCTCACAGTTAAAATTGTTGATGCTTTAGATTCTCTGGTAGCTGGTAGTAGTACTATTAATTTTTCTACTACACTAATACTTCATGATGTATTACATGTTCCAAAGTTGAAATGCAATTTGTTATCTGTGAGCTAATTGACAAAACGGGAAAAATGCCATGCTAATTTCTAGCTACTTAGTGTGTTTTTTATGATCTATTCACGGGGACGACATTTGGTGTTGCTAAGGAGCTTGATGGGTTGTATTATCTGAATGATTATCATAATGCATTCCCTTATTCTTGTAATAAAGTGTCTCTCCTTAGAGCTAGTGAGTTAGAATTATGGTACAAAAGATTGGGGCATCCAAATTTTCAATGTATGTGTAAGATGTTCCCTTCAATCTGCTCAACTAGAAATTCAGAATTTTATCGTGATTCATGTGAACTTGCAAAACATCATCGACCTTCCTTCCCAAGTACTTCATATCATCTATCTAAACCTTTCTCAGTTATTCATAGTGATTTGTGGGGTCCATCCCGTGTTCCCAATCGTACCCGTTCTAAATAGTTCATGATCCTCATTGATGACCATACCCGTGTCAGGTGGGTTTTCCTCTTAAAGGATAAAACTGAGGTATGTCAAACATTCATTGATTTCTTCTATATGATCAATACACAGTTCAATACAAAAATTCAAACTCTCCACACCGATAATAGTACCGAGTACTTTAATCACCAGTTATCCACATTTCTTAAACAACAAGGTATCACTCATAAAAGTTCTTGTCCTCACAGTCCTCAATAGAATGGTATTGCAGCGCAAAAATAGACACGTCCTCGAAACAGCTAAGGCCATCCTCTTTCGTAGCAATGTTCCTACCCACTATTAGGAAGCTATCCTCACTGCTACCTTCTTAATCAACCGTATGCCCTCCAAACCTTTGTCCTTCCAAACCCCTCTCCAAATCCTTCACCACTATTTTATTCTACCTTATTTTTAAAATACCTTACCACTAAGAGTCTTTAAGTGTACTAGTTTTGTTCACCTACACCATACCCATAAACTTGAACCCAAAGCCGTCAAGTGTATTTACCTAGGGCCTGCTGGGACCCAAAAGGGGTACAAATGTTTTGATCCCACTTCTAAACACCTCTATGTCACTTGTGATGTCACATTCCATGAAATTGTTCCCTTTTATCCCTTGCCTTCGGTTCAGGGGGAGACTTGGAGTGAACCTCAAACAAATACTGAATCCACATACCCCCAACATGAACCTGATCAAATCTATGTCCTTGAGAAAACTATACATAAGGTGCCTAAGGAAAGTGAAGAAGACACTAGTTTAGGGGAAGTGCCTAAGGAAAGTGAAGAGGACACTAGTTCAAAGGGAGACACCAACAGGTGAGGCCAAGTCTATATCCGCCGTAACATGAATATGAACATGACAGGTAATACACCACAAGTAACTGACACACACCAAGAGTCTAAACTAGGAGCAGGTCCAAACCATGAGGAGAAAAATGAGGATCTTGATCTACCAATAGCCATAAGGAAGCAACGAAGGTCATGTACCAGACATCCTATAAAGAGATTTGTTTCTTATCAGGCTTTATCATCAAAATATTGTGCTTTCATATCTCACCTTGATCAGATCAGGATACCAAAAAGTATAAATGAAACCCTTGACAACCTTTAATAGAGAAAGGCAATTATGGAAGAAATGAAGGCCCTTGAAAGCAACAAAACATGGGAAATAGTTGAACTACCTAAGAGCACGAAAGCTGTAGGCTGCAAATAGATATTCACCCCTAAATATCATGCTGATGGGAGCCTTGACAAATATAAAGCGAGATTAGTGACAAAGGGTTTCATCCAAATTTATGGTATAAACTACACCGAAACATTTGCACCAGTGGCCAAACTAAATACTATCAGAATCCTCTTTTCACTTGCTGCAAACTTAGATTGACCACTGCACCAAATGGATGTCAAAAATGTATTCCTGAATGAGGAATTAAAGGAAGAAGTATATATGAAGATGCCTCCAAGATTCCCTGTAAAAAAGGAAAATCAAGTGTGTAGACTGAGGAAATCATTGTACGGTTTAAAACAATCCCCTCGAGCATGGTTTGACAGATTTACAAAGGCACTAAAAGCTCAGGATTATACACAGGGACAAAGTGACCACACTCTATTCTTCAGACTCAAAATGGAAAGATTGTAGTATTAACAGTATATGTTGATGACATTGTTCTCACAGGTGATGACCCAACAGAGATTGATAGGATAAAAAAGGCACTAAACAAGGAATTTCAGGTTAAAAACCTAGGAAAGATTAAATATTCCCTAGGTATGAAAGTTGCTAGATCTGCAAGGGGAATCAGCATCTCGCAGAAAAAATATATACTAGATCTCCTAGAAGAAATAGGTATGCTAGCCTGCAGACCAAGTGATACTCCTATACAAACTGATAAAATCAGGGATGATGAAGATATGGGGAAGGCAGTAGATATGGGAAGGTACCAGCGTATGGTTGGTAAGTTAATCTACTTATCACACACTCGACAGACATTACCTATGCTGTTAGTGTGGTGAGTCAACATTCTCATGACCCTAAGCAAAAGCACTTGAATGAAGTCTACAGGATTCTCATATAGTTGAAGGGTTCTCCCGAATTGGGTCTCTTATTCAAAAAATCCAATAGCAGAAATGTGGAGATGTTGACGGATGCTGACTGGGCAGGAGATCAAGATGATAGGAGATCCACCTCAGGATGTTACTTATGCCTGGGGGAATTTAGTCACATGGTGCAGTAAGAAACAAAGTGTGGTTGCTAGAAGCAGCGCTGAAGCTGAATTCAGAGCTATAGCTCTTGGAATCTGTGAAGGTCTATGGGTAAAGCAAGTACTAGAAGAATTGGGAATGCTAATAGAACTACCCATTAGACTGTACTCAGACAATATAACAACGATCACTATGTCACACAATCCAATCCAATATGACAGAACAAAGCATGTGGAGATAGATAGACATTTTATACGAGAAAAGATTGTTGTTGGGACAATTGATCTCAAGTATATTCCCTCAAAAGAACAGATAACAAATGTACTTATGAAGGGATTGACTCGGGATAAATTTGAGTACCTAATTAGCAAGTTGGACATGATTAATATCTATACTCTAACTTGAGGAGGAGTATAGGAGATATGAGAAGTTAATGAGGAGAGATGTAAGAGATATGAGAAGTTAAAGAGGAGAGATCATAGGAATTAGAATTAATTGGGAGAAATCACAAGAATTAATGAGAATCAAAATTAATTGGGAGAAATAATAGGAATTAATGAGAATAAGAATTAATAGGGAGAAATCACAGGAATTAATGAGGAGAGATAAGAGGATATTTAATTGCATTTAATTACCTAATTTCATTCTGTAAATCCCACATTTTTTCGATCTATTACATGTATATATACAGTATATTATATCAATGCAATATACAAGAATATTATACAAAGCATCTCATTGTTTTCTATCTATCTCCCTTGCTATCATTGGTATGTCAACCAATAGCCCTTCCAGTAGAATGCAGAAGAAAGCCTACTAAAAGTGGTTGTGGCACCAGAATAGCCTCTAGGGGTTCCAACATGGAAGTAAGAAACCCGTTAGTCATGTACTTTTGTCGCACCCACAATGTGATGACCCTCGGACACTGCCACTTGGCCTTTCACCAGCATCAATAGCTCCACTCTATTTGGCACCACCATCTTAGCCAATCGGTCCAATTCTAGTTTGACTGTAACAAATGATTTGCCAACTCTGCTTCCACCAGTAACAACGAGCTTAGCAAGAAGGAAACTTCCCCCTGACTTCTTCAAGTTTATATTAAGGCAAATGACATAGCAATTCTCTAGGGGATTTAATATAGAAAATCCCTTTGTCATGTTTTGTGGAATATCAAGAATGACTTACTCGTGGAGGTTCTTAAATTTTACCCATAATTTGACACATAGGGACTCAAGATACATTTGCCTCTAAAAAGTAAAAACCTACGAATGCCAATGGCTGGATGTAGTAACAAAAAGGAAATAAAGTGGAATTTCCTTCTGCCAGCAAAGTTCACTAAAGTGGACTCCTTAGCTGTAAACCACCATCTTCAGAGCTCCTATGCACACGTCACAAGGCATAGCACGGCCATGAAGATTTTAATCAAAATTCCCATTTGCCACGTCAATTCTTCCATGTTCAAATCATCATAAGATTTTGCCACATTAGCTTGAATGACACCAAATTCTACAATTCATGGTTGATTTGTAACCTCTTCCAAATGAGATATATTAATATAATTGGTCTAGTGACTAATGCCAATCATAAGATTCAAATTACAAATAATACAATTTAGTTAACTAAGAGCTGTCACGCACATGAAGCATGGCATAGCATGGCTATGAGCTATTTAAGGTGGAAAGCCTTAGCTATCACACCGTTCTATCAATAATGCTGCCATTGACAACACAAATATCAAGCAGGAAATATTAGACCTATGGATCTAAGAAATACACACCTTAGTTTTCCCATCAACATCCATAAATTTGAATGGTTGCCATTCTGGGTCCCTCAGATACTCTTCCCACAATGAACAGACTTCTGAAGCTTTTTCTTCAGCCATCTCCTCATTATATTTTTGTTTCATAGCTTCAAGAAATGGTATATTATCAAGCTCCCCCATTCTCTTTACACCAATGTGGGCACGACTTATGTCTTTAAGGCCCTGTCAAGAAGATCGCCATTAATTGCTAAATTCTGCCGCCTAATAGTGGACTGTAGAATATCTTAGAAAGCTTCAAAACTAAAGTAATAATTTATCAGAAACCAAGGTAAAGATAACAAGTCACATAATAAGATAAGCACTAGATATGCCCTTAATCATTGTGAAAAACAACTCCGTGGGTATTATAACATGTAAATCTGTTATGTATAACCAGATGGATGCACACGTGAAAAAGAATTGGGTAATATATGACACTTAGACATTAAAGAAACAAAAAGACACTAACTGAGCTACTTTGGTATTATGTGAGACCATGAAAAAACAATCAACAAAATAAAATGTTTTAGAAGAAAAGGCACACAAATATACAAATAAGTGCTTTTGTGCAAACAGAAGTTTACTTACTATGCAATTTTCTTAAGGAGAGAGATCGCCTAAATCATGTCAATTCAAATTTAACTGTTAACCACTCTTTCTAAAATTTAAATATTTTTTTCCTCAAGAGAAAACATGCGCAGCAGCATTTCCTACATCATAATTCTCCTCATCTTTTGGCATAGAAGGTGAGAAAGATCCAAAGCAGTTTCACCAGTAAACTACTGTCTTATACAATTAACCAATTCATATAAACAATTTATACAACAAATGAAATCACATCTCTTACATGGGAAGGCAAAAACTTTATTTCAGATAAGAAAGAAATATTTAAATAGATCTGATCAAACAAACGCTCTCAAAAATCAACACTGAATGAATCAGAAAGTTGGAGACAAAAGATAAACCCAAAACTTACTTCAATCAATTCTTTGCGAGCTTCCTGCAGCTCATCATTGCTTTTACGCTCTCTGATAATAAGCATTTGGTTCAAAGTATCCAACTCTTCAAGTGACTGCTCCTTCTCTCTTAAATCCCTAAGTATATCATCCACTTTGTCTAGAACTTCTACATCTCCATCATCTTTCATGTGCTCCATTACACTTAGTGATCCTTTTAGTTGTTCAATCTCCAGCTCCAACTTCTGCTTCTTATCCAATTGATTTTCAAGTCGAATGATTTTAGCATGTAGTTGTTCTTTTTGCCTCTGGATAAAATTTAGAGTCAAATGGCATCAATTACCTTTTATTCTAATGCTGACGGACAAAGTTTCTTTTATAAACAATACTTAAGGACAGGTAAATGACCTTTTGATCTTCGGCCAATTTCAAAACATTTTCATCAGCTTTCTGTTGCTCCAGAGCAGCCAGCTGAAGTGAGCTATTCTTTATTGCATTCTGGAAAGACAATAAGGACCAGAATAGTTAGAGGCTCTACAAGCTTCATAAACAAAATTGTTATTAAAGGATTTAGAATAGACAATAAAAATATAAAATGACAAACGTCATTATTGATAGCTCCTCTACACATGTTAACGAGGTGCTGCACCAACAAAAACGGCATACCTTCTCAAGCTCTTCGCCTAACTTTTTTCTTTCACTTTCATTGTGGGCCTCACGCTTTTCCAATTCTTGACTCCGCAAGTCAAGCTCTTGTTGCTGAGATTCTACTAGTAACTTCAGCCTTTGATGATCATTAAAGATCTTTTGAAAGTGATCCCTTCCGCTTGTTTGAATTTTCTTTATCTCTGCAAGATAGAAGTCATTGGATCAAACAATGTCACTAGAAGAGCTCAACACCATAGATAAATAATGAAGAGTAAGAAATGTTTTATGGCTATTCAAGCAGAATTTACTTATTCTATGAGTGAACAAATAATCGAGAAATTCACTTTTGAAGAATACCTTCATTATAAGATTGAATGAGCTTATCTGTTTCTCCCATGGCAATGTCCATACGGAGTGCAGTCTCACTACATCTAACTTCCATCTCCTTTAAATGCTTGTTCTTGATCTCAATAATGTTAGTTAAATTTGACACAAGTTTGTCCTGCTTTCGTGCTTCTTCTTCCATAAGTTCAGGTATGGTTTTGACATCCCCCATTTTTCGCAAATTTTCCCCAATAATGTTGTTCAATTTGTAGTCATCTACACGAGCAACCCATGCATAAAGACCAGACTTTTGCTCAGTTTCAGCATACCAATCCTTTTTCCCATGATGATCTGATTCATAATATCTCTCAAATGCCAATGCATTATCTAAGCCGGGCCAGCTTTTATTGAATTCCACAAGGGCAGTTCCAGAGTGACCCCGAAAATTCCACAAAGGGTTGACTCTTACAGGGTTAAAACCCTTGGCTCTGTACTCATCCCGTAGCTTGGACCCACTTTCCCCTACACAACGTCCATCTTCTGTTCGTCGAGTGGGAATATTAACTACAATTCCAATCCAAGGCCACACGAATTGCTCATCTTGATTGACAAGAGAATTGCCTTCATCTTCAAGTTTTGATTGAACATCTACAGGTTTAGATGGACCATCCACAGTCATAAGATCATTTTCCAAATATTTCGCTAAAGCCAAATGATTAGCCTTTTCCCTAGGACTTCTCTTTTGTGAACTGCTCTGACCCACCCCATAAGCATGTTGAAGGAGGTCCTTGTACAAGTAATTTCTCTTTCTCTTCTTACAGTAGGGACAATTGAAAGCCTCATCCGAGTTTTTCACAAGAAGTTTTCCATTTTTAAGATTTTCATAAGATTTTTCCTCATACTCATTCATTTCAGATTCACTAATATCAGTATCTTCATCTGAACTGTTACCCATCCCAGTTGCTCTTAGGCTTTTGACAGTATGGCACCTTGAGACAAACATGAATGTTATACTGATTATTACTTCACATATAACTTCCATCAAGCATAACATGGACTAGAAGAATCTTCCACATTGAGCCCAAGAAAAGCAATCAATTTGCTCAGATATTTCATCATGAATTATAATTGCTTCACTATAATGGTATCAAAGGTCATCCAATACTTTTGGTTCATTAGGAATTAGAAAACGCCTTAACATATGGAAAAGTTTAATAAATGATAAACCAGTTAAAAGTAACATGTAACCTTCCTAAAATTTGCATGGGAAGTCTTCACCAGAATGTAAACAAGGAACAGACAGATTACCTCTTCCTTTTAACAAGTGGTTGTGTTTAAACGATTTCTTTTACAATGTTAAAAATAAACTACCGAATCATCAATCATCTTTGAATCTTTGAGCTATTAAAGCCCATCTATAACAGTCAATAAGCCAATATCAGATGTACTTTTCATTAGCATGAATAATGTTACACTCTTCAGGCTTTTAATCCCTCGATTTGGTTCTGGTGAGTTGAGAGCAAAGCATGATAACCTAAACACACAGAATTATACAAGTAAAACTGGAGACGAGCATACGCTTAAGAAGGAAAAACACTACAGAGTTAGAGGCAAAAGAATAACAAATAACCAAAAGAAAACAAAAAAATGGACATGCATTATAATATCAGCAACAAAAAGCAGGCGCTCAAGAGAATCGGAGAACCCCAAATGAAAACGGAGATATTTCAATTGCAATTTGGGCAAAATGCGAGTAACAGAGAGAGCTTTTACCTTCAAGAAATTGAAAACACGCAAGGTCTAGTGGGTTTGGGCGATTAAGAGAAGCACAACTATATGAGAATCCTGCGCAGAAATCGGCAATGATGAAGATTCTTTTCAGGGTTTCAGCTTGACCCACAAAAGTTCAAAAATTGGCCAGTCATAGGGGTTCCTGCTCTCCACGGTGGCGACTGGAGAGCGTGACAGACTGACTCTGAAACTGGCCGTACAAAAATGGTGTTCATGAGAAGGGGAGCGACCAAACAATTAATTTAAACCAGAATGGAATAAAATAAAATAAAAAAACTGTAATATATGTGAAAGATTTTGAATTTACTTTTTTTTATAGAGAAAAAGACAATTAAAAAATATTTTAAAATTTAAAAGGATAAAAGAGGCCTTTAAATTTTAAAAATGATAAACTATGACTCTTACTCAATATGTCTTTTGTAAATTTGGAACAAAAGACAAAATTGACCTATGATCATTTACTATTATAATAGGTTTGCAATTTAAGTAATAGTTTTGATAACTTTTCTTAAGATATTTATAACTCACTAATTACTTGTAAGTATATTGATACAGAAAATTGTAAATGTCTTAGAAAAATTTGTCAAAACTATTGCTCATATTGTAAATCCCATTACAGTAGTTATAAATCCAAAATATATTACTTGTAAGTACGTTGTTACATAGAGTTGTTAATATTTTAAAAACAAATCAAAACCATTGCTCATATTGTAAATCTCATTGCAGAAATTGCAAACCCGAAAGCTATTCTTGCAAAAACGTTGTTACAGAAAGTTGTTAATGTTTTAGGGAAAGTTGTCAAAAACAGTGTTAATGTTGTAAATACTATGGCAAGAATTGTAAACCCAAAAACTATTACACGCAACTACTCTTGCAATAAAATTTACTACTTTAACAATGATTTTAACAACTTGAGTAATGAGATTTACTACTCTTAGTACCAACTGAGTTGCAAATAATTGTTTTGGTCATTTACAACTCTTATAATAAAATTTACAACTTAAGCAATAATTTTGACAACTAAAACAATGGTGTTTACTACTCATCGTCTCCCTAAACTATCATCATTTATCTTTTGTTCACCCATCCTCTAACCCTTTCTTCCATCGATGGTGAGCACAAAAGTAGCAGGAAGAAGCGCCGACAAATTAGGACAACGACAACAGCAAGGCACAATGATAGACAGAGATAGCAAGCTATTGATGTGGCAAGCCAAATTAGGCAACAAGTTAGAGCGACGACATCTATGACGAACTAGGAGCCTCAATCTGCGATTACGATTTTGTTGGCGAGCAGGGGTCCTCGAGTACAACTTCAACGGCAAACTATGAGTCTTGATATGTAGCTTCAACGTTGAGCTAGATTGAAACTTCAATAGAGATGCTGGGAAAGGAGATTGATGAGAGGGTGAGTAGAGTTATATTAACGATGATGGCATTATGGTGGTGGTATGTTGTTACAGACTGGGAAAGGAGATTGACAAGAGGGTGAGCAGAGTTATATTATCGATATTGTCATTGTGGTGGTGGTATGTTGTTACATAATTATAAATATTTTAAAAGAAGTTGTCAAAATCATTTTTAAAGTGGCAAATATATTGTAGGAATAGTAAATGATTAAAGGATAATTTTGTCTTTTGCCCTAAATTTGCAAAGGAAAGATTGGGCAGGAGGCGTATTCTATTCTTTTTTTAATTTCAATTTTTATTTTTGTCCTTTAAATTTCAAAAGGTCTTTTATCGTTTTTCCCTTATTTATATTATAATTTATGTCATATTAGTTTTGATATTTTGTGAGGTATTTAAAATATTTTCATTATATATGTCTTTATATCAATATTTTATATTAACATTATGAAAGAATTTCTCTCAGGTCTGAATTAATATCATATGGTTAAAAAAATAATTAATATCATATGTATTAAAAATAAAAAATAAATGTCAGGTAACATTTATATTAAGGAATTTATAGAATAAAATAAATAAAATTATAATGAATATGAAAGATTTTGAATTTATTATGCTCAATAATAAAAAAATGTATTTTTTTTATGAAGATACTTAACTTGGTGGTAACAGAGATCATGCTAAAAAGAATGGTAACAATATAATATAATGAATGGAAAAAAAGAAAGAAAGAAAAGCAAGAAATAAAGGATATCTATAATATATTTATTTAGTATCTTTATACCCATGGTTCTTATAATCTTATGTAACTGAGAAAAAAAATAAATCAGTTGTTATTATGAATATTAAATTATGGATGTCTATCTTTCTCTTCATCTTCCATCTCTATCTACCTCTTCATCTTCCATCTCTATCTATCATTTCATCTTCCATCTCTTCAAATTCCACTAGGTCATTATTGCCTATAAATAGTGCATGTCATTTGTGTTATAGAGCAAGTGAAAGAATACAATATATTTCTATCATTTTCTTATATTTATCTTTTCTCTCCTCTTAATCTTGTGGATTGATTGGTTAGTTTTATAACACGTTATCAGCACGACTACTCTAGAAATTGACGTTATTATAAAGTCTATCATCGGAAGATAAGTTTCTATATTACTTTCATGTTGAATTATAGTTTCATATTGAATTACTTTCTAATTATTTAACATTCTTAATCTTGATCTCCATTTAACTTTTGTTATACTTTTGATGGCTGAATAAAATAATGAGTTTCTAATGAGAAATCATGAATTCCGTCCAACTGGCTCTACTGCATTCCCAGAAGTGAATGTAGTGACAAATGAACCATCCTATGGTCAGGGACGTGGACGTGGACGTGGATGTGGGCGCGGCTGTGGCTATGAATGAGGTCATGGTCGTAATTACCACTCAAGGTAGGCAAACAATGATAATAACCACAAAAAGAAAACTAGTGGGAATGATAATTATATTGAAAATTTATATCATCGTTGTGGTGGCAAAGGTCATTGGGCTCGTATTTATCGTACACCAAGATATTTGGTTGAACTATACCAAGAATCGATCAAAAGGAAAAATAAAAATAAAGACAAAGAGCCAAAGATAGAAACAGATTTTGCTTGGGAAGAAAGCGATTATGATTATAGCAACATGGATGTGACTCATTTAGATGTTGCTGATTTCTTTGCCAATCCTAATGAAAGAATTAATCACCTAATTAGTGATAGGAGTGTCAAAAAATAAGCTAACTTTTATGATTATGTGTGTTTTTTATTTTGCTATAATAAATTTATAATTCTCTCAATAAAAAAAAGGTTTCTATTTATTATGAAGTTATTTATCCCAATAAATAAAATTATTTATATTTCTTTTCATTAATTCTTTTTGTATTTATTTTTCATTTACTATGTACCTGTTAATGAAGAATGTCACTCATTGACATTAATAAAGAAGATTTGTGTCTCGTTGATAGTGCAACAAATCATACAATATTCAAAAATTTAAAATATTTTTCTTCTTTGGTGATGCGAGAAGCCAATGTTCATACCATATCTAGAAGTATAAAGATGATTGAGGGGTTTAGAAGAGCTAATATATTGTTACCTGGAGGAACACAATTATACATTGATAGTGCATTTTATTCCTCCAAATCTAACAGGAATTTGTTGTGTTTCAAAGATATCCGCAGAAATGGATACCATATTGAAACAACAAATAAAGAAAACCAGGAATGTCTTGTCATCACAGATATGATTTCTAGTAGAAAATGCACATTAGAAAAATTTCTTACTCTTTCATCTGGAATGTACTACACATTTATTAGTACAATTGAGACACATACTATTACAAACAGAAGTTTGCAAGTGAGAATAAATTTAATATTTGGCACGACTGGTTAGGCCATCTTGGGACAATAATGATGCGAAAAATAATTGAGAATTCATGTGGACATTCATTGAGAAAACAATTAATTCCACAATCCCATATTTTCTCATAGGCTGCTATTCTGAAGGAAAACTAATTATTAGACCATCATCGGTAAAAATAGAAAGTGAGTTTCTCACATTTCTAGAACATATACAGGGAGATATTTGTGAGCTGATACACCTACCATGTGGACCATTTAGATATTTTATGGTTCTAATTGATGCATCGATATGTTTGCTTATTATCTTCTCGTAACCTAGAGTTTGCGAGATTACTTACTCACACATGTTCATACACAAAATGGTCTTGTAGAATCATTAATTAAATGTTTGCAATTGATTGCCAGACCATTGCTTAAGAAATCAAATCTCCTAATATCTACTTGGGGGCATGCAATTTTGCATGCAACAATGTTAATTCGTATCAAGCCAACTAGTTATCTCAAGGTCTCCCTTTTACAAATGGTTTTTGGTCAGGAACCGAATATTTCTCATCTAATGACTTTTAGATGTGCGGTATATGTTCCAATTACTCCACTACAATGCACTAAAATTGGTCCTCAAAGAAGAACGGGAATATATGTTAGATATAAATCTCCTTCTATAATAAAATATTTAGAGCCAACAACAAGAGATTTATTTACGGTTCGATTTGCTAATTGTCATTTTGACGAATCAAATTTTCTAACACTAGGGGGAGAAAATAAGTAGTTGAAAAATAAAATTAGTTGGAATGAATTATCATTATCTCATCTTGATCCTCGTACAAAACAATGTGAGCTAGAAGTTTAAAAGATAATTCATTTACAGAGTCTTGCCAATCAATTGTCAGACGCATTCACTGACCCCAAGAAAGTGACCAAGTCACATGTTCCAGCTGTGAATGCTCCTATCAGAATTGATGTTCCTATTGGACAATCCACTTATGCAAAGGGATCAAAAGTATGCTTGAAGTGTAGCAGGCCCATCGGTTCCAAAGATAAAAGTTCTCGGAAAAGAAAAGGAGCTACAAATATAGATGGTCAGGTCAATGATATTCAACAAAATTTAGTAACTCTAGAAGAGTCCTTTGACAACATTAATATCTTAATTCTGAGAGAAATTTAGGTATCTAAAATATGTGAAAATAATAAGATCTTAATAAATTATGTTGTCAATAGAATACGATAGGATTGAGATAAAGTCAACGTTGACGATATTTTTACATATAATGTAGCGCTTGATGTAATAAATGAATATGAGGATCATGAATTAAAGTCTATTAGCGAATGCAAACAAAGAGATGATTGGCTAAAATGGAAAGACGCAGTTGAGGCAGAATTAAAATCATTAGAAAAACAAAAAGTTTTTGGCCCTGTGATTCTTACACCTGAAGATGTAAAACCAGTTAGATATAAATGGGTTTTTGTGATAAAAAGAAATGAAAATGGTGAAGTAGTAAGATACAAAGTATGACTTATTGCTCAAGAATTTATACAAAGACCTGGTATTGATTTTGTAGAAACATACTCACAAGTGGTGGATACAACTACTTTTCAATATCTAATTAGTCTGGCAGTAAATGAATGCCTCGATTTGTGTTTAATGGATGTTGTTACAGTTTATTTGTATGGCTCACTTGACAATGACATTTATATGAGTCTCCCTGACGGATTTGAGTTGCCAAAATCATACAATTCAAGTTCTCGAGAACGATACTCAATTAAGTTAAATAAGTCTTTATATGGATTGAAGCAATCAGGGCACATGTGGTATAATCGATTTAGTGAATATCTATTGAAAGAAGGCTATAAGAATGATCAGATATGTCCATGCATTTTTATAAAAAAATCTGGAAATGAATTTGCTATAATTGTTATTTATGTCGATGACATAAATATCATTGGAACTCCTGAAGAGATTTCCAATGCGGTGAATTGCTTAAAGAAAGAGTTTAAAATGAAGGACTTGGGAAGAACAAAATTTTGCCTTTGACTAAGAATTGAACATCTGAAAAATTGGATCTTCGTGTATCAAGAAACTTACACGAAAAAAGTTTTAAAACGTTTTTATATGGATAAATCACATCCATTATGCACTCCGATGATTGTAGATCTTTAGAGAAAGATAAAGATCCCTTTAAACCTTAAGAAAGTGATGAAGAACTACTTGGTCCAGAAGTACCTATCTTAGTACAATTGGTGTGCTTATGTATCTTGCTAGTCACACATGACCAGATATATCATTTGCTGTTAACTTACTAGCAAGATATAGTTCTTCACCAACACGAAGACATTTGAATGGAGTTAAGCACATTCTTCGTTACTTAAAGGGTACAATGGATATGTGATTATTTTATTCAAATAAATACAAAACTTATTTTGTCGGCTATGCCGATGTTGGATTTCAATATGATCCACATGTTGGTAGATCACAAACAAGCTATTTGTTCACATGTAATGGTACAACTATTTCATGGCGATCGATGAAACAAACTATATCAGCCACATCATCTAATCATGCAGAAATACTAGCGATACATGAAGCAAGTCGAGAATGCGTATGGTTAAGATTGATAATACATCATATACGTACTACTTGTGAGTTGACATCTAGTAAAATGATCCCAACAGTCCTATATAAAGATAATATTGTATGTATTACCTAACTAAAAGAAGGGTATATCAAAGGAGATATGACAAAATATATTTCTCCAAAATATTTTTTACACATGATCTTTAAAAGAATGGTGAGATTAATATCTAGCAAATCCGTTCTTAGGAAAATCTAGCAGATTTGTTCACCAAGTCACTTCCAACAACAATATTTAAAAAGCTCGTACATGATATCGGACTTCGCAGATTCAGAGATATCAATTGACGTTGCAAAAAGGGGGAGTCGATACACGTTGTACTCTTTTTTCCTTAGCTGAGGTTTTGTCCCACTGGGTTTTCCTAGCAAGGTTTTTAATGAGGCAATACTATGAGTATATCAATTAAATGCGTACTTTTTTCTTTCACTAGGTTTTTATCCCATAGGGTTTTTTTAATTAAAGTTTTTTTGAGACACATTATTAAATAATGGACATCCAAGAGGGAGTATTATGAATATTAAATTATGGATGTCTATCTTCCTCTTCATCTTCTATCTCTATCTCTATCTACCTCTTCATCTTCTATCTCTATCTAACCCTTCATCTTCCATCTCTTCAAATTCCACTAGGTCATTATTGCCTATAAATAGTGTATGTCATTTGTGTTGTAGAGCAAGTAGAAAAATATAATATACTTATATCATTTTCTTATCTTTATCTTTTCTTTCCTCTTAATCTTATAGATTGATTGTTAGTTTTATAACAGTCGTCAATATTTTACTGACACTTACAATACTATGCGTGGGGACCAATTGATGTTTTCTAGGAAGGGTTAGTTATTTATTACATTTAATTCTCATAATCACTCTATCTTTATTGATAGAGGAAAAAAATGGACAGCTTATCCTAACATGTAGGCTAGAGGTTAAAATAAATTGGTAAAATATCAGCCCAAATTTACCCTTTTAGTGGTAGGCTAATCCATTAACTGGTCACTTTTTTTTTAATATTTTAAAAAAAATTATTTTTAAAATTTTAAAATATTAATAAAAAATTTCTAATGTTATATTAACATAATCAAAAAATTGTTAATGTTATACTTTTAAAAATTTATATTTTTATAAAAAAATCTTAAATTTTATAAATCTTAATAAATATTAACATAATATTGATCAATTATAATATGTCAACATATATTAATAAATAAATAATCATCTTTACTAATATTCGATAATAGGAGTATTCAAAGTAACATTTGAATAAAATAAATAATAATATTAAAAATTAAAAAGAAATGGGTTATAGCCAGCCCTAAAATAGACTGTCATTTTGCCAATCCGAGCCCCCCTTTTAAAGTAAAACGACTGGGCCCGTTTTATTAGCTTTATTTATTGAGATTCTATTTATTTTTAATTATTTATTAATTATTATAAATCCATTAATTAAATTTAGGTATATTCAATAAATTAAGATATTCAAAATTTAAATATTTTTATCTATTATATGTTGAATGCTGATATAATCAAGGAGATATTGCATTTTAAAGGGATTCAAAATTTATGTAATAAATATGTTAGTTTTATTTGTAAGAAACATTGTGCACAGTAAATTAAGTCAATATTTTTTTCAAAATTTGTAGAAAGGGGTTAGAATCACTCTCGATCTAAGGGAAGAATAAAATCTCCCTTCTTTCTAAGCGATACTAATATCGAGTAAGGCGAGTCGTTTATTATCCTCATACATAAACCTAAGTACTTAAAAGTTAAGATACCTCCACAAATATCGCGACTAAAACCACAACAAAATAGTATTCCTTAAATATCGTATACGTTCTAAATAATTACATGTCCCACCATGCCACCAGTTAAATTAAATCCAATATATTATTTAATACATTATTTAATATTTTGATTAAATAATATCCGGCCCAAACACTTATGGGCAAAAACCATAATCAGTTGCGGTCATCTTTTGGCGCTTTTTATGTGGAAACACCAATATTCATTTTCCCGTGCAAATGTCTTGTTGAGTTTACATCGGACGTGATTTTTCCTTAAAAATAAACAGTGAAAAAACTGAAACATTATATAATTGAGTCCACCATCTAAAAGTTTTTATCAAGGTGTTATAGTTTTTATTGAAAAACTTGATGACAAAAATTTAAACTATTGATGGAAGTATACCGATGATTAGTTAGTTAAGCACCAAAAGAGGGTTCGTACCTGAAAATTGATAAGCCATTGATCAAAGCCAAGCTATGAAGAAGAAAGAAATGGAAGTTAGTAATTCCAATAAAATCTTAGTAGGCAATGATCAGTGCCACTTGAAACATGGCCAAACCAAAATGGTTTCAAAATCCTAATCAAGCTAAAATAGTTAATTCTGGGTTTTGTAGGAGCCAGATTTTGCAGACTAAGCCATTGTACCTCAACAAAGCCTAAATTTGCCTTGAAACACATTCATTTTGATCATTTAGACTTCTTTCCCTGCTTCTTCTTGATAACTTCATCAATGTACAATATACCTTTGCCTTTGTAGACTTCGGGTGGCTTACAACTGCGCACAGTAGCAGAAAATTGGTGCACCCTTTGCTTGTCTATTCCGGTGCAGCAAACCACATTGTTTTTGAAACAGAAAACCCGAACTGCAGGCGGTACTGTCAATTCAACCTCGTGACTGTATCCCAATTTGAGATACAAGAGACGCCCTTGAGATTCAGCTCTGGCTTTGTATCCCACTCCCACGATCTTGAGAAAACGGAAAAACTTGGCTTCCATCGAACTTTCACAAATTTATCACCTAATTATCCACAGAACAAAGAGTTATACATTGTCAAGAGTAAACAATGTAAATCAAAGACAAACTTGGCTGTCAAGGTTTGTGTATTCTATGCCTATGTCCCCAATCATAGCATTTCCTATTGGTGAAATTACAATTATACGAGTGATCTTAGTATAATTTGAAACTAAATTAGTATAATTTGAAACTAAAAGGTACTTGGAGAATGAATAAAAGTATTATGAAGGTCAGAGAACGTCAATGCAGAAAATTGTTGATGATACTAAAATAGCACTTGGCATCATCGGTTAATCTTAATCATATTATCAAAAAAGATCAAGAAGTGAAGTCGTTTAAACAAATCGAAAGTAAATACTTTTATTCTGACCTTTTGATACGAGACAGCAGTTGAGGGTTAATGTGATGAGGTGAATAGGAACCAACCAAATTAAAGGTAGCCAATATAATAAACTAATATAATGAATAGTCATTATTCCAAATTTAAAAATATAAAATACCACTCAACAACATTTAAATACAGAATAAGTAGCCCCTCCTCTATAAGTAAAAGATTCAAAAACTGATAAAGTGCCAATAAGATGGTCAAACAACTTTTCTCAATCAAATACAGCATGATTAACAATAACACCCTGAACAAAATGATTACAGGTTTGCAAAATAACGAAGTCTCAACGGCTGCTTGATCTCTTTCCAAGGTTCATCAGTCAGTGAGTTTATTTCAGTATGTGCCACATATATTTCATATGAATATTGGAGCCATTTGGTATACTTGATAGGAATAGAATTTGATTTCAATGTGTTAGGTTTCAGAAAAGAAGACGAGAGAAAGAGAGATTGGCAACTGTATGTGACTCAGCAATGCCTAACGGAGAACTAACAGAATGTTAACCAGATGCTAACGAGACACATAACCACCTAACCATTAGACAGCAAATTGACAGTTAAGGGTAATACTCTAATAGAATTTGGTATACTTGAGGAATAGAATTTGATTTCAATGCACAAGAAACAAGATACTGTGAAGTCTATTATTTTCTTGTTATAATAACTAAACAATATCCTTAACATTAAGGTCATTTTTCATTCACAAAATTATATTTCCATTCCATCATTCCAACATGTGAACTAAAAGCTCTTTCACTCCTGTGCATCATATAACATGACAGCATTAAGTAATGAGAAACTCACTACTGATTACCATTTGGCTCCTTAATTTCCCCCTAATATAGGATTAGTAGGACTAGTAAGATTTAAATTTCAATTGCCTGATTGCGAGGAACTAAATGGGTTAATCTTCAGTAACCACCATCAACCTATTATTGGGAGTAAACTACCAGCAATCCAGAAAACTACTACAGGATGCAGCATGCTCAATCAACATTAGTCACTATCAAACAAGATCAAGAGGTGAAATATTTGAACATAACTGAAGTAAATATAAATACTACGGATATCACTGACAGCTTGTTAATCTGGTGAAATTAATAACTGCACTACTTAAGTTCATCAAATACTAGCCCCGAAATTACTATATATTGATATCATAGGCGGACCTATCTTAAACTCCCCAACTGAAATCTTTGAAATATGCATAGTTGATGTCATACCCTTTTAATTTTTGTTCCAGATACTTTAACAAAGATGCCTTAGTAAGCCAATTGATTCAGGCACCTTCTCCAAGCCGCCGAAGAATGAAAATGATAATAACACTCTGGCAATTTATGACTTCTAATTATTTAAAATGAAAAAAATATTAAGGAAAACAAAGCAAGAAATGGCTCGAACGCGTCCGACGCAGGGTTTGATGATGAACTGATGAGGCGGGGAACAAATTCAAATCCAGATTCCAAGCCACAATGAACAAATAAATCTCACTGGATTTTGGGAAAAAGACAAAGCCCTAGGATTCTTACCTTCTTTAATATTTGCCGGAAAACAACCACGCAGGGCTGAGAACGGTGGGCGTCCGACGGCGAGCTCGACCAGACCAAGTGTGGGATGATGATGACTCCTTACAGGCTTGTCATGCTGGGGTTATAAAATCAATTCGATTTTCTAGGAGGGTATTATTTTATTTTTAATATTTTCGGGTTTCTTTTGT
Source organism: Leucaena leucocephala (assembly GCA_037074615.1). Lineage (NCBI taxonomy): Eukaryota > Viridiplantae > Streptophyta > Magnoliopsida > Fabales > Fabaceae > Leucaena > Leucaena leucocephala. The sequence goes on from CM073515.1 coordinate 23,698,469, forward strand.
GAAATCTTGAATAGATTTTTAGAAAATACTTATAAAAAAAAATTTAAGTAACTTTTAAAAAAAAAAATTAGAAAAGAGTCTATAAAAAAAATAATTTTAAATAAATAGGTGTGTGGATAGTTATTATTAAAAGAGTTTTTATAATTAAAAAATGATTAAAAATAGTATAATTTTATCAAAAGTATATAAGAGGAGAGAGGAAAAAAAGTGGAGAAGATAGATAGTAGAAAAGATAAAGAAGAGATAGTTGAAAAAATATATAAGAGATAGTAGAAAAAAATGAGGAGAGATAGTGTAAAAAAAAATAAAGGTAAAATAGTAATTGAGCATTTTATAAACTCTTTTACTATTCTAAAAGCTACTATGGCTAGTTTATCTGAAATCATAGTTTTAAATCATAGTTTGATCTAAAAGTCCTTTTAGACAAATATAACTGTTTATTTTAAAATTTTCTCAAACTAAAATTTTACTTAAAAAAACTTTTAAAACCATAATTTGGGAAGAAAATAAATATGCCCTTTACCGAAAAAATGAAAGTTTTTTACCTTAAATTTTTATTCAATTATTAATTTAGTTCATGTGGTTTATTCGTTATTGAACATGGCTCATTTGCATATGTTTTTAAAAAATAATTTATTAAAAAAATAATTTTTAAATAATTTTTGAAAAATGGCTTCTAGAGAATAACTCATGGAAAATAAATGATTTTGCATAAATGAGTATTTGTATGGTTATTATCAAAAGGATTTTTGTGACTGGTAAATTATTAGAAATAATATAAAATAAAAAATTAATTCCCTCCTCTTCTTTTTCCCTCCTATTTTCTCCTGTTCTTTTCGACAATGAGGAAACAACAACATCAGAGACTATCGCAACTGGAGATTTGATGATGGAAGAAGTAGCAACAGCGACGGCCTAATAGTGACATGAACCACAACCTCCTATCGACAACGACGAGGACCCTCCTCCCTCCCAACGACATCTACTTTTTCCTTTAGTGACGATGACCCTTCTCCCTCCAAGCAGCAGCGATGATGATGACAAAAATGGGGATGGCATAAATGGTGATAAAAAAGAAGAGAATATAAGAAAGAAGAGAAAAAAGAGATTGTCAAAAAAAGTAAAAATGAAATAGTAATTGAATAATTCGTAACCTTTTTTATTGTTTCACAAATTATTTCTAAAAGATTATTCAAAATTATAGTTTTAAATTATGATTTGGTCTAGAAGCCCTTTTAAACATGAGAGAGGAAAAATACTTGTACTTTATTGATATTCAGAAGGGATATATACACAATAGAGAATTCTAGATAACCATATATGTTAATAAAACAATATTATATCTTATTTTATATATAAATTATAGGATATTTATAATTTCCTAATATCTCTACACTCCCCTCAAGTTGGAGCATAGATGTCAATTATCCTCAATTTGTTGCAAAATATTCAACTCAAATCTCATTAAGAACTTTAGTGAGGAGATCACCCAATTGATCACTGGATCTTATATACCATGTAGAGATGAAGTTGTCTTTCATATTGTCTCAAATAAAATGACAATCGATCTTAATATATTTTGTTCGTTCATAGAATATTGAATTAGAAGTTATGTATAGGGCCGCTTTATTATTACACCATAGCTTTGCGGATAACGAGATTTTACGGCCAACCTCTTTCAGTAACTGATATATCCAAACTATCTCGTATACAAATTGTGTCATGGCTCTGCATTTCGCTTCTGCATTTGATCATGAAACCACATTTTGTTTCTTACTTCTCTAATATACCAAATTTTCTCCTACAAAAATATAGTATCATGTAGTAGACCGTAGCCTTTGATCCTCCATGCTCGGCATCACAAAAACACTCAATATTTATGTGGCCATAATTCTTATACTATTTCCCACGACCTAAAGATCCCTTCAAATAATATAACCCATGTTCTAAAGCTTCTCACTGTTAAACAGTTATAGAGACTATAAAGTGGCTAAAAAGACTCACTGGATAAGTTTATTATGACAAGTAACCGTAAGATAATTCAATTTATCAATTAATCTCCTGTATCTCTCTGGGTTCTCAAACGACTTGCTCTTAGCAGCTTTAACGGGATTTTCATATGGTATACTACCATCAGCATCAAACAAAAGATTATAAACCATAGGAAATCTAGTTGAGGTAACTCCTAGTTTTCCAGTTTCTTTAGCAGATCAATAATATATTTTCTCTAAGTCAATAAGATGCTATTTATGCTCCTCATAACTTCAATTTTAAGGAAGTACTTTAATGAACCCATATCTTTCATATGAAAGTGGGAGTTAAGGAATTACTTGAGTGATGAGATCCCTGATGTATCACTCCCGGTAATCACAATGTCATTGACATACACCACTCGTAGAATCATGCCAGCACTTATTCTCTTATAAAACACAGAATGATCACACTTACTTTGACACAAGTCAAAATCCTTCACAATAATACTAAATCTATCAAATCATGCATGAGAATTTTGCTTCAAGCCATATAAAGATCTTTTATGACGACACACTTTACCAGGCTCCCCATGAGCAACAAAATCAGGTGGTTTCTCCTATACACTTCTTCAAGAAGATTACCATGTAATAATGCATTTTTTATATCTAGTTGAGAGAGATCTCAACCGTTCGTAGAGCTGGTAAAATGGGCCCAGCCCGTTTTCTGTCAAAATGGGGCGAGCTGCCCAGCCCGCCCCCTCCCAGCCCGCCAGCCCGCTTTTTTTATATAAATTATTAATATTATTATTTATTTTACCTAAATATTACTTTGAATACTTTTATTATTGAATACTAGTAAAGATAATTACCTATTTGTTAATATGTATTGACATATTATAATTAATTAATATTATATTAATATTTATTTAGATTTATAGTTATAAAATTTGATATTTTTTTATAAAAAAAAATTTAAGAGTATAACATTAACTATATTTTAATTATATTAATATAACATTAGAAATTTTTTATTAGTATTCTAAAAGTTTAGAAATAATTTTTTAAAAATATTAAAAAAAAATTTAAAAAAAAAGAGTGGCGGGCCGCGGGCTCGGGCTGAATTGTTTTTAGCGAGCCAGCCCGTTTTACCACCTCTAACCGTTCGTAGCACCCAACAAGATGAAGAGACGAACATATGAGAGATTCGCCACGGGGGAAAGGGTCTCAAAGTAGTCAATACCATATTTTTGAGTATAGCCTTTAGCAACAATGCGAGGTGTTCAAGTGTGCCATCAACCTTAATTTTAGGGGTCAATGTCCATCTACACCTAATGACTTTTTTTCCTATCAATAAATCAACTAAAGTCCACGTACCAACACGATCAAGGGTCATCATCTCCTTTTCCATAACAATATGTCAATTCGAGTAGGACAAATCCTCGATAAATGAATGAGGTACTGAAACAGTGTTTAAAGAGGCGACAAATGCATAAGAAGCATATGAGAAGTGGTTATATGAAACAAAAGAAGAAATATGATAGACATAAGTATGTTTACCTTTACGGAGGGCAATGGGCAAATCAAGTGAGAGATCTATATCTGGGATAGGAGGTGTCTCTGAGTCAGGAATTGAGAGATCTAGGACGTGGGTGTCTTGATTCAGGAATTCGGACATACTTAGGTTGAGTTGTAACATTCTAATTTTTATGTTAGAATTTAAATAGCATTAGAAGGAACTAATTCCTAGTAAATAAAATTTTTATTTAATTACCAAATTAAGAGAGTTTATAAAAAAATAGAAAAAAAAAACTAAAATGAAATAGTAATGATAATAATAATAAAATTATTAATATTATTTATGTAAAAATAAATATAGAAAGAGAGAATAAACAAAAATAAATAAAATAAAAAAAGAAGAAGAAGCAAGTAGAAGCCATTTTGTTTGCTAATATATATATATATATATATATATATAATATACTATTAAAAAAAGTGCGGGGCCTATACCTTCTTATAATATCCAAACACACACACAAACAGAACGCATGTGCCCTTTATTTTCTTCTTCTTCTTTTTATGCATCGCAATTTCTGTCTGCTCCATAGTACCTCCATTGATGAATATCATATCTATTTGAGCAATGATTTATTCTTATAAAATCTTTTAACTATCATAATTATTTTTTAATTATTTTCTATACCACGTAAGTTCTTTAGAAATATAATTTATGTTAGAAAGAAAATAAGTTTGAGGATTAGGATTTGAAACTAGTGTAAATTTTTAATAAATGAAAATCATAGAATCATAGAGATATGTAAATACTTGTATTTAATCGGTTTATAATTTTGTTTAGTACATTATTTAAGAGATTTGGAGTTAGGGTTTAAATGTTAAAGTGTAGAGATGATTTAATATAATAATTTTATTCATTAAATTTAAATTTAATGATTATGTTATATTTATTGAAGGTATAATTGATATTTAATTGGTTTAAATTGTGACTAGAGTTTATAAATTAAAAATGAGCATTTTTATTAGAACCTTAAATTGGAGAAATTGGGGATTTCGGTCAAATTGAATAATTATAAGTTAATTGATAGTGCAAATGAGTTATTGAAATCTAGGAATGATGTGATTTAATATTGAAATGATGATTTAAAAATTAAGAGGTAAAATTGAGAACTTTAAACTTATGTAATTAAATTGATTATTTGTTTAGCAATTTGATTGATAATGAAACTCAAAGTTTAGTATATTGAGTGTTAATAATAAGTTAATGAAATTTGATTGATAATTGGAGGATTCAATAGTTGATTTAAGTAAATTAAAGTTAGAAGTTGATTGAAAATTATGAATTATGATATTGGTTTATTAAATTTGAATTCAATTATCTATTTTAACTTATTAGAGTGTGTTTTGGGGATTAAATGAATTAATTTTTGAGGTTGATTATGAAATGTGAGTATTTAAAATTTTAGGTAAAGTTTTAAGGGTCATAAATTTGGGGGTTTTGGGTTGTTTGCCGAGTTTGATGTTATATGAGAATAAAGTTGAGACAATATAAAATTATCATTGAAATGATAATTTAGAAAATATATGTGTGATTGGAATAAAAAAAAAATTAAATTATGGTCTTGAATTAAAAAATATTAAATAAAATAAAGTTAGAAGAGAAATGTGAATATTTATTTAAAAGTATATGTTGTGCCAAATTAACAATTTATTGATGCATATTTATATAAATTATGTAAATCGACTAGTAAATTGTGACCTAAGCACGTGTCTTCTCATCTGTGGTATTTTTGTTAGCTTTGAAGAGATATAACTACTTTACACTTATTGCGTGTACTAATGTGATATTTATGAGTGTTTGATATATATATAAATCTACTGATGATGATATGATTATATTGAGAAAATTTAATTAATGATTTTATTGAAAACAATCTTGTAGGACTTAAAGTTTAATTTAGAAAGTTGGATTGAGATTAGAAAATTATTATATCTTGGTATTAGAATTTGAAAAAAATAATTATATTGAGAAAAACCCAATGGTGATTTTTATTGATATTATTGATTATCGAGTTATTGAGATTTTGATTAATATAATTATCTTGAGAATTGTGTATTAGGGATTGATGATGATAGATTATTATTTTTACCACATGGTATAGCCTTCATTGGACTCGATGATTGACTTTCGTCTCACCAGTTTACCGAGGGATTTGTCCCACCAGTTTATTAAGGGGTTACGACACCCCCACCAGTTTATCGAGGAGGAATGAACCTATGATTCAGTCCTGTGCTATATGAATTTTGGCCGATGTATAACACTCGGCCGCTTAGTTTTTTAAGTGGCTAGTCATATGGTAGTTATCACTAACATATAGGTTTAGTCGGCAGGTATAATGCGATTCGGTTGGTTTGATGAGAGGAATTGGGGTGGTATTTCCATTTGATTATATTATGATAATGTATTATTTTCTATCTTATTTATTTTATTAACAGTATCATTTGACAACTCACAAGTACATGTTAGTATGCCTGATGAGTATGATTGTTGGTTATTGAGACATTTATCTTACCTTATGGTTATTAATATTTTTCAGGAGTTAGTTCAGTTGTTTGTTCTTACAGGAAGGTGCCAAAGGCATAATGGTGCTATTTGACCTATATAGCACCATCTTTTATGTTTATATGCTGAATAGATAAAAATTGTCACTGTTGGGCCTACTTTTGTTTATACTTTTACAATTTACTATTTTGATGATCTTACTGTACATTGTGTGCTACATTAATTTGTGGATCCACAGTAATTATTTTGCTATATTAATAGTATTATTTAATAGAGGCACAAATGGGAGACAATGGAGAGAAATGACAATGGAGAGAAATGGGTTTTTAGTGAGATTTTTGCAAAGAATTTAAATTTCAAATTTTCATTATTTTTCTTTATCTCATTCTCATTCCATCAAAAATTTTCTAAATTAAATGAATACAATTAACTGAATTTAGTATATTATTTCTCCTGTGTAGTATTTGCTATACATAATACCTGACATACTTTTGTTTCTCAAACTCCTTAAAACATTTATATTTAAATAAAAACCTTATGCATCAAACATTTAGTGGAACATTTATATGTAATTATATTGCAAGAAAACGTTATTAAAAAAATAGCTACAAAGATTGAAAATAAAACTTAACACATAACTTCTACACCAAAAATATCTTTCGAATATCCATAACTTATACATAAAAACTTTTTTTAAAAAAATAGACTTTAAACCTATATGCGCTAACCACGTCTTTTAGACCATAATGAATTTGTACCTGCAAAACGTAGCAGTACAAGACAAGGCCTTTGTTCCCCACTGCCATGGCAGTCAAATCAAGCAAATATAAGAACATTTAGCAAAACCACAAGTCAGTGCTTAGAAACGTTTGGCCCAAAAACAAAAGGGAACCTTCTGAGCGATTCACTTTTGCAAACTCAATTGAACAGAGTCATTTTTTTAAGTTACAACAGGTCAAATAATGAATTTAACTTGGCAAGCAATTTACCTACAACCTGACATGGAAATCTCTGTAATTTGGTCATCGTTTAATCCAAGTGGCTAACTACTGAAAAAGTTAGGACCAGCCCGGGAAAGAAGCTCTTGCCCAGCATCTTTGCCCATCTTGACCATATCTTCAACAGCATATGGACCAGTCCTTGACGTCTCAAGAACTACATTAAGAGTATCAAAAGGCCAGGATTAGTGAACAGTATAAGTTGTTACAAAGGATTAGAAGTTAGATGAAAGTGTCATTAAATAGTGGTGAAATATATTTTTTGTCTAGTTTCGTACAAGTTTTGATTTGGTCCTTCTACTACTAAAAATTCAAGCAAAAACAAAATCCAGTGTTTGCCCCGGGTGTCACATCTCCGTGTAAAATTTATCAGCAAATTCAACAATCTCATAACTTGAAAGAAAAAGTTAAATGTTAATTAACTTAATGGATCATCTGATAGAAGAGGAATATCAGATCATCTTAAGGGGAGGTAATATTGACTAATTATGAAATGGGAAGGTCCAATTGAAAGCTTTATAAAGGGACTAAAATTGCATTTTCAAGACTTAAATGATCTGAAATGAAGTTGTCCATACCGCGAGTTCCATCGGGAGAAGCAACTAATCCTCTAAATAAACAATCACCATCCTTATTTCTGCAAGCATATCCAGCAATGGGCGTCCGGCAAGACCCATCCAGGGTCTCAAGGAAGGCCCTTTCGCTAGCAACTGCCAGTCTTGTTTCTTCATGATTTAATGAAGCGAGGTATTCTGCCTGAAGAAGAAACCAACCAACCAAAGAAAATTTCAAATCTTCCAAAACTTGAAATGAATTATGTTCCCAGGTGCAGTGAGCAAACATAAAACAAAACCAAACAAACTGATAAGGCAAATAAATTAGTAAAATTTAGCGAATATGCAATCTGAGTATCAAAATAAAAATTTTCAATTTAAAAACTGCAGATAGTCATTGCATGATTGCAACTAGATAACAATCAGAGAAGCAATAAAAAAAGAGCCGTGTCAATAATTTTGGGGTATCGTTAAATTGTATGTTGGGTTCAACTTAGAATTAGTTACGTAACTGTGGATTGGGGACCTATTCTTCAGCAGTAAGGAACTTAGTAATATGGAATTAAATCCTGGTAACATAAAATCTCTAGATAATAAATTCCATTTCTCAATATTATTTTTTTTAATATTCAAGTACATTAAATTGTCTAATTAAATCAATCGTCCTAATGATAAAAAATCTTATAATTCTTCATTTTTTATCAATGCATATTTAGAAATAACTAGGACATGGCTTATTTACAAGCTGTGATCTTTTAAATCTTTAAGAAATTTATATTATCTGATCAAGACTCTTCAGATCATAGCACAGTAAAGTTCCTCAGATGGGATTTTATAACATAATTTAAATTGCGCCCAACCACATTTAAGTTTCAACCAGCACCACTGTGGCAATAATATGCAATATAATAATTTCTATCTTGTTTAAAAACAAAAACTCACCATTTTATCATCATCACTTCTACAGGCTATTCCAATTGCACCTTGGGCAACAGCTGGAAGCATGTCATCAATTGACAAGGTTGATGTAACGTTTTCTGTCATATTTAGACGTTTTAGTCCAGCTAATGCCAATAATGTAGCTTGGACAACCCCCTCATTGAGTTTTCTTAGTCTTGTTTGGACATTGCCACGGAAATTTTCCTGCACCTGAAATTGAAATTATAATATTAGTTATAATAGTCATAATTCTAGAATCATGCTCAAGAATAATACATGATCGACAGGAAAAGGCAATGTTTTGAGAAAGCCGATAAAGTTCATCCTGATAGGAGATAGAAAACATACATATACAATGACAATATAAGGCAAGATTTACCAAACCCCTTAATCTATAAATGAGACTCTCAAAGATAACATTGTCTTTGATTCTTCAGTCACATCCATTCTATAAATGATGACAAAAGAGGTAAACTAACTAATATCTATTTGATTCAATTACTGCCAACCACACCAGATTGTATTATTAATCTTTTAAAAAGAAATATAGCGTTTGACCATGATTAGATTCAGAAGTTGTCTAGCCTCGGTCAGTCACATGGCACAATCCAGAAGATGAAAATCTATGCCTGAACATCTCAAGCAACCCCAGACCCACAGCTGCTTCTCCAAATAATGATACTAACATGTAAAAACACCCCCTCTCTCTACGTGCGCAAGGAAGCAAGATGATAAACAGCGCACATTTCTTTGACACCCGTACTTAAAGCCCCATTTGTTTTGTTTGAGAGAATGGGATTCTCATTCCCTCACTATGTTACAAAGTCTATTATTTCATTCTAATAAGTAGTCAGCAATTTTCATCTCTTCTTATTACTTTCGAAAAAGGGGCAAAAGGATTAGCCCAAAATAAAGGGGCACAATGGTCATTTTTCAGTCTCCTTTATGTTAATTTGCAAGATAAAAATTTGTAGCAATGTCAGATTAGAAATAAGAATCACAGCTACTCAGCATAATGTTTCAAGTTTGCAAGCTTTTGACTGCTGGAAATTAGGGCGGATTGTCAAGTGATTGATCACTAATATTGGGAGGCACCTTGAAGGTTGATTGATTGGTCAATGTAATTGTTTTCCTCTGTTATAGAATAAACGTGTTGAACGCAAGGCAATCTTTGCTCCAACCTACAGCCTCTTCTCTATTACTGAAAATATTATTTTCTCTCAGATTCTCTGTTCCAACATGTTATCATACCACAGATACTCAATTTTTAATTAAGATTTTTATGTTAAGAGACCATGACTCCTAGCCCATTCACAAGGCATACTTATTATAATACAAATAATAATCAAGTAAAAAAGAAAATTAAATTGTAAAAAATCACAAAGTTCCGAGGGGAAGTAGTAGATAGAAATTACACAATAAATCAATTCATATTCAAGTATAATGGTTAGATCAATTTCTGCAAGCGGTTAAGGAAATCTTAAGTCCTCTAAATATTTGATCCCCCATTAAATTATAAAAAGCATAAAAAGAATTGTTTATGGCTTCAAGATATAATAATAATAATAATGATGAGTTAATAAGAACATACATGAATAGTTCAATAAGAAACACGAGTACGATGTGACGGGATCATACTGTCCAGCGCAAAAACAATGATAGCACCAACTTACATTTAGGGATGGATATCGGTGGAGTATCTGTGACTTTCGTCTGAGGGAAGCGGTTCCAACAATGCTTCCAGCAGGTAAATCAGCTAGTGAAGATGCACTCAATGATATAAAAGCATCCCTTACATCCTCACGTTGAAGGTTGCATGGAAGAATAGTCTTATCAGGTAAGTATGTAGGAACGTCTTTCATGGAGTGGACAGCAATGTCAATTTCACCGTTTATGAGAGCCTCATCTATTTCTTTGGTGAATAAGCCCTTCCCACCTATGTCTGCAAGCGGTTGTGATAGTATTTTATCACCTGTTGTTTTAATTACTACAATCTGGACAGCCCCCTCTTCAGCTAGCTCTGAATGTTTTGCCATGAGTTTGTCTCTGGTCTCATATGCCTGAGCCAAAGCTAGAGGACTGCTCTACATATACGATATAAATGAATAACCCAAAATAAAGCAGGAACCCAAAAATATTGGTTAAATCAATAACTAGGCTATCCAGAGTCATCTAACCAGTGACAACTCGACAAAAATAACATGTAGCTTAACCTTTGGCATAGAACAGAGATCAGATTGTATTTCTTCAAAAAAATTACTTACGCCACAGAAAGCTTGGAAAAGGCATGAAGTTGACTCGACGTTTTAAATTAAGAGAATTACAGGCATTGCATTGACTAGCAAATTTTTCCTTCTCTGGTTTTTCTTTCTGGGGAGGTCGACAAGGGATGGATGGTTTTGGGAGCTGCCATACGAGTATCTATATACCATTTTTTATAACCTTACATCTTGCCCAACTGCTTCTATTCACTTTTATGAATTTATACAAAACAAAAGGAACGTTTCTTCCATAATTATTAACATCCAAATTAACCTTAAGATTTAAATTTAAAAAAAAAAGGAGAAACCCAATCTTAAGTTTAACGATATTTCCAGTCTGAAACAATTTCCAATATGATGTTTGTTTCTCTTCATTTCGTTTCTCCATTATGAGCTGAAAATTCAAACTCTATCAAGCTATTTCATGCTTCCACCCTATCTATATAGTTCAAAGCAAAATATATAACATATTTGCACAATGGCAAGAGGAAAAACATAAAATAAAGCTTCAATATCAATTTCTCAAGCTGCTAGAGTATTCAATTATTTCATACTGGAAGTTGACCAAAGGATAGTGAATAGTGATCTAGTGTTACAACTGTACAACTGTAGTAGATTTTGATCCAAAAGAAAAATAAAATAAAATAAGATCACCGTTTTTTTCCCCAACAAGACTAGTGTATTTCTAATATATCGTATCATAAGAAAAAGGTTGTGAAGTCGTTTCCGTTTCTTTTTATGGTTATTATCCATAATGGCAAAGGAATAAACTCAATTACACGAATAAGTAATCGCACGACAACAAAAACAACAGACTTTAAGCCTCAAACGTAAGTGCTTAACCCCTTTGTAATTAACCCAAAAACTATCCAAAACTCAGTATACGCAAAAACGGGGGAAAATGTATACCTTCCTCTTGTACCAATTCTGATGAGAGCAACTTTAGTCTCCTGATTCTGTTGCTCAACGGCAATGGAGGCCTTGGATACACCAACACGATTTCTTCTGCGACATTTGGAGAAAGCCGAAGAAGGTAAAGCTAACCTAAGAACAGAAAATGACCCACCAGAACAGTGACTTCCTAGATCAGAAGGCCTTGGAAACGACAGTGCAGAGCAAGAGAGGGCCTCCATTTCAAGTACAGCAAGAGCAGAGAAGGGGAAGGGGAAGGCGAAAGCTAAACGATGACTTCTAACACCGAGCCAATCTCGATACGGTGATGATATGATCTATCAGATAACAAGATCGAAAATATTATAACTCTCTCTCTCTCTCTCTCTATATATATATATGCCCCTTTAATTCTTATTGGGTCAATAATTATATGCAAGGGTTGCTCATTAAAATAAAAAGAAAATTATGTCGCTTTCAGTAGAAATTAATAAATAAATATTTTAATTAAATTTCTATCACTATATAGATACGTTTATTTTTGTTCTTCTCCTTTTTATCGTAAACTTAGACTATTTAGACTGTATAAAGTTAATTGCATCCGAAAAAAATTACAACATCAGTAGATCCTTTTTAAATTAATGATATCCTCTCTCTTATCATATATTTTATTTTAATTATAAATATAATATTTTAATTTATTTTATATAATTTTTTATTTAAAATATTTTTATTATTGTACATATTGAAACCGCTCTTAATTATAGAGTAATTCTAATACATATAATTAAAAAAAATAATTTAAAAAATTAAGATAAATTTGTTCCACATAATTCATTTAGATAACTTTTTTAATATCTATAAATTAATTATTTATTTATTATATTAAATATACGAGGAAGTGATTAAAATAAGTAGGGTAAATGTATAAATTTATCCATAAATTTTTACCCAATATGCATATAGGACAATAAATTTCTCTTGGGTGCAAAAATACCCCAAAAACTTTCAAAATCATAGCAAAAATGACACATTTGTTAAAATAGTGTAATGGCAGTTATTTTTTTAGTGGAACCCACATTATTTTTAATAAAATACCAAAATACCTCCAACTTGAAAATAATAAAAATGTAAACATACCAATAAACTTTTATCTAAAGTACTAAACATCATATGCTTTACGAAAGTACAAAATTACCCACAAAATATTCAAAATGGAGATGGAAGTACTAAAACAGTCCCAACAAAAAACGCACACACTCACATATATTTATATGGCGCATATATTTTATTAAAATTGTTTTCATGGACTCTTGTCAACATAATATATATTTTTTCACATCCAATTTTAAATCCCTAATACTTGACAAAAATAACTTATACATAAAACATAAAACTTAAAATAAATTGAATTATTTATATACTCCTATTGTCTTATTTATAAAGGAGAAAGAATAAATTTTTTATCCTATTTATAAGTTATATAATTAAATTTTACATATGAATATATAATTTTATTTTTTATTTATTATTATATAAATTTTTTTATATAAATTTTACCCTTTATAACAATAGAGTAGAATTTGAATGGTTGGATAGATACTTTTTTTAATTTGGGAATATTTTGGTGCTTTTATCTCTATTTTGAATGTTAATGAATAGTTTTGTAGCTTCAAAAACATAAAGTTTGCCACACTTTAGGTAAAAGATTATTGCGTCTTTATTATTTTTGAGTTGGAGATATTTTGATATTTTTATAAAAATAACATAAGGCCACTAAAAAAAGTAATGGATGTTAGCCTGTATTAACGGATGTGATCTTTTTGCTCTGATTTTAAGGGGGTGTTTGGTATGAAGAATTTAAAAGGGAAAGATTTTTACCCATTTTTCCTTAACGTTAAGATTTTATATCCCTTCCCCTCCTAACTTTTCCTTTAAAAATAGGACCTATTTTAAGAATATATTTTAATTATTAATGTAAAACTTTTTTTTCATTGTATCAACAATATTTATCATTTTTAAACTATTTTGCTTAACTTTATAAAGTGATATGTATAATCTAATATTATATAAAAATATTATAAAAAGATCATATCATATATATTTTAATTAAGTAGTTTATTTTATTTATATAATCTCTTTAAATTAAATAAATATATTTTATATGAAGAACTAGAGAGTTATGGTATTTTCATGATTTAATTTCTTTTACTTTTTTAACAATTCGGTCTTCCACCACATATAAAATAACGGTTTGATATTTACAACTTCTAACATATTTGTAATTTAAGAAAAAATAATGTTTAAGGACCATTAAAATCAAAACTTTGTCAATGATATTCTCACGTGTCAAAAAACAAAAACAAAAACAGAAGACAGATGGCTTTAGCCGTTAGGTGTACAAAGTAGCATCAGTGATGGAGGCAGTTATTGCCCTTAAAAAGTTCTAATTTCTTCATCATTTGAGGCATCTCAAATCATAGCGTAGAATGGTTATGCTGCACATTAATTAATTTATTAGTATGATACACAAAACCAGTTCTACATATAACTAATTAATTATGCAAACTCTTGATAGAGATAGTAAATAGCCTCACTCTATAAAAAAAATTTAAATTTAAATTTAGAAAAATGCAATTATTACGAGAGATGAGAATATTTACGTTCTAAATCACAAGAGTATAGATACCCTACTTTGTTATAATATTTATCTGATCTTATTTATAAATTACTTTTAAGATATTTTATTAAAACTAAAAAAAACTTATACCTTATTAAATTTTCTTTAAGATTTAATAATTTTATCTTTATTTAATATATACACTAGAACTCATAAAATTAAAAATCTACACAATAATAAATAAATAATAAAATTTTATATTTATACGAAAGATTTAATAATGTAAGTTATACACAGGATAAAAAAATTTCTTCCTACCATATAAATAAATAGGATTAAAGGAGTATTGTCTGCGGTATGTGGAAGGCAAAATGAATGTTTGTCTTGGCAGTAGCACAAATAGGCTTTTGTTTAAAAAAAACAGGACAACTTAGAAGCTGAAATTTGTTGCTTCTTGCGCTGTTGCATTTCTAGTTTTTACCATGGGGTGAAGAAATTTAAGATTATGTTATTTAATGATTATTTTGTCTTTTCTTTAAAAAAAAAGAATTTAAATGCCGGAAGAAGATAGAAAAGAGGCTAGGTCTCACCTTGTTTTATTAAAAAAAAAATACTGTAAAAGACCTAATAGCTTGGTGTTTGTAAAAATATTAACTATTGAATTGTTTTCGTATGAGTTCAACGTGATTTTTGTCTTAAATAGTTTTGATAAAAGAGTTATGAGTACCTAAAAGTTTTTTTAAACAAGGTATAAATTTTTTTGACCCACTTATGTTGAAATGGTTTTCCACGTAGGATATTATTTTCTGTTTGCTAAAATAGGATTAAGGTATAAATTTATTCTAAAATTTTTTTGTAGTTGCATGTTGCATAGTAAGTTTCCAAGACATAACAAGGTCACCCACTATTATTCAATGTAAAATTTGACCGTTTGTTTGAAGAGAAATTCTCAAGTCCCATATTTTCACTAGTAAAATTGCATCAGCTTAGTGCCAGTTTAGATTCAGCTTCTAAGAATTAATTTTTGATAAAATTTTAATTTAGAAAAATTTGAAACAAACAGCAATTTTTATCCAAAATTAATTTTGGCCAAAACCTCAGTTTAAAAAAATTTAAACCAAACAGTCATTTGTGTCCAGAATTGACTTTGGGCAAAACTTCAGTTTGAAACTATGGTTTTGAATAAGCTACTAAAAATAGATTTTAGAATTGTAAAAGAACTTATAGATTATCTAATTACTATTTTACCCCTATTTTTTTCTTATACTTTCTCTCATCTCTCATCTCTCTCCTCTCTCATCTTTCTTCTTCACACTATTTCCTCTTTCCTCTCTCTCCTCTACACTTTCTCCTCTCTCCTCTCTCATCTCTCCTATTTATTCTCTACCCTATCTTCTCTATCATACTTTAATCAAATCATACCCTTTTTGATAATTTATTAATATAAAAAATGATTGTACTACTAATCATCTAAACATCTCTATTTTCAAAATCTATTCTTCCCAAAATCTATTCTCTAAAAATTAATCCAAACAGGCCCTTAGTTTAAAAGGTAATCCTATACTGTAGCAAAAAAAAAAGTAATCCTATGTGTAATTATTTTAATTTAAAATATTACAATAATTTTTTTTCTCAAAAATTGCATCCAACCTTCTCTGTCTTCCCTTGTTCAGGCCTATCTCCCCCTTCTCCTCACCGTTGGCTGCTCCTTTTTGTTCACACCCCATTGCCTTGTACATCAAAGTCCCACATGTCATTTGCCACTCTCAAAATCTGCATACTCCTTCTCAAAACACTTGGAATATTATTTTTTGTGATGTTCCATTTCCATCGGTTTCATATACTAGAATTAAAAATGCTTGTTTGTGCAATATGATAAAAAAAATTAATTTATATTTATTATAAACAATTAATATAATTAATTTTTTTAATCTATTAATATATAATTATTCTAACGATCTAAAATTTTAAAAAAATAACTATAAATTCTAAAACTAAAATTTTTAAAAATAAAATACAACTAATATTATCATAAAAAATTTTATTAATCAATTCAAATTAATCATCTAATTTTTATATTAAAAAAATAATATAATAAAAGCTCCTGAAATTATTAGATCTTGCGTCAATTTTTAACCATGACCCAAACTTCATGCAGGGCCCATTTTGCCCTTAGGTTGTAATTTCACTTCTTCAATTCTCAATCTCACAAGTGTTGGATCATCAATCAAATCAAATAAATTGATAAATTTTGTAATCCCTTCAATACTCATTCTTTCTTCATTAAAACTAATTTTAATTAAAATAAAAAACGACATAAATAACATAAAAATCCAATATAACATCAAAATGGTGTCATTCTAGCTATGAAAGTGAAAACTAGCCAAATTCCTCTAGCATAACATAATTGCATATAATAATAGTATAAAAGTAATAACCACCACATCACTACATTGAAATCCTAGAATGTTATACATGATACACCATAGATTGAGATGAGCTGCCGCACTCCAACAAAGGACGTTTGAAAGCCAAATCCGCAACAACCAATAAAGATATTAACTTGGAAGTATCAGGAAAATCTTTCACGAATTGACCAAAAATAAACCGACTTTGCTCATTAAGTCTACAAAATCATCCAAACACTGCACACCAAGTCAATATCTCCTCCGAGGACTCCTCGAGCGTCGTTCCCGCGTTGGTCTGCACAGATGGAGTTCCAGAATTTCAAATGACATACTCATTGAGAACTTAACATGCAAGTCAAGTGGTTCACAGCCAGAAACCCTCAAAGTCCAAGTTCATAAGTTCTAAGTGGAGTATTATGCGCAAAAAATTAGGATTTATAATCAAAATTGGATGCATGATTTTCTGTCTGCTTGACAAAGCTGTAAGAGGAATGGTAAAAAATAATGTTGAAAATGCGCACAAAATTCATCATACACTCAGTCAAGAAAAATGACACGCATCATTCTCCCAGCCGCCAAATATTTATAGTCATATTACATTGTCGTTCTCCGTTAGCATTTTCACTAATATTGTTGAGGGTAAGCAGAAATCAAACCTTATAGCATTTAGAGATAGGATAGTTAAACATAACACCCGAGCCCCAATATCTTTCCAAACTATGTGACTATTATGCAAACAAAGCTGGGCAGTAGGATTATAAATTATTTACATTAGATGTGTTAGCACGAAAAAGAACCAAAGCCTACTGATCAAGGTGGTGTGATCCCCAAATCAGATGTTTCCCAGCCAAAAATTGGTGTTGCATTTTAGTTTATATTTAATCCATGAATAACTTTGAGAAATAAATAGAAAGGATGCTTCTTTATATCCCTCTCCCCTATCATTGACTAATATTTTGAGTGATATGCACATAGTAAATCATGTCTATCCCTATTATCCTAAAAAAAGTTATCTGTGAGCAGATAATATATGAGCGCGAATGCAAAACATAGATGTCAACATTTCTGATCTATCATGCTCCACACACTCAATGCAACAAAGTGAAACCAAAAGTCATTTTTAACATCCACAACATTTGTGTAGGCATGATCTTTAATGTTTTATAGGAGGAAAATAGGGGGTAAACTACAATAGTAGAAAAGATCACCTTTCTTTTTCAATCAAAATACCTGTACAGGCAACGCTTAAGAGAACAAATTCCCAATTCCAAAATGCAGACATTTCCCTATTTTCTAGATCAGCAGTGTTTTAGCCATGTTTTATTGCTTCATATGGTGGGTTTACTCCCCAAAACACTAACTCAAAATCTCATGAAAATTTAAAAAACAACAAATGCAGCTTCTAACATCAGACAGCAAAGGCAGAAAAAAGGTTTGTGAAGTCACAATGGCAGCATGTGCCCCTGCAGCCCACAAATGTCCAATTCCCTAGACCACCTCCCCAAGTCAACAACTCATTTTAAAGGATGGACACAAACTAAATCTACCACTGAATGCCCCGTATAAAAAAAAACGAGGATGACTCATCCCATTAGTCGATAGTTATACTATGAAGACAACCAATCATACAGCAAAAATAAAGTCATTGATTTGATCGTGCAGGTGAATGGAGCAAGTGGGACAGAAAGATAGTGTTATTGGCATGAGAAACATGGAGGAAAATACAGGTTGTGGATGATTAAAAAAAAAAGAAGCTAATGTGAAGTCCTAACATGAAGCAAACACTCGCACATTCTGTATTCATTTCATTTTGAGTCTCATCATGGACATGGCATGATGACAGAAAATGTGTTTTCGCAAGACAAACAAAATATGTTTCTCAAAAATTAACATGCAGCTTTGAATGCAAGTTCAAAAAAGCACACTGCATTTCGCTGCAAGTTAAACATCTACAGCAGTTTTATTTTATACATCAGGACACTCATTTCCAAGAATACCTTCTTAGTTCATTTATGTGTGACTCAAATAATTTGGACAAAGTCAAACAATGCAAAGAGAGTCAAACAATACAAATTCTTTGCAGCATTGCCAAAAGAGATGAAAACATCATGTGAACCTCTTTTTTAGCTCTTAACATTAAATGTGATAAGATGTGAGTAATTTCAAACAGAATACAAGTCGACTCCGAAACAATATTATGTAGATCATGCCACATAATTATGTATATTTCATTCAAAGTCAAGAGATACAAACAGTATAAAATTATTAACGCCCTTACAAAATCAAACAGGTAAACTCTCAAATGCTGACTGTTAAGAAATCCCGAATACATACCTAGCATTCTTTCTTCTCATTGACCCATTAACAGGTCCACTACTAAATGCCCAGTCCACATAAATGGTTTGAGTAAGAAGTTCAAATCCATTCAAATTCTCTATGGCGTTTCGGGCCTCTTCAGCATGCTCATATTCGATCAGTGCATAACCCTAAAATCAAAATGATTAGATTAATATCCATACAGAAGTCAAACTATTTACATGATCAAGCTGCTAACAAAATATAATGATTGCAACTACAAGACTAGAATTAGCTAATTCTCTATTCATCTGACTGATTCAAATTTCAATCAGTACCGAGTATTCAATAGACATCCTTAGTTGGCACAAAATTCTGTTAAACATGTATGCACCCTCTTCAAAATACTAAAATAATTTATTAGAAATAATAATTAATAGATTAAAGATAGGAAAAAAATATGCAAATAAACAGAAGAAAGCAACACCAAAAATACAGCCTCAACCAGCATTAAACCCAGAAGAGTTAGACACGAGCCAATTATATTCTATAGTAATTTACTTGACTAGATAGGAGCATAAAATTACACTATTCCCCTGAACTTTCTTCATTCAAACCCTTCAGAGATCATGGCAGTAATTATTATACATACAGCTTGACCAAAATTAAAGAAAATATTATTTTAGCCCTTTTATTTATAAGTGGTGCACACAGATAATCAGTTAGCCAACACCATTGCTTGCCCTTCCTGGGTTCTAATCCCATTCTTCATAAATTAACCAAAAGGTGAAGCCTAATACATTGTGGTTGAAATAAACATTCAAATATTAGATAAAAAATAAAGCAATGTAAAGTTGACAAGATAAAATTCACTACTTACTTTGACAAAACCAGTGCGACGATCAAGATTTAAATGTAGATTTTTAATCTCTCCATATTCACCAAATGCATTCTGTAGATCATCCTCCTGTGCTTCCTCATGCACTCCCGTGACCAGAATAATCCATCCTTCAATCGCTGTATAGAATAAGAATATTCCCACAAGAAATTGAGACTATGAAACAATGTTTAAAATAAAAAAAAGAAAAGAAATAGTACAAAATGGTCATGAAACGTCCTGAACACCAACATAATTTTAGGTACTCTAAAGATATATATTATAAGGCAAAAGAGTGCTGTGTCTAAATATGAGTAGATGCATGTTGGGTTCACGATGAACTCATACCAAAAGCCTGCTAAGTTTGTGATAGTTCAAGCATGTTAGATATTCCCCCCTTCTTAGTGTAACATCAATAACAAACAGGCTCATCAATACAATGAAGCAATCCAATCTTTCAGCACATACATCCCATTGTAGTCATTAGCTAAGAAGAAAAGGTTTCCATCAAAAAAACTTGTTTAATAACAAATCTACAGGCAAAGAAGAGTCCTCATAAGAAAAGCATATGACCAAGTCAAGCATGTTATCAAGCAGCTTAGATAGCGCATTGCCATAAAGGGTTTCTCTCCTTAGTCCTATGATGTCCTAGGAAGTAGAAACAAATAATAATGCTTGTTCATAACTGAGAAGACAAGCACTCACGGAAGCCACAAAAAAGTTCAAACTTGATAAGAAAGGGAAGTGGTTGCTGGACATTGCAAGAAAAACGAGCAACCTTTTTAAAACTGAAGCCACAGTATGACCCATGACCTACATATCAGAAGAGAGAACAAAGAAGGGTCCTTAAGATTTTGAAACTTTCATAGAAAGATGATGGCTGAGTGAGTTTTATAGATCTTCTTGACCTATAACTCACTTTTCTCCCTCATTCTACTCTTACAATCTGTCTCAACCAGTTCTACAGAAAAAAGTTCTTAGAGCTTTCATGCCAACTTTACTGTTTCAGTGATCACATATCAAGCTATAAAATACATTTTAACATCACAGGATAATCAAAAGCTAGAAGCTACGATATATCAGCAAGGCTTGCAAAAAAAAAAAAAAACAGTCAATTTCAATTTGTGCAGAACTTTATCTTGGCAGTTCTCTCTATTTTCAACTCAAGAAAGGAAATCCCTAAAAATTACATCTCCTGGCCATTCAAGTGCCCAATGCTAAGACCAGAGTTGAAACCAAAACCCTAATCCTAAACATGGATACACAGAATGTTACAAAACGGAACGCACAAACCACCCAGGGATTTCATAAATAGACCAAAATATATAGGAACATGCACAACAGCTAGGGAAGAATCAATAGGAAAAAGGAACTTACATCGCTGAGGACCGGGTCCACCCTCGGCGGCGAGGGAGTCGAAATCGGACCCAGAAAGGCCGGTGTTACGATTGGCATCTGTTTCCTGACGAAAGCCTCGGCCTTTGGTCTTTTTAGGGCCGGCGAGTGGGGAAGAAGCGCCACCAGTGATGGCAGATTTGAGCTTCGGGAGAGGAGGAGCATGCGTAGATGCAGAGGCGTCGGCGCCGCCATCTTCGTCCATCAAGTCATCGTCCTCCGGCTCGAAGTCCACCGCCTCTCCGTCGGCTGCGGCTCCCTGCATCACTCTTTCGTCGTTGTCAAGGGCTACTTCGATTTCCCGCGGTAAGTGAAAAGCAGCTAATGGGATGCTGGAGGAAGATCCAGGGTATTTATCGATGGGTTAAATAAAGGAATTCCGAGAACTATATTATTTCCCTCGTTTAATTTGATTTTTCAATTTACCCGGCAAAAAAAAAAAGATAAAGGTGAAAAATTAGAAATAAAGTCAAAATAAGGTTTTAAGAGTCAAAATATAAAAATTAAATTTTAATTTCTAAAAAAAATCTCATATATTAAAAAGTTGTTTAACTAATGTAAAAGTCTCTAACTTTTTTCTGAATAGAATCTATTGTTGTTATATGAATAAAAATGTATAGCGTCCCAAAATTTACTTAATAGATATAAAGTAATGTCGTGTATATATAATGCATATGTGAAAAATATTTACTTAATAACGCTACTTATTACTCCATCGATAAATACCCTATAGATAAATGCATATGTTGGCTAACATGTTTTGTAATTATATATATATATATATATGCATTTTCAATTAAAATATAAGATTATAAAATGATATGATTTTGAGATCCTTATATTAATATATTAGTAATTCAAAATTTTTAAAATATTTCATTAAACATTTGTTAAGAAAAAACATTCAAATTTTTTATCCATTTGTTAATATTTTCATATAAAAAAATTACTTAATTTTTGTCTAAATTTAGTAAGAATATTAAATAGATTATTGATAAATATTAATGTTGAAAGATAAATTAGAGATTTGGTATAATGAACAGTAATATAGTAAACAAAATTTATCCTACGTTTAAATTTAAAAATATACCTTAAGAAATTAAAAAAATTTCTTTTAACGGTATTAGCTTAGACTAAAATATATGTTTTTAAAATGGAGTAAACAATAATTTTACTAACAAACTAAGTATGTAGAGGGAGAATGCTACAAGCGTCTGTTAAAAGAAAACAACATAACCGAATCATCTCTCTTATGGAAATCTTGTGTTAACCGAGTCATCTCAGTCTGTGAAAATCTTGTGTAGTGATAGAGTCTTCACATAAACCAAGAACTTCGTTGACAGAGCGATAAGTAGAGGTTGTCTCATGACAGAATAGGTTGCAATTTCTTGTGTCCCACAGTTTCCAACAGATGAATCCAAAAGTGATGCACTTGGTCGAGTTATTCTTGCTGGGTCGAAGATTCTCCAACAACCAGTCATTAAAAGGCTAATGGTAGAAAAGATGCTACTGGTGATCTTGAACTATCAGGTTCCAACAATTAATAGCCAGAGAACATTATCTGAGCACGTAATTGAGATCCTCCTTTCCTCTCCCACATATTTCACAACTGTCACTATTGGACATATGCCTTCTGACTCTCGTTATTTGTGAGAAGTTTATTGTTCAAAGTCGGCAAAAGGAAAGTTCTAGCTCTTTGTGGACCTGACCATTGCCATGCAAGTGACCACTGCTTGCTTTCCTCATTCCGGTAGTCCTGCGTAATCAGATTATGAGCTGATTTTGTAAAGAAACCATCGTTACCATTAATATGCCTGCTGCATCTATCAGGAGAAGGGGTACCCAAAGGCGGCTGAGTACTACTTATCTGCGCCGATATATCAGAGGGCAGTAGATTGCTAAATTCCTACCATTTCCAGTTACCATCCTCTGTCAAAAAGTGCCTTACTGTTCGAGAGAGAGCTTCCTCTGCAATCGGTTTAAAGGCTAAGTTGCCCAATGGTCTGAGCTCTCCAACCCAAAATGGTCAATCCATAATCTAATTTGTTGTCCGTCCCCAAATATCCATTTAATGTCGCACGTTGTTTTCTCCCATATAGCTCCCAGACTTTTCTAGAGATTTGAAGCATTCTTGGTTTTAATTGCCTGGTTGCTAGTTCCACTCCATCCATATTTAGCAGGAACAATCTGGACCCAAAATAAGTTTGGTTGGCCTATAACAGCATACACAAGCTTCACAAGGAGTGCTGAATTTTGGCTATGAAGATCCTTAAGACCACTCCCACCACACTTTTTTGGTTTGGCACGTATCACCCCATTCAATGAGATGGATTCCTCTGCTATGCTCAGTTTTCCCCCAAACAAAATTCTGACTTAAGCTCTGAATGTTTGCCGATGTGGACTGAGGCATTCTTATTGATTGCATCACGTAGAGTGGTATAGCAGACAAGACAGATTATGCTAAAGTAATTCGACCGGCAAGGGGAGAGTGACTTTGCCTTCCACCCCACAAGTCTTTTTTTGAATATTATCTTCAATATATTTTTAAGTTTCCTTGGTGATCCTACTATGTAGAATTGGGACCCCCAAGTACTTCCCTAGGTTTTCAGTCTTTTGGAAACCCAAGGTGGAGCTGATGAGACTAGCTTCTGTTGAGCTAACATGTTTGGAGAAAAAGATCCTTGTTTTAGCTTTTTCTAGCCCTTAGTCCGGATGAACCACAAAAGGCATATGAAATTCCTTGTACAAGGTTGCCTTGCGATGGCTTGATAGAGCTGAAAAGAATCAGATCATCAGCAAAGAAGAAATGGGACAAAGGAGGACCCCTTCTACCCATGCAAATGGGTCGCCAAGCTCTCTCTCAATTATAAGTCTCCTTTACAGCTTTTATTTAATCATATTCCAGACTATTCCTTTCTCGAAGTGTTCGGCTGTGCATGTTGGCTTTTCAACAAACCCATGTGTTGCGAGACCTCCAATCATTTCGTTCCAAATCAAGACATCGGTTTGGCTCTTTGACACGCCATGAAATACAAGCAAAGCCTCCTGTATTGCCCCACATTTGGCATACATTTCCACAAGAGAAGTCTGCAGAACCAGTGTCAATGGTAATTTATTTTCAACTATATACTTGTGGGTTATTTTTCCCTTCTCAAGAGCACCTAAGTGGGCACGCGCACATAGAACGCTCACCATAGTCACTTCATCAGCCTTTGTCCATGAGTCTTTGATTAAGAGAGAGTGAGTTACATTAATTTAAGAGAGGGGAGGGGAGGTTGTGAGTATAAAGGTATGGGATGAGAGATAATATTTTTTATTTGGTTCAGAAGAGGAGGGGAGGGGATTTAATTAAAAATGTTAACTTTTAAATATACTCTAATTATTATTTTTTAATTTATGAATCTTAGAATTTTTTATCCCATTTATATATATATGATAAAATTAAAAAAAAATTGATAAAATTTTAATATTATTTCTTATTAATTTTATAATAATTATATATCTTAATATAATATGTAAATTATTTACCATGCTTATTAGGCTTTAGCAATCAAAGCAAAAATTAAGTGTGAGGAGAATGAAAAAAAAAGGTTTTAACTCATGATGATACAATTAAAATATTAAAAATATACAAAGGGCAATTTTGTTAAAATTATGTAAAAAAATTCTCTCCCTTCTAAAAATCCCCACTTTTAGAGGGGAGGTAAACATATAAAGACAAAAAGTTTTACCTCCCCTCCCCTCTATTTTTTCAACCAAACATACTTATATCTCCCTTCCAAAAGCTCCCCAACTAAACAAAGCCTCAACACTTTCAATATTATTATCTGTTTTAAATTAAAACAGATCAGTACATTGCTATGACTATTCTTTTATGCTATCTGAATATTATGGTTCAGGAGTTTACTCTTCTTACTAATAATATAATGCTCATGAGCTATTACCCATATCATCTAATTTCTGCCTCAGATATATAACCTGCACTATCAAAATGTTCCAACCAAATTGTGAGTCAGGAGAAACCTACACCTGAATTGCATCCCCATCAAAGCATCAACGGCCCAAACCCCCCAAAGAAAATGTCAATATAAAATATTGTGACGAAGTTTTCCAGCAGCAAATAATCCATATGCAAAAAAGAAAGGACCCAAAAACCCTCACCAATGGTCCACTGACCCTCTCTTCATAATCATCTTCTTCTTCCTCCTCTTCACTCCTATTATCACATTCTGTACCCCTCAATGTGGAGAAAGAAGAACCCTTTAGAAGCAGAAACAGCTTTTCAAGTATTGATACTTTCACTTACCATATATACAGTTTATCATATGCTGTTGTTTATGTAGTAGGATAAAAGAAAATAAAGTGGTATTCCTACTAAATTTAAAAAGCATACCGTCACTGTCACGCCCTAATATACCAAAATGTGACCAGCAAGAAGTGTAAGGTCACCTTACTTCGTAAGCCTATTTTAATTTACTATTTTATATTTATAATCGGCAAGATCTGCTTCATGAATATAATATCAAGTGATATGATAATTTTGGTTTGTAAACCTTTATATAAAGATTGAATAAAGATCTCTTTAAATGTTGAATTTTCCAAACATAAGTGCAACAATCAATTAACTTGTTTTTTTCCAAATTACAATACCCTTTTCTCTTTATATATAGTAGGTGTTTGAATAAGCTGCAAGCCATAGTTTTAAATTTTTTTTTGGCCTAAACTATATTTTTTAAAAAAATTTAAACAAAAGGCCCTAAATGTCCATAAATAGTTTTAGGTTAAACTATAGTTTCAGATAAACTGTTAGGAATAGTTTCTAGATGAAAAAATGGTTGAGTATCAAAAGACCATTTTACTCCTATTTTTCTAACATATTCTCTCCCCTTTTTACGTCCTCTTCACCGGTATCATTCTCTCTCACCTCTACCTCGTCGTCTCTAGAGGAGGAAGAGGCGGTGGTGTTGGTTCTGTTGAGATGTCGTTCGGCTTGCCATCATTGTCTTGCTCTACAGTCGTCGTCGTTGTTTCCGAAAGCTAGAGTCTATCAATCACTGTGCTTGCTTGAGGAAAAGAACTCAGTCGCCGTCATTGTGCTCTTCACTCGCCAGATCTAGAGAACAATGCTCTTCCTTCTTCGTTGTTGTGCTCTTCACTTGCCACATCTAGAGAACAGTGCTCTTCCTTCTCTATTATCATCGTCGTGTTCTTCCTTCTTTGTGGCTCACTAGATGCTTCTTCAGAACTGATGAGAATAGCAATGACCAGTAAATGTGACCAATAATTTATTTATTTATTATTTTATATCATACCATTTATAGTAATTTATCAATCACAAAAGATATTATAGTAATAACTATCTAAACATTTATTTATTTAGAACCATTTTTTTTATAAACTCTTCTTTAGAAGAGTTGATCCAAAATCACTTTTAGATCACATAAACTCTTCTCTAAAAACTAATCTAAACTGGTCTATATATGTATACGAGGGCATGAGTATAACTATACAAATGAAATGTAGACATCATGTCCCCAAAATTTAAGGAACAACTTTAATTTACAGCACGAAAAGAATAAATCAAATT
Source organism: Leucaena leucocephala (assembly GCA_037074615.1). Lineage (NCBI taxonomy): Eukaryota > Viridiplantae > Streptophyta > Magnoliopsida > Fabales > Fabaceae > Leucaena > Leucaena leucocephala. The sequence continues at coordinate 23,725,342 of CM073515.1, forward strand.
TAGCAAACTTTACCATAACAAACAATGCCCCTATCCAATAAGCAGGTGATCCACTCTATAAATAGATGAAGGGGTAGGTTCATTGCTGCTATCTGAAATACAAATAACTTTATAAACAAATGAAGTCTCATTATATAATTAAATACTGAAATGATTGTAGAGTACCTAAATAAAATATTACATCATAATTAATTTCTCAAGATGAAAGAGGCATATTTCACTAATTCAATTCTATAAAATACTTGAAATAAATCTGTACGAATACATAATTGTTGGCAGAAACTTCACAATATAAAAGAGATAAATATTTACATTGATATATGTATAAACCTAGTTTCAAATTTATCATAAACAAATGGAAATTTTAGAGAATAATCACAAGTTCAAATTAAATAAAAATTTAATAAAACAATTTTTTTTCAAAATAATAATTGATCATGAACATTTCTTTTTCTTAAAATTTCTTTTATCAGAGCAACCAGCACAAAATGAATAACAGGCACAGCACAGAGGCCACGATTATGGCTATATACAGCACCACACACAGAAACTAATTTAAAACCAATCCCGAATAAAGAAACAAACCAAATTCATTTTAACAAGTTTAAAGACTATATTTCTACTCTTTATGTATTAATATAAAATGTAGGTGTTGCAAATTAAAGATTAATCAAAATTATGACTCCCACTAATGTCTACAAAGCATACTAGTATATTCTCTTCTAAGGACATTTTAACAAACACATTATATGCACTAGCTAACATTTAAAATAAGTTTCATAACACATAAAGCCTCCTATCAACCAAAACCAAACATCATATGAAAGTTTCCCGAGGCATTTAAAATCAATCATATTCAATAACTATATTTCTTTCTCCACTCTTGAGAATCTGTTAGTTTGAAAAACGAAAGAAAACTAATCACCACCATACTCATATAATTCACCAATCATATCTCTTCAAGGGCCAAGTTGGTTGTCTTCTGTGATCCTTTAATCATAGCTAGCTATTCACTTAAATTCCTCTTCTACGCAATTTAACAAACACCTTGTGAGCACTAAAAAAGAAAATCAAGTCTCATCTTACTAACCAAATACCATTTCAATCATCCACATTAGATCTTCACGTTCACTAATCACTCCCAGAAAAACATTAACTTATACATAACAGAACCCATGTTCCTTTTCTTGCAATAAATAAGATCTCAAAAGTGCCTACTCAAATAAACTTCTCCCACCTTATAGCTAAAACAAAAACCAAATTTCATTCTTATCTCAAATAACTAATTGCAGGGGAAAAGAAGAATGCCTTAAGGTGTGTTTGATTCAGCTAAGGAAGGAGAGGGGAGAGATTTTAGTGGAGGGAAAATAGAGAGAGGAGAAGGGAGAAAACAAAAGTAAAAATTTTTAGTATTATCTTATTTATTTGGATGGGTGAAAATAGAGAGAAGATTTTATATTTTAATATTAAATCGTTTGATTTAAGAGGAGAGAAAGAAATATTTTTATATAAATAACTATAAGATATAAAAAAATATTTTAAAGATATTAAAAAATATTCTAGATATAATAATTAAAACAAGATAAAAAAAATTATTTTTTTTTCTAAAATCTCCCAATTTTAGAAAAGGATAATTATGAGGGAATTAGAGGACCCTTTTTAAAAGTTATGTGATGTCAAATAAAAAAAAAGGATGAAAATATTTTCTTTTCCTTCCTCTCATTTTCAAATCCCTTTTATCAAATATATCCTCAGGTTATGTTTGTTTTAATAAAGGGGAAAATATGCTAGATTAATTTAAGGGAGGATAGAAAATAGTAAAAAAAATTATAGATATAAAAATAGGAGAAGAGAGATAAATTTTTTTATTTAATTTAAAAGTAGTAAAAATAAAATTAACTAAAAGTGATAAATATACATTTATCTTTTTATTTAAATTTATTTATATTATTTTTTAATTTATTGATAAATTCAATAAACCTTTTACCTCATGATATATATATATATATATATGATAAAAGGCATGTTTAGATAGATTTTTAGAAAATAACTTATGAAAAAAAGGCTTTTGGACATATTTTAGAAAAAGATTTTGGAGAACTTATAGAAAAAAATATTTTCAAATAAATAAGTGTTTAGTAGATATTACCAAAAGGGCTTTTATAATTGGTAAATTATTAGAAAGGTATGAGATAAAAAAATTATTTACTCCTAAGAAATTCCAATGATCACTATAGCCTTCTTCCTCCTCTCCTGAGCGATGCAACAACATGGAATGACTGTCAACTCTAGCATTGGATGGTGCCTAAGATGAAGATGAAGACAGAGGCTAGCAGAAGATAGACGGCGAGCAAAAGATAGACGGCAACGAAGATAGATGGCGACGAGCTTGGCAATGAAACTCACAGTAATTACGACAATGAAGAGGATGAAGAGAAGAGGGAGAAAATGAGAGATAATGTGAGAAAAAATAGGGATAAAATATCATTTGGCAGTTTATAAACTATTTTACTATTTCAAAAGCTACTCCTACTAGCTTATCTGAAACTTTAAATAAATGTAACTGTTTATTTTAAAAAAATTAAATTAAAATTGAGATAAAAAGCTTTTTTAAAACTTTGGTTTGGTTTTCCAATAAGGCCCAAAATTCGCACAATTAATGGCTTAATTATCCCTCTTATAGCCTCCTTCTCTGTCTTCCTCACCAAAATGCCTATACCCATCTTTTCCTGCTCACACCTAATTCAATCAAACTTTGCACTTACCCCTATAGAGTTGACATCTCTGTCAAAGCCCTCTCCTCCCCCAACCTCACCTAAGGTGACCTTAAGTAGCTCACCACCGATAAAGACATCGACCTTAAGAATACACTTACCCCACACCAATAGAAAGAGGAATAAAGATATACTATACACACCCTCACCACAAAACAGTAAAGAAGGAGAGGGGTTCCACCTTACCTCACATGCCGAGCATCTCGCAAGCAAAGACAAGGAAAGAAGGGGATAGAGAATACATACTCACTGCAATGTCAAGCGAAGAGAAAAAGAAGTGCAACGCTCCACAGAATTGAGTAGAAGATGGAAATGGTGGTTGAGCAAGTCTTACATACATCGATTTCTCTAATTTCCCTAAGTGAAATTGGCGCTGTGGTCCTCCAATTTCTCTAAAGTCCTTTGCTCTTTCCCCCCATGTTAGCCAAAACAAAAATTCCCTTAGATCTTTATATTTTTTTTCTTTAAATTTTAAAGGAAAAATGACATCTAGGTCCCATGGAAGGCTTTAAATGCCAAAAAAGTTTTAAGAAATGGCATAATTAATGTCAAGCCCCATGGGATCTCAGATAATTTTTTTTTTCAATTGTGAAAAGGCATTACTACCCTTATGAATTAAAAAAAAGACAAAAATAGCAGAAGGGACTTGGTGCTCTGATACGGAAATAAGAGGAGAAAGTGTAAAATTGAAGGCGTAGCTCCCTTTCAAGATTATAGTATGCTCCTTCGTCGTCACTTGCACTATGCTCTTTCATCTCTGCTTGGTCACATTTCCTCCTCTATTCTTTGCTGCTGCCACCAAACCCTCTAGCTGTCTCCACTTGATTCTTGCTTCTCGCTTCGTCGTATTCGATTATCGCTGTAATCTCTCCAGTACTGTCATTCATTCTCGTTGCTTTGAGTTTATTCTCTCTAGGTGAATATGCCTTTGTAGCTACTACCTTTGCTCAATATGACTTCTCTATTCCATGGGAGATCAGATTTGAGAAAGATAGTTTCTTCTTTAGAAAAGAAAATTGCAATGGAAGAGTTATGTAAGAAGGTAAGATTGCTAGCCATCACGAACTATGATTGAATGCTTTTAAATTTCCTGTTTCCTAATGATCCCTTTGTTTAATAATCAGGAAGCAATTGAATGTCATATAAAAGAAAAGAAAGTCAAAATTGTAGCTAAAAAGGTGCAAGATTCCCTTTTAATTGACATTGAGAAAGTTCAATAAGAGAAATTAGTTCTTGAGAGGAATGTACTGCAAAATTATAAATAATTATCTAGACCAGAAATATTTGTCTGTTGAATATTAGATGTTATATTCATTGCATATCCAAAAATATACATGTCCTGGTATATTCTACACCAGATTCTAGCATGATCATGTTACAACTATATTGCTTCTTTGCTTTTGTTTTTTGAAATTGTTGAGTTTTGCATGCAAATTCAAATGAGGAGGTAGTATAAGTGGTTTCAACTGCCGTTATTCATTTAGATTTTTGCCTTTCAATGCGTTTTATAGCCTCTTGTTTTCTATGTAAATGATTTCAACAAATGTAGGAAACTTTTTATGTTTAAATTTTTATACTTTACATATTATATCATAATGTGAAGTCATGTTTCTTTGAATTATACTCTAACATCCTTTTCATTAGAAAATTTATCCCTTTAAAAGTTATGTTTGATTTGCAGGAATTTGTAGTGGGTTTACTTTAGTATAGTAAGAAAATATGAACATTAGAAATATTCCTTCAATGTGTTAATGACAGGTCATACTGATATGCGAGGCAATGTGAGTTGTTATTATAATACGCGATAGTTATTAATATAAGTGTTAGAGTTGTTAATATTATATGTTTGGTGCAGGTTGTCATTACTAATGGCAAGTTTGTCTAGAAAGCATCTATTTTGTTATGTTCATATGGGGAACAATTTAGAAATAATAGAGAAGGTCATACATATATTGATGGTAGTAACAATATCCATAAAGGAATGCATAACATATGATGAGTTCAAAATATTAGTAGCATCACTTGTTGGGAAAGGAAGTGATAAAATTGTAATAAAATTTACTGTTAGATTTGATCGACACACATTTGTTGACATGTTTAATGATTAAGGAGTTGAGCATTTTATAATGTTCAATGAAGAAAGTGGCCATGTGTAAATACATAGAATATTGATCTTTGCTTTGTAAATATATGTACATAGTGATAAAAGTAATTTTTTATAAACTTGATCAATATCCATCTATCTAGAAGGTAGGGTAGATCTTGATGAAAGTGACTATGTTTGATATACTCTTTTTACATTTGCTACCAAAAACTAATGTAATTATAAAGTGTATATATGAAGTTGTATTTTGACTATAATGATTATAGGAAGAAACACACTGAATATGTTATTTTGTTAACATGAAGTTGTCATTTGTTATTGGTGATATTGTTATGTTCAATCCAATAGTCTGTTTTCTACTTCAATCAAGGTATTATGTTGGTGAGGTCACTGCACTTTTTGTCTGCGGAATTCCTGGAAAGAATTTTGAAGTAGTTGTTATTCCTTTACTACGGGGTTATTATTTTATAGTGGTGAGATTGTTATTTTTTCAGTTGTTTATTTTCCCTTCTGGACTTGTTACTTTTTCAGTTTACTGAGTTTGACAAGCAAATTCAAACAAGGAGTTAGTATGAGTGGTTGAGTTGTCATTATGTTATGCAATAGTTGTTAATATGAGTGGTTGAGTTGTTAATAATTTGTGTCTGGTGTATGTTGTCATCAGTGATGGCATGATCATCTGGAAAGTATATGATAAGAGTGATGTTTATGCAACCCATGACAGCAAAACAACCAATCTATTAGTAAAAATAACAACTCTAGTAGTACTTAAAAATAACAACATCATATTGAAGGAATAACAACTCCAGTAATAGGAAATAACAACCCCATAGTGAAGGCATAACAACCACTTGTAAATAACAACTACCTAATGACGACAAAAATAACAATTGTATCAATATGAAATAAGAACTTTATAGTGAAAGAATAAGAACTTGACAATTGAAAAATAACTTACTCACAACAGCAAAAATAACAACTCCAGTACTTAAAATAACAACAACATATTGAAGGAATAACAACTCCAGCAATAGGAAATAACAACCTTATAGTGAAGGTATAACAACTATTTGTAAATAACAACTATCTAATAATAACAAAAATAATAACTCTATCAGTAAAAAATAAGAACCTCATAGTGAAAAAATAAGAACTTGACAACTGATAAATAACTTGTCCACGACAATAAAAATAACAACTCTAACACTTATAAATAGCAACCCTATAATAAAGGAATAACAACATAACTAATGAAAACAGAATAACCATACAATTGCAAAAGTAACAACTCCATCACTTCTAAATAACAACATCTTCATAATTCTTCCTAGGATTAGAATAGCAGAAAGTGAATTGGGGACGCAAGCACAATACCTAGACTAAACCAAAAGGAACATATTGTGTTTATGAAAATAACAACTCCACCAATAACAAATAATAACTCTATTGTGTACAAATAACAACTTTGGCACAAGACTTTCCAACATTACTCTGATGAGAAATAACTTCATATATATGTACTTTGCAGTTATAGAAGTAATAAGAAGTAAACGTAAAATGAGTATAATATACACAGTCATTTGCATCAAGATCCACCTTATGATCCAAAAGGTGGAGCTTGATAAAGGTTACAAAAAAGTAACATTCTCACTTTGCTTAGTTATTTACAAAGCAAAAATAGTGTGCTCTGTATTTACACAAAAAAACTATACAACCCAGTAACGTTTCTCAGCTCGGATTTAGATTATTACAAGTCTTAATTGTGTATTCAGGCTCAGCATTTTTTACAATGATAAGTCTTTTTATTATGAAATTGAGACTCAATTATTTTTCTTACTTGACCACCAACATATGTTTGACCTCATCCATCATTTTCAAATTGTCCCACATATAAACATAACAGAATATATGCTTGCCAGATGATCTGGCCATGAGTAATGACAACCTACACCAAATACAAATTATTAATAACTCAACCACTCATATTAATAACTATTGCATGCTATAATAACAACTTATGTTTTCCTCTCATATCAGACCATGCTATGTCAAAACATAATAGCAGTAAAGCTAGTGCATAAGATTGTCAATGACACAATGAATGGAAAAATCAAACCTATATATAAAATTGAATTTAGTGTGATATAGATGGGAAAATTTGAAAATCTACAATTTTTGTTGTGATTTTGTTCCATGACACCCTAAATGGGTTGAAGGTGATCTCTTTGGTGCTTGCCCTTTAGGGCGTTTTGTTATACGTCTATCAGCAGTACTTGGATGAGACTAAGTCTAAAACTCATCAACACATAAAGCATAGTGATATATTCAAAGATTCATGGTTTCACCCAATGAATGAATAATCACAATAATCATCTATGCAAAATACTATATTTGACGTATGTTAAAATGACATTTTATCAAATTATACTGCTGATAAGCCTTCCTTTACAATTATGTGTAGGCTATGTCCAATGTTATCCACTCACATGTGGTGCCATATAGTTGTTGTTTCCAATTTCCATCACTAGTTTCTGCTTTAATTTAAAAATGTCACCCCACTAATGTCCTAAGCTAGAACAAAACTAAATAAATGCTTTCTATTATTATTATTATTATTAAGACAGATTTTTACAAATTTAACAACATGCTAAAATAATGAGTTAATACATATTCACTTGTCCAATACTAGAATATTCCATCCTTTAAATTCACGTTCCAGCATATTCAAATAGCTCTAGAGAGAGGAACAAGACCAAAAAATACTATTTTTATCAACAACATCATCATACATTACACCATACAAGAAATTGTGAAGAAAATTTTTAAGGAATCCGCCAACCCCTTTTTCTCCAATGAATTATTCAGAGACCCTATTGGAAAATTAAATACTATCATACAACAAAAACATCAAAAAATAGACCAACCTAAGAATACAATGAACCTTAAACATGTGCATGATTTTTCATAAGATGAATCCATGTAATAATCTATATGCTTGTTTAAGATTAATTCCATATGGACAATGCTACGGACAGAAAAATACCATCAAGATATAATGACAATGTGTCAGAGATTCTTTTATAATGATTATTTAATGTCTACTATTTTTTTGCTAGAAAGTCTAGTGAAAAATATAAAACAATACTGTTAAAAGGGGAAGGGGAAATTTTTTTAATGTACCTTCCAAACAAGGATACTTATATCATATTGAGAAGACCCATAATTTGAAAGTGGGTAGATGTTGGCTCTAAGGGCTATTTGATTGTTAATTTGAATAAAACCAAATCAAAGAAGATTATAGCAACCAGTAGCTTTATATGCATCACTCTGAAATTAATAAAACAAAATCTGTTAATGATTAGGGGAAACAGAAGCACTGAGAAATAAGAAATTAATATAACTCACTGTCCAATATGTGAAGAGTCTAGTGTTGTTATCTCTATACAGATCAAGGCTGACCTAAATTGCCATTACAGAATAGAAAAAGGAACATGAAATTGATGCACACTTTTAAAAGAGAAGAAGAGACAAAATCAAACAAGTCAAATCTCATTCGTACCTGTCAATCAGCTTTAATGTTGTTAAGATCTTGACCAAAAGAACCACCAAGGATCCACAATAACTGTATAGCTTGTTCGAAATTAAGGCAAAGAAGAAAAAGGATGAGAGGAGTGAGAGGTGAGAAGAGAACAAAAGACAAAGACAATAAGGAGAAGAGCATCAACAGCAAGAAATGGTGACTCCTTCTTTTTCTCTTCTTAGTATTGAGGGTAATTTGACCTAAGAATATGAGCAAAGAATAATTATATCTTTTTACAATTGAAAAAATTCATCTGAGATCCCATGGGATTTAACATTAATTATGTCATTTGTTAAGACTTTTTTGGCATTTAATGCCTTCTATGGGACCTAGATGATATTTTCTTAATTTTAAATGCAGAAGGATAATATGATAATTTAATACTTTTTAAAACAAAAATGAAATTCTCCATTTGACATGGCTGGGGAACGAACTCACCATCTAAAGAAAATTAGTGGTGACCTCAAATTCCACTAAGTCACCTGTTTGACTTTGTTGAAGATTCGCAACAACTAATTTAAATATTAATCGATCATTATTTTCAGATATGTTACAGTCACAGCTTTCAAAAGTCCCCAACTAAACTTAAGAAGCATACTGTCACAACAAAATAGGTAATAATATCCAATTTCTAGTAACGATTACTTTTTTAAGAAACAACAGTAAATGTTATTAATATCCAAATACATATTACATCCACTAATATGAAACAAAAAAGGAAAAGACTCAATAAAACCCTAAAACCGAAAGTATAACCTATAAGTAAAAACAAAAGCAATAATACATTACTATATCTTGTGTAGTATTCCCTCATTTTTGGGGGCAGAGGGCCTGTACCCCTTAGTTAGAGGGGACATAATTTATAATTTATTTATTTATATGATAAAAAGAATTTATAATATTATTATTTAGAGAAATACTTATATACTCTAGGAGAACTATATTATCTAAACTATGTTTAAGTAAAATATAACAACTCATCTCATTTTAATCTTAATTGGTTGATGACTTATATAAAATAATTCATATTTTTTACTTGTTTTTAAGAAAAATAAATATATTGATTTGATTAAGATATTTTTTATTTTTCAAAATTAAGAGGTTTATTTTTTTAAAAAATAAAATGTAACATGAATTTTATTAAATGAGTCATCGGCTAAATTGTTATAGTTTAATTAGATAAAATTCAAATGGCATCTCACTCCTAGAGTATGTAAGTGTTTTTGTATAATTTATTGATTTATTTGAAAAAATAGTTAAAAATTCGCCCCCATTTCTCTTAAATTTTTTGTTCCGCTACTACTAGGGAAAAATATAATAAACAACTATGTGAATTTGAAAATGATAAAATGTACATATGAATATCTAAAAGGACAGATTGGACAGGAAGTCAAATTTGTCCTTTACAAATTTGGGTAAAAATACCAAATTACCCATGGAAATTTTTGAAGAAAAAGCGGGAGAATTACGCTTGAAAACACAAAGTATCTCTTTCCCGAAACTTGAGACTAACTGACACCTCCCTGAAGCTACATTATCCTCATTGCCGTCAAAGAGTGTCAGAAATTTGGGTTTGGGTCTCTCTAATGAATTTGTTTATCGTACCCATTTTTACTTTATTTTTCAGTTTTCTTCTTGAATCAAGATTTTCCTGTTCCTGGCTTGTTTAAATCTTGAAACACTTAAACTCATATATATGAGAATTTCAAGATTTGTCATTAATGCATTACAGGAATTGATTGCTTGAAGCTGGGTTTTTTTTTTTATAGTTATATGATTTTAGGGGGGAAAGTACAATTGGAAATTTAAGGGTTTGGCATTTTACTCTTCTTATTAGTGGGTTTCATTGAATATTTTGAAGGTACAAAGGAGATCTTGATAAGGGTCGTCAGAACCAGTTTCTTTCTACTACTCTCATTGTCATGTCTTCTTTCTCTTCCATTTCTAAATACTCAGTCATCTTTTTCTTCTAGGTTAACAGCACGCTCATTGGATGCCATTCTTCAAGACTATGCTTTTAGGGCATTCATTAGGCCAAGAATGGTACCCTGCGATAGGAAAGTACCCTCTAACTTAACAGGAGTTAACATTACAGCATTAAGGCTTAGGAATTAACATTTGGGTTTGCAACTCCTCTAAAGGGATTTATAACTTTTCCTAAGACATTTACAACTCTGTAACAAAGTAATTGCAATTATTTTTGGATTTGTAACTCCTCTACTGGGATTTATAATTTTCCCTAAGATATTTACAACTCTAAAGAAGTAATTGTAATTATTTTCAGGTTTGCAACTCCTCTAATGGTATTTATAACTCCTTTAATGAGATTTGCAGCTTCAATAATGAGATTTGTAACTTTCACTAAGACATTTACAACTCTCAAATTGTAAGATATCGCTTTCGCTTTTGCAACTTCTGCAATGAGATTTGCAACTCCTGCAAATAGGATTTGCAATTTTCCTAAAGATATTTACAACTGAATTGCAGCTCATAAATAGTCATAACTTATTGCACAATTTTGAATACAAAAGTAGCAAATTTCTTATTAAAAAAAACAAAATATTATTTTGAATACAAAAGTAGCATTTTCCTTACTAAAGAAAAGATTATCCTATTCAGGTGTTTAAGTCTCGCCATTATGTTCATATGAGGGTGAAAATCTAGAACCAATTGTCGAGGAAGAACATTTCATGTGCCATCTAAGATTACATTCTAGTCCTAGATAATACTTAAAGCCATCTACAACATGACACATTTATGGGACAAGCATGAATATGGTTAATGTGATGACTACATTTTTGTGTTTTGCAATCAATTGATTTATGCATTGGGACATTCCTGTCATTAGTGAAAGAACAGTCCATTGCTTTTCACAAGACTCATAATGTTTATAGTAAAACTTACTTGCAAGTCATTAAACTAATTAAGTAATTATTATCATTGGCAGCATGATTTTTTGTATACAAGAGTTCATTGATTGTTGTAGATGTGTGATGTACATTGCTGTCATTTAATTATATATAATGTAATTGCTGTCATAGGTAGGATGGTTTTTTATAAATTCCACAAGTAGTCAAGGTCATTGAATGAAATTTAATAGTAAGTTATGACTATTTATGAGTTACAATTTTAGTTGTAAATACTTTGGGAAAGTTACAAATCTTATTGCACGAGTTATAAACCTCGAAAGCTATATCTTATTGCAAATCTCATTAGAGGAGTTGCAAATACCATTATAAGAGTTATATACCCGAAAGCAATTCTAATGCAATTTTAGTTGTACATGTCTTAAGGAAATTTGCAAAACCCATTAGACGAGTTACAAATATGAAAGTAATATCTTGCAATTTCAATTATAAATATCTTAGGGAAAGCTATAAATCCTATTAAAGGAGTTACAAATAGTATTAGAGAAGTTGTAAAACCCGAAAATAATTAAAATTACTTTGTTATAGAGTTGTAAATATTTTAGGGAAAGTTGTAACCTATTGTTTAAGTTACGAATCCCATTAGAAGAGTTACAAATACTATTAGAGGAGTTGCAAAATTGAAAGTAATTGTAATGCAATTTTAATTATAAATATCTTAGGGAAAATCATAAATCTTATTAGAGGAGTTGTAAATTCCATGTAGGAGTTGCAAAATCTGAAAGCAATATCTTACAATTTCAGTTGGAAATGTCTTAGAAAATTTGTAAATCCCATTGTTGAAGTTGTAAATCCTATTAGAGAAGTTACAAATTACATTATAGGAGTTGCATATATATCCTATATGCATCATAACCCGACTACTATAACCAGTTCAATATTATCAACTAACTGCTGCTAAACATTTAGAAGGAATTTTACGCTACTAGTAACAGACATTGAGGTTACAGCATGTCTAATATGCATACTAACTTATCAAGGATACAACATTCATCATTATACTACACCATTTTATCAGGAATTCTTCCATGTTTGGTTTGCACAATGAGCTTTGACAGTAACAAGGTATATTTTAGATTTGAGCTTGGATTGTACTATAATTAGCTCCGACACTTTTTGATGGTAATGAGGCAAGCGCTATGGAGTCAGAGAAGCCACCTGCAACAATCGCCCAACGACTATGGAGTCAGAGAACAGAAGTCTAGCACTATCTGGCATGTCAAAATTGTATCAATTTGCATTTTTCACTGGTGCAAATTCTTCTTCCTATAGTACCTATATATGGATGCACAATATCCATAAGTAATAGTAGTACTACCTTTAGGTATTCAAGGCCATTAGCGACTTGGTTCAGAAAATCCGGCTATGGCTTTTTCTTACTTCGTTCTGAGCTTCATTCTCCCACTTTTTCTTCAAATACTTCTAGGGGTAATTTAGTATTTTTACCCAAATTTATAAATGACATATTGGGTCTCCTGTCTAATTTGTTATTTTAGATATTTAGATACTAAAATTGTCATTTCTAAATTCACATAGTCTTTTATTATCTTTTTTCCCTAAACCCTCTTATATGAAATTTTCAGTTTAAAATGTTAGCATCCAAATCTTCTTATCCCACATGACACATCCCCTTAAACCCTCTAGTTGCCAAATCCATGGCTTGTATCATACAGCTGCAGGTATCAAATCATATAAAAGATTTTTCAATACTTACAAATCCTGTAAAAGGGGTTAAATATCAGCTAACAAAGTGTTACCAATCCTCAGCAGATTCCCCCCACCAATGAATGACATATTAGAAGTTGACTTCCCAATGCAGCTCCTGCCTGCATGCATATGAGGAGAATAGTAGTTGAGACAACCATCAAGTTTGAAGAAAAAAAAGACTTAGCAACAAATAAAAAAATATTATTTTCTTGTGGAAGTTTAACACTACATTTAATTAGTACGTACAACTTTCTCAGCATGTCCTACACAATCAAACTTCTTATTCAAACCTTCATTTAGATAGATATTTACGCTATACAAACCCCTATATTCTTTAGGGACAGTAATATAACCTAATTTAAAATCATAAAATAACATTATATTACAAATTTTTAATCATAATAAAATTTTTATAAATAATTAATTAATTATAACCGGTTTTTTGCTCACTCCATATACAATGCACAACGTAAGGTTAAAACCTTTAGTTAGATAGTTTTATACTAAATCATGTGATGTAGGTGAGATATGTATTTGAAGAATATGGGACATATGCTATTTAATTAGAGTTGAAGGAAATATTTTAATGCTATTGTTAGATGTTATGCACATCAACATATTATTATACTCATTTTGTTCTTAATATATTACCTAATTAAAGAGTTGATATTAATTTAAATATGATTTTTTTCTATATTTATTAATATATTTTCCTAAATTACCCATATTACACTTCTTTAGTAATAATTAAATAAGAAAATGAGAAAGGGGGTTAAAGAAGATAATTAATATATTTTAAAAAAATATAGTATATTAACTAATTTCTTTAATATAATTAAATTAATTAAATATATCTTATATTAAGGATATAAAGATTACTTATTATTCACTCTCTAGTCTTGTATGTAATATTACGGGTCTATTTGGATAAGAGTTTGAAAAAATGGCTTATGAAAAAAATGGGTTTTGGACAGCCTTTAGAAAATGTTTTTGGGGAAGAGTTTATAGGAAAAAAAGTGGTTCTGAATAAATGAGTATTTGGATATTTATTACTAGAAGGAAAAATTACCAAAAATGATATGATTTTATTAAATATAGGAGAGATGATAGAGAAAAGAGAGGAGAGAAGGTGGAGAAGAGAGAGGAGAGAAGGTAGAGGAGAGAGGGTAGACAGGAGAGATGAGGGAAGGTGGAGAGGAGAGAGAATGAAAAAGAAAGAGGAGAGAAGAAAGATAGAATAAGAAAAAGTAAGGATAAAATAATAATTAGATACTCTATAAACTCTTTTACTGTTCTAGAAATAGTCTCAATAGCTTATCCAAAATTTTATTTGTAAACTATAGTTTTGTCCAAAAGCCTTTCTAAATAAATATAACTGTTTGTTTTAAAATTTTTTCAAATTAAAATTTGGGCCAAAAACTCTTTTAAAATGATAGGTTAAAAACTTTCAAACACACACTATAGGTATCATTGCACCGGTTTTTTTTTTTTTTTTGCCAAAACAGGTCATCACTGCACCTTATTTTACTTGGGGAGAAAATCAATTAAGATAAAAATTAAGTGAGAAAATGACTATGCAATTTTCAGTACATATATTGAAACTAATTTTATTTAAAATAACATTAACTCAATGTAACAAAATATTAGTTGAGGTAAAAAAAGTATCACAAATCCACAATTTAGTAATAAAAATTTAGTGAGAAAATTAAATGACAAAAGTTTCTGTCTACAACGGGACTTTTATACCTACTCCAAAGCAATGTATGTAAAAAGTATGTGAGGTGCCTTTCTGGTAGCGTTGCACATAAACCTGGTCATATGCTTGCCCAATCTAGACCTGACCTCATCCGAACACAAACCCGATCTGGCAAAAGTGACCCAAAAGGAAACTAGATAGGGCCGGGTCCAACCCGAACATTGGGTTGGACTGGATAACGGGTGGGGTATTTAGACAGAATAGTTTGACCCGATCCGACGATATTAATATATCCATATATATATATTTATTATCCTTAGAATTCTCAGAGCTCTAAGAAATACTTTTATAAACAAGAAGTGAATTCTACGCATCAAAATAATGGAGATAGAGATGGAGAGAGTACACCTGTAAACATCGAGTTTTGGGTAAATTAATTTGATCACTGACTTTGCATACAAATTTTATTAGAACTTTGCAAAAGAAAGTTTTATTAGAACTTTGAAACAGAGTCGTGGATACATTAATTAAACAAGAAGAAAAACAAGCATGCATGCTCATGGCACACTTATTCCAAGCAAAACAAAGTACATATTATTCTTATTCTTCTTTTCTAAGCAGTTCTATTTAAAACTGATTCCATATTTGGGTGACTTATTAGGTTTGAACAAACCAAAATGCCTCTCAATTTCTGCACCATCCTTTTGGTTTTCGTCAAACATGGCAAACAAATAAGTCTCAATAGGCCCATTATGCTTTGGAGTAGTGAAACCCTTGACGTGATTAATCAAATTCTGATAATAAGTGCGTGCATTTTCAACACTGGCTCCATTATCTCCTCCATCCGAAGGCCACCCACTTTCAGACACAACAACCTGCAAATTTGGTGCTCTTATCTTCTCAAGAGCATAGTAGATAGAATCCAACATTGCATCAAACAGGTTTCGATAACCTCTGTCATTTGATCCCTGTTGTCTGAACAAAGCAAAGTCAAGAGGAATGCCACTTGTGCCCTTATAAGCAAAATAGGGATACACATTAGCAAGAAGTGGTGCTCCATTGTTGACAAGGAAGTTAATAATGGGCTCTATGTATTGAGTTGCAGAATCAGTAAACTTGCCATTTCTGGGAGGGTCAGTGCTTTCAAATAGATCCATTTTTATTGCTGTAGAGACCTTAACTACTCTGCCTTGCAATTTTGCTTCAGAAATTGCCTTCTGAATGTTTTTCATTGCTGGTAGAATATATTGTGCTTCGACGTCACGAGGATTAATTTCATTTCCAACAGCAATGTACTTTATGTTGACATTTGAGTACGAGACCACAAATTTTCTAACCCAATCGTTGGCTGATGCAGGATTAGTAAGAGATTGAAGTGTTTTCCTATCCACATCAAGCAACACTTCAATGTTTGAACCTCTTAGGGCTTGAAGGGCTTGTTCATCTGGAAAGTATATGCGCATCCTTCCAATGCCATTGGACTTGAATAAACCTATCACTTCTTGCCTGCTTGGTAGATTATTTCCAATTACGCCATAACACACGCCTATGGAATTCACAGCTGCATAATATATATAGAACAATTTATATAAGCCTGCATAATTCTCAAATTGTAAAGGGTCATAAGAGTACATAAACATTTATGAATATAGATTTTCTACTCAAATTGTCATGCTCCCAATATATGGGTTAGATTGAATATGAGTGAGGAGTTTATAAGTTAAAAATAAAAATCAATGAAAAGATCAATTAATGTCCCATATGTTATTCTTTTAATAGCCTTCACTGCTTTTGAATGTTTGTTTTGATGTAAGAGGAATATTTAGCAAAAACTAACAATGATCTTTCAATCCATATATAATAAAGTAGATGAAATTGGCTTTCACTGAATAAGAACACAATGATGACTATATGCAGTGAGAGAAAGTGATTGTTTTAGTACATCAGAATATGTCATGAGGCACACATCGGGGAGTCTTCTTACAAGTGAAGTGTAGTTTTATATATTTAATAGACTCTCCCATTTAAAAGGCTAGTATTTTGAGATGGGTTTTCCTTTTAGACATATGATCATAACAAAGATATTTTTATTGAGAGCTGAATCTTCATGAAGAGAGCTACATGTATAGTTCTGAGTTCCACATCAAGAAACCCCACAAGTGAAGTGTGGTCTTTTGGTATGGACTCTGTCTTTAGATTTGTAATTATAATAGAACAAAGGTCCAATAAATAGATTTAAGAAAATACTTGAATAGAAGTGGGTTATATATATGCATTCATATAATGGACGATAGATAGATAGAGATAGCAATAGAGGGACAGAAGAGAGAGAGCATACCTGTAAATTGTAGTGCAATGGACGACAGTGCTACAAGAAGCAGCATTATGGAAGACATGATATTGCTTGACTTTGGTATTCTTAGAAAGTTATTTGTGCAGTTCGAGGCTACTCATTATAGAACCGGCATTTATATAGCAAAGAGTTTGGTAGGTACGTACCACTTCAATCACTCAACGGAAAAGGGTATGCTGTTTCACATGGGATTCCCTTGCAACTAAGTTAATGAATTTATTGTTCTAATGCAATAAAATTAAAAATAAAAACTGCACAATTTTTTATTTTAAAAAAACTGTAAAAGAATTTAAAAATACATCATTTCATACTTATAAGATATCAAAATGTCACTCATTTTATATAAAATCTAATGATCAAATTAAAGGAAAAAAAATATTTGGAAGGGTGGGGCCATTGCAAAGGGTATTAGAATGAGGCACATTAGAAGCCCTAAACCTGCCGTTTCAATTGAATTCCCTTGCAACTACGCCAATGAATTGTTTTGTTCTTCTGGAACTATCAAAGCTACTTGAAGGAGGAAGCGGTCAAAGTCTATGAATTTGTTTTCTTCCTTCCAAGTTGGGGGTATAACTAAGCGTGTATTTGGGAGCAGCTTTTAAAAATTAATTTTGGATAAAATCTCCGTTTAAAATTTTTTAAATAAACAGTTATTTTTTTCCAAAATTGATTTTAGCCAAAACCATAGTTTAAAATGATAGTTTTAAATAAGCTACTGAAAATAACTTTTAGAACAGTAAAAGAGCTTATGGACTATCCAATTACTATTTTACTCATACTTTTTCTTATACTATCTCTCCTCTTTCTTCTCTCCTCTCTCATCTCTCTCCTCTCTCATCTCTCTTATTTACCCTATCTCCTCTTTTCTCTCTCTTATCTACACTCTCTCATCTCTCATATTTCTTCTCTACTATCTCTCCTCTCTTCTCTATTCTCTACTCTCTCTCCTCTCTCATACTTTAATCAAATCATACCCTTTTTGATAATTTATCAATATAAAAAGTGATTGTACTACTAATCATCCAAACATCTATATTCTCCAGAATCTATTCTTCCCACAATCTATTCTCCAAAAGCTAATCCAAATAGGCCATAAGTACTTGTTTGGCACCTCGGTTTGAAAATCACTTTTAGGCAAAACCTTAGTTTAGGAAAATTTTAAACAAACAGTAATTTTTGTCCAGAAGTGATTTTGGCTAAAACCATGATTTTGAATAAACTACTAAAAATAGCTTTTAGAACAGTAAAAGAGTTTATAGACTATCCAATTACTATCTTACCCCATACTTTTTCTTATACTATCTCTTCTCTCTCATCTCTCTCCTCTACTTTCTTATCTCTCTTCTTCACCCTATCTCTTCTTTCCTCTCTCTTCTCTACACTCTCTCCTCTCCCATACTTTAATCAAATTATCCCCTTTTTAGTAATTTACCAATATAAAAAGTGATTTTACTACTAATAATCCAAACATCTCTATTTTCAAAATCTATTTTTTCTAAAATCTATTATCCAAAATCTATTCTCTAAAAGCTAATCTAAAAAGGCCCTAAAATAAATTGAAGGTTGTTCTCTATTGTTCAGCAATTGGGGTTATGAGCAAAGTATTAGAAATTGCAAGATTCATTCACGGTTTAGTACTTGAAACTATGGTCTGAGTAGTTGTAGTTGAATTGATAGTTATTAACTTAATATATGCTTTCCCCATTTAAAATTATGGGACATTTTTTTTGTGAAGTTATATTTTTAAAAATAGGGCTTGTGGGTTTTCAAAGTGTAATTAATAAGTTTTTTTTATAAAACACACCCTTAATGAATATTAAAAATTAAAAACCAGACACCATATTGAATTTATTTATGTTTTTTTTAAAAAAAATTTCCTTCTTCATTTTTCATAAATTGGTAGTTCCTATATGTAATTAATTTCCTAAAATGATCTCTAAATTTCATTTTCCCTTTCAGTTATTGGCAAAGACTTTTAGCTCCTTTAAACATCACTAACTCAAGCAATCAATAATCAATGTTCAAGCAATTATACTTTAAAAATATTATAATATCTAATTTAGTTATAAATAAATTTAGATCAATTCAACTTAATATTTTTAATTCTTTTGTCTATAATACATAATCAATAATTTTAATCAGTAATATTACTTTAATTTTTAAAATATTTGAGCCCCACAATAGTAATTATTTAGTAGTTATATTAATTGATTCAATAATATTTTAAATTTTTAAATATAATAGTGATTCATAATAATCATAAATTATTTTGATTTTTAAAAAATTTTAAACTAATAATAGTAATTAATCAATACTTTTATTAACTAACTATATGATATTTCACATTTCTAATAATGATAATAATTTATAATAATTATAAATAATTAATTATGACATATTTTTTTCCGCTCCCTATACAAAGTTTATAAATTGATTCTTCATACCTTCAAGAGTAGGCCACAGGAAGGATACATTTTAAGTTGTTAAAAATAGACACTAATCGTCACATTTTGAAGTCAATGGTGGCTAGGGATGGAAACAGGCCAGGCGGCCTGTCAGGAGCCTCTGGCCTGGCCTATATTAGGCCTGGCCTGGCCTGACCTGTTTAGGAAAATACACAGGCCCAGGCCTGTTTGAAAGCCTGTTATTCTTAAGAGGCCAGGCTCAGGCCTCTTACGAAGCCTGTTAGGCCTGTCAGGCGGCCTGGGCCTGTTAGTCAAAATTTATTTAATATTAAAGTGTAATAAATGGGTGTTAAACCTACCACATATTGAACACAATACAAGAGTCAAACCATTAAATTAACATATATTATTATACATTTTATTCTTGAATTTTATTTTAATAGGCCTGTTAGGGGGCCTGTTATGAAGGCCTATTATGAAGGCTTGTTAGGTAGCCTATTAGTATAATTAAAAAAATTAGGCTTCTTAAACAAGCTTCAGGCCAGGCCAGGCATTTATACAGGCCAGGCTTAGACAAAAAAAATAGCCTGTAACAGGCCACAGGCCAGGCTCAGGCCGAATTGGCACTTAACAGGCCAGGCCTGTTAAGGCCAAAGCCTGACCTGGCCTGGCCTGTTTCCACCACCATTGGTGGCGCTTACTTTGTTTTCTTCTCCCAAGCTATGCGTACTAAATATCGCAGAATATTTTTTTAAAAAAAATGTTACTAAGATATATGCATTTTCCCTAGATATACTTATAAATTACTTATTTAATTATATTTATAAATTATTTTTAGTATAATTTACGTAAGTTAAGAAAATTAAATTTTATTAACTCTATCTTAAAAGTCAATAAATTTTTAATTTTATAATAAATAAAAAAATTACATATCTATATAAAAAGTTTAATGAAGTGATTTATTAATAAGATTAAAAAATTTATTCTCCCTATTTTATAAATAAAATCATACAAATACATGCTCTATGAGGTGTGGAAAATTCTTCTATAAACTCCAAATAAGTGAGTTGTACGTATTTGTAATTAAAGCCTATTGCAAAATGAAATGAACCCAAAAAGTCGTCGTAGACGCTATTTGAGTGGATAAAACAAAATTAGTCATGTATTATTTTGAATGTGACATATTTAGATGTATTTTTCTACATGTTTTAAAGAATATATGCACGAGGTGCGCATATATCATCTAGATAGTTTAAATGAAACTTGAGCAATTTAAATTTTATTATTTTTACTTTAATTAAAATTACTTTTTCTTTTTTTTTTATGTTAAACGTTAATAACAAGCCTCTCTCAGAAACTTCTCTAGTGAATTTTCGGTGAAATAATCATAGTAAAAATTTGATTGATTCAGTTTATTAGCATAATTAAGGGCTATTCTCCAATTAATTTGTTAAACGGGGATTTATCCCCAATTTTCCTATAAATATTTTAATATATTTTTTTAAAAAAAATGGAGTCATTCAATGACATCGTATGATTTGTTCGCGTAGATGAATTGATGTGCCGTGGATAAAAAGTTTGTAATGTTGTCAACTAATAATTTTTTTTAAAAGTGGGTCCCATATTAACAAATTATATTGACTACGCGTGCATTGTAGGAAATATAAAAATATTTGATGGAGGAACAAAAAATAGAAAAAATTTTGATTTTAATAATTAAATTTATTAATTAGCATCCTTTTCTTCAAAATTCTCAAAAAGTTGTTTGTTTTTATTTGTTACAATATTTTCTTGGGCGCAATAGTTATAAAGTTCACTCCTTTGGTTATTTTGCAAAATAATTTCAAGGAAATAAGGGAAGGATACACACAATAGATTTTTCTTTTTATAATTTTAAACAAAAAATGGATCCCATATAAAGCCAAAAAATTATTTATAATTATATTATTAAAAAGTTATTGATTGAGATGATAAGTAGTCTAATATCTAAAGGAGATAACACAAGTTTAAATTTTAAGAAATATATTTGTTTAATCAACATGAAGACTTTTTATGCTATAGAGATTGGTCTCAAGTCTAAAATGATTTGGGATATCTTAATTAAATAAAAATGGGATGAAGTTAGAGATAAAATGAAATTAAATAAAAAATTATATTGAACATAACTATATTATTAGCTTTAGATGAAGTTAGAGATGAAATGAAATATTTAAAACTTTGCTAGCAGGCTTCAGATCCCTTTTCTAATATTTGATGTGGATGGATTTATGTAGGATTTTTTTAAGGTAATTAAAATTTGAACTAAGCTATCTAATATTATATAATAAATTTATATATAGCGTTTATTTTCTAAGCATGAACTCTTGTAAGGAAACTATAGGTCAAAAATAAATTTAAAAAAAAAGTATACAGAATAAATAATTATAAAGAAGATTAATTTTTCTTTATTTGATTTAAAATTACTTAGAAGTATTCTTTATGACTAAGACTAGTTATGATCAATAAATCAAGAAATTTGAATTAAACTTAAATCTTTATCCATGGAAATAACAATTAACAAGAGTTTCTTTTTTTCTTTTTTGGCCAAAGGGAGTTTCTTTAGTTATAACTCAAGTTGGAAGGAACTATGAATGCAAAGGAAGGCTTCCTTTATACTGTGTCATAAATAAATGCTCATCCTCTCAAGTTAGAAGCATTTATTTAGCTAATCGTATAAAACTTAAAATTTTCAAAAGAAAACTAAAAGTAATGTCCTCAAATGAAAGAGGATTTTGTTATTTATACATATCATAAATAATTTAAAAATAAGTTGTTTATATTTAATTTAATAATTATTAATATGGTTAAGAAATATAGAATTTTGTCAATTTGATAATTATTTTGGTGATAAATTATGAACAATTTCAGTTACGAATTCAAAATAAAGTGCAATATAATATAAGAGAGAGATATCTTAATTATAAAGTAATTTTTTTAAAAAAAAGGGATCAAATTTCAACATTATATTATCTGAATATAGGGAGCATGGGATAGATACAAGATATTATCATATTATATGTCAATAATTTTTGTGGATATTATTTGACATGTTATAAGGTTTGACAGTAAGAAAATTTAAAATGATATGGAAGTCCCATAAATTCAATAGTTTTATTCTAATTTTAATGTCACATCAACCTGAAAAACACGCTATAAACCTCTTACAATCTCACTATCTATTTTTATAGTGATAGTGAATGCAAGACTTTTCTCCTTCCTTTGTATATACCTTGTAATACACTAATATGAAATAATTTATCTATATAAATTAAAACAATTTCGTTTTAATCATGTTATTATTTTCACTGCATTAAAAAATTAGTAGAAAATAAAAATATATTTTTGAAATTTAAATAATAATATTAATTTATAAAATTTAATATATTGATCTAGCATAGGTAACTTTAGCATGAAATTAATTTCATATATTAGTTTGATTAAGATAGTATTTGATTATTATAATTAGCTTTTATTTTGGCTTTTGTACCTATAATTTTAAATTATAAATTTTAGTCTTTCGAGAGAATAAAATGATCTAGATTCTTATTATACTGTTGAGACTAACATTTTAGATGAAAATAAATTTAAAGAAATAAAACTAACATTAGCCAAAATTAAAACAATAAACACCCAACAAAGCTTTCAATTACATATTATTTTTCCATCAACGTACCAAATGGGGTAGAATAGAATTGTCTTTGTCATTGTGATGTGATTAAAATAAAAACAAATCAAAGAATACTCTCAGCAAAATATATTAACAAATAAAATATTAAATTATCCGATTAACTTATTTGAATTGACTCTAAAAAACATAAATTTAAAAGAATTATTGAGACACAAAATGTTCCAAAGTACATATATATCAACTAAACTTGATTGCCATTGTAAATTGTTGAACACCATAAAATTTGAAGACTTTTCAAACCCAAAACTAAAATTTAATTTCTAAAATTCTATTTATTTATCGATCATACTGATTTTAACAACACCCATTTTTAATTGTTTTACAATTTCATACATAAAAACTTATACTTAAGTGATAATATATTAAACCTCTACTTAAACCATTGATATATATATATATATATATATATCATCTTCAACCTATATACTTACATACTTCCAAAATGCCACATCATCCAAAGTACTTACATTCTTCAAAAAAATTTTATTTCAAAAACTTGTTACTAAATAAATTTTTTGATCAAATTATATGATTGTGTAAATAATAAGTATTTTAATTTAAATTTAAGAATTAAAAATATTTATTTATATAATTAATGTTATTTCATATTTCACTATAAGATTCCAATTAATCAACATATCTTTAATATATAATATATTTAACTAATTTAATTAGATTAAAAAAGTAAGTTATGTTAGTCAATATGATTTTTTTTAAAACACTCTAATTATTTTTCTCAATTTTATTTCTCCCTCTCTTACTTGATTATTGTTGAGGGAGTACCAATAAAGATAATTTTAAAAAATAAATATAAGAAATATGTCTTATATTTATCACTAAAATTAATTTTCTAATTAGATCATATATTAAAGATATGATAAGTATAAAAGATCATTCTTATCTTCTCTTTTAAAAACATCTTATCATATTCTTTTAGAAAAATCTTCTAAGATTCAAAGGTCTATACCTATGCGCGAAAAGAATGGTATTAAAGAAGATCTTTTTGCTGTTATTTCTTCTACAATTTTTTACCTCCCCTCACACACAAACCAAATTAAAAATAAAACAAGCATTCAATGCCCATTTGGTTCAAAAAATTATAGGGAATGAAGTAACACGCCCAACGGTATACCATAAGACTCTACTGGCACATGATGTACATAACCCATAAGCGGAAAAAATATTCAGTACTAACTGACTAAGAACTAAAGAGTTATTGAGTAGAGAATTGAGCCGATAAAGTTCAGCTATTTAGAACTTATATTATGATGATTTACTATAATTTTATATATATATATATATATATATATATTAAATATTGAAGTTGAATATCATTGGAATACGTTGTTGTTATTATTATTATTATTATTATTATTATTATCATCATAATGTGTTATTATCAATATAATAAAACTTTTTTATTTTTTGAAGGATTTGAAAATTGGGGTGAAAACGTGTGAATGAACTTATATATAAATAAATATTTAAAAATTATTTATTTGGAAGAAATTGATAGATTTAGGTACTTAGATTTTCGTTCTTTTTACTTTATCCTACTTCATATTTACAATATTTTATTGACTTTTGTCTTTTTACTGTATTTCAATGATATTGATGTCCCAAATTAACTATCAAAAACAAGAATAGCCTTAAAAAGAGAATTTATTTTTTTTGTTATCCACCCGGTTCATCGGAGCTTTGCCTCGACTATATTCGGATATAACCTGCATCGCGCACCTAGCTATGGTAGGTGAATCTTCCAACGGGAATTTTCTGCATATGCCAATAATCGAACTCGAGATTTTGCTTAAATAATATCGAGTCACTTACCACTAAACCAACTCTCGTTAGTAAAAAAACAAAAAAAATTTATTAATTTAGGAAAAAAAAATGTCACATAAATCGATAAATCATTGGTGGGCCAAAATGCTTTCATCACTATTTTAGGCCCAAAGTTTATATAAGCAAAGAATTTACTGTTTGAACACATCAGTTTTTTGAGGAGGTGAAAGGAATGTTACGTAATAGATTAATTTAGGCCCATATTTTGCAGTGTATTGTTTTCAATTTTTGTTAAACTTTAGCCCAATTTAGATTCAAAATTTTAAATATAATTATTTTTCTTATTTTAAATTCTTGTCTGCACTGTTATTTTGAACAACCATATATTTATCACAGTTTTGATGAAGAAAGTGATTATTACAAATATTTATGTGAAGAGATATTAATTAAATTACTTTTTTTTTACATGAGATTAATTAAATTATATAATTTCAAGAGGGGAAAAAAATGAACAAACTAAATTTTTCTTTAAATTCTTATATAAATGAGAAAGGTGGAAGGGTTGACAACTAAATGTCAAATAACAAAAGTTAATGCGTCTCTATACCAAAAAAGTAAAAAAGTTTTTAATATGTGAAAAATTTTACTTGTTAAAAAAGTACATGATGTACAAATGAAGATAAATTACTTGATATTCATGAACATGAGAAAAACAATAACTTATATTAAAAAAAATTATAATACATTTCAATTACTAACAATATGTTTACATCAACAACAACAATGTAGGGAACATGGAAGGTATAAGCCTAATCGACAAGATTGGGAATGGTGTAGTTGAGACTTGAGATTGCTAGCTAAGTGAGAGAAACTTATTATTGTGAAGAGATAAATGTTACAAATTTGGGAGCCCTAAGAACTTGGGAAAGATTGTGATATAGCAAGAAAGCAAATATAATATTTTAAGATTAGGAATAGTGTAATTAAGATTATTATCATATGCAAGTGAGGGAAACTTATTGTTTGAAATATCAAGGTTTTCAAGCTTTTGAAATTGAAAAATTGGTGAAAATTAACAGAGCCACTCAAGTTATTTGATCATAGACTTAAAGAAGAAAGATTTACGAGACTAAAAATTGACTCTGGGAAATTACTTTATAGCTTGTTGTTAGAGAAATCAACAAGTTTCAAATTTGTAAGTTTGCTAACGTTTTCTTACTTGACTTAGAATAATTAGAGGGAAAAAGGATAATGAACGAAATTTGGTGGTTGTTTCTTGCAGGAATTCACTATTGATATTTGTCCAATATTAGGAAGATATTATAAACAAACTTGAAAAGCTTTTGAATGGTTGCATTTTTTTTCACTAGGAATGACCAATTTAATTTTCTCCACCAATGATAAGGACCTACTGCTTACATAACAGTCTCCTCATGGAAGAAGAATTTATATTGGTTCATACCATTGGGAGAAAAGAAAAGTAGGATAAGATAGTAATTAATGAAATGATAAGTTTGCCAAGTAAGGAACACATCACATGGATATGATTGAAGTGGAGTATTCTCCAAGCAAGTGGGGCTTATCTTGGGACTTTTCTTTGACATACTTACATAAAATAATTACAACAATCCCCCACATGTGTAAAAGTTGACCACTACCAGTTGAGTCACACACTTGGATATAATTGTTTCTAGTCTAGTGTCTGTTGTACTTTGAACTAGAACTAGACCTTTAACACTTAGTATATAGAGATATTAGAGAACCTGCTTCTATGACCCTACAACTCTTGGTGTGTACTATAGGCATTTAGAGTCTGATTATACCCCCATAATTTCCATTATTAACTGTGGTTTTGCGTATTATAAAGGTCGTGCACATGCCTGGTTCTTAATGAATTCTCTAAAGATTTTGTCACAATCTCATAGGAGTGGTCTCACTCCACATTCGTAAAGGTGACTTCATCAAGTGATCTGCAATGAATACACCATTATCCTTAGGATTATGAGATCATTAAGAGTTCACTCATCCTCCACATGCATTCTAGTACTTTCTCATACATCATAAGAATGAGCTATAGAGTTTAGATATAGTGCTAACATAACTAACAAAACAACTTATTCTTACCCATTTAAACCATCTTCATGGGGTCTTAAATCGCAAATGTTGGGTTACTATCACTATTAGTTTTGTATCGGTTTTTAGTTTTATTCCCTCTATGTTTCAATAATTTTTTTCTTCCCGAGGGGCTTTGTTAACAGATCTGCTAGGTTCATTTTTGACCTCATAAAATCGATTGATATTGCACCATTCTTTAGGAGATGCCTTATAATGATATGTGTTAATCGAATATGTCTATTTTTACCATGGAGGATTTTTTTAGCTATAGCTATAGCATACTGGATATCACAATGTAAAGATACTAATGATGTTGGTTTTGTCACCCAATAGAATGTTTGCCTAAAAGTTTTTCAACCACTCAGCCTATTACTAGCCAATTCCATAGCAATTAACTCAAAATCCCTCGAGGATTTGGTTATAATAGTTTGTTTGGCTTATGTCCATGATATTGCACCACCACCAAAAGTGAATACATAATCACTAGTGGAGTTGGACTTCTCTAAATCTGAGATCCAACTAGCATCAATATATCCTTGATATAACATAGCGGGAAATCCATTATAAAATATACCATGATTCATGGTACCTCTCAAATATCTCAATATTCTTACCATTGCCTCCTTGTATTCACTACTTGAACAATTAGCATCTATGCACAATCTACACTAGCATATGCGATGTTTGATCTAGTAAAATTCATTAAATGCAACATACTTTCAATGATATGTGCATACTCATATTGAGCAATTGGATTTCCTTCATGTTTTAACATGTGTATACTAGAATCATAAGGAGTGCTTGATGGACAATCATTAAAATGTCCAAACCTTTTAAGAATTTTATCAATATAATGTTATTGAGACAACAAATACCATTTTCACTCTTTGTGATTTTAACACCTAAAATTACTTTTGTTCACCCAAATCTTTCATATCAAAATTCAAAGCAAGAAAATATTTTGTTTTAAGCATAACATGCATGCTAGTACAAAAAATAAGCATGTCATCCATATACAAGCAAATAATTACATAATCACCATTCACAAATTTTGTATAAACACATATTTCTACTTCAATATTAGAAAAATCACCATTTGTTAAAACTTGATCTAATTCCCCATGCCACTGTTTAAGTTCTTGTTTCAAACCATATAAAGATTTAACAAGTTTACAAACTTTCTTTTCTTGCCTTGGAGCAATACACTCTTTTGGTTGCACCATATAAATTTCTTCCTCTAAATCACCATTTAAAAATGTTGTTTTAACATCCATCCGGTGAACAAAAAGTTTATAAATTGAGGCTAAAGCAACAAGAATTATAATAGAAGTATCTTGAAAAATTATCAATGAAAGTAATATAGTATGTTGTACTACCTATGGTCTCAATTTGTTTCATATCTCCCAAATCAGTATGTATCAAAGATAAAAGATTAGTTTCCCTTTGTGTAGTAAAATGTGAATTTTTTTAGTCAACTTAGTTTCCGCACAAATTTCACATTTATTAAAACTATCACTTTTGATTCTAGAAATTAGTCCAAGGTATTGTAGTCTTTTTATATAAGGTTTACTAGTACTATGTCCTAATCTAGCATGTCACAAATCAAAAGAATCAATCAAATAGATGGGCAAGTAATCAGAAGATGCATCATTCATGTCATCAATACTTAATACAAACAATCCCTAATTACAATAGCCCTTCCTAACAAGAACATTGTCTTCTTCATTACGATCTTATCATATTTGAATGACACCTTAACCCCAACCTTTCCCAATAGAGCTATAGAAATTAAATTAGCTCTAACAATAGGCTCATATAAAATAACATTCAGTGCTAAGGTCTTTCTAGATGTGAGCTTTAACACCATTTCCCTTCTCCCAAAGCATTTGAAGTTTAACAATCAGCAAGATAGACGTGGTCTTCTCCTTCTTCCAAGAAGGTAAATATATCTTTATTAGCACATATGTATTTGGTAGCACCTAAGTCTACCACCCATTTTAGCACATCAGAGACTATGAGGGCATGAGAGATAACCACAACAATGATCTCATCATCATTATTTCCTTTAACCAAATTTACATTTGGCTTAGGAAGATTATCACTTTTTCATTGAGGATTTTCTTCTTAGCCCTTTTTCTACACTGAGTAGCAAGGTGACCTGGCTTTCCATAGACAAAATAGTTGTCTTTCTTTTTGAACTTGGGGTTAGATTCATTGGATTTGTAATGAAATTTCTTATTTGTATTGTTCTTAGAATTGTACCTTTTGTTCTGCGGCTTTGCTTCCACTAGGTTTGCTTTAGTAGCAATCTATTTTCCTTTTGCTACTTGGATAACCTTTTGGTTAGTGTCCTCATGTGATGATGTGTAAGATTAGTTTTGTTAGTTGCAATTATTTCTGCTTATGCTTCAACTGTTGTTTGTAATCATTCCGTGTTTCAAGCAGTTTCTCGATTAATATTCTAGCAACAAACTCATTTGGTAGATTAATTTTCTCAGCTTGAAGTTCTTCTAGCAGTTTGTGATATTCATTTATTTGGAGCTTGATATCCTTGTCATCAGTCATCTCCCATATGTAGAAGTTTCCTACCACAAACTTTTATTTGCTAGCATCCTCAGTCGTGTACTTGAGAACTAGTGATTTCCATATTTTCTTTGCTTCCTTATAGACACAGTGCACATTGAACATATCATTAGATAAAGTATTGACCAAAGTGTGCATGCATACCTTATTTGCATATGTCCAAGCATCCTTTTAAGCCTATTCAGTTTTTGCAAAAAGATCTTACTGCATAAGTGGAAAAGCGACTTCATGGATAGGATAGTGTAAACACATTCTTGCCACCATCTAAAATTCTTTCATCGAACAACTCAATCTTAGAAACATCTAGGAAAGGCTTGGGCAACGAGATTAGAGTGGGAAGATAAGCTGAAGAAGTAGGAGTATCTCTTGCATGATTAATAGCATTATACGACTCCATGATTAACTCATAAGATTGTTGAAGATTCTTGCAAAATTAAACAATAAAAATATGGTTCAAATCATGCTCAAGGGCATTATCCTTAAGAGTTACTCCTCCACACAAAGTTAGAATGAAAGCCTGAACTCCCCAACAATATGAAAATTAAATAGTGAACTAAGCAATATGTAGATGAGAGAAGCATTATAAACAAAAGTAGTTTTGGCAGCGGTTACTTTCTAACGGTTCACCTGAACTGCTAGAAACTCACGGAATTTCTTGCGGTTATAAGACAAACAACTAGAATTTCTAACCCTTCTTACCATATTTCTAGCTGTTCAGCACTAATAACTAGAGAATGAGGAAGGTCGCTGTAATTTCTAACGGTTCCATAAACTGCTAGAAAATTTATGGACATTTCTAGTGGTTTTGACACATGGTAAGTCAATAATTGACATTTTTAGCAGTTAAAGGGACAATCGCTAGAAATGTTGGAAGAATTTTCTAGCGGTTGTGCCCTAAACAGCTAGAAATGTCCATGGTTAACGAGGGGTTAGGACACGTGGCATGTAGCGGTTCACTTAGAGTTTGTATTTTCTAACGGTTTTTGGGACAACAACTAGAAAATGTTAACCTATATATAAATAGTGCCTCCCCCATTTTTACACTTTTGGCAAGTTGTGAGGTAAAGCTCGGCCAAATTCTCTCCACAAATCAAATGTAACATCTCAATTTTTATCCTTTTATTTAAGTACAATTAAAAATATTTTTTATTAATAACTTAAAAATATTATCTAATTAAATTATCATGGTTTAGTATTTTATTATTTTTAATAAAATATGATTTATATATTATCCTACCATTATCATTACTTAGCATTTTATGGTTTGATTGTTATATTAGTTAGGAAATTATTAGGATTTGGGTACAGACTTAAATATGAATTTGAATTTGAATTATTATTATAGTTTATAAATAGAGCTAAAACCCTAAGTTATTTCTCAGACTTGATTATTAATTGAGCTCCTCTTTTTTTAGTCCACTCTCTCAGTTCTTTTCCTATCCTCAAAAAATCCCATAACTATTTCCCTCCCAAACATGCCCTTAGTTCAACTCACCCAAAGCTAAAATTTAGCTTTCAGATCTTTTGTGATAATTATTCATATATTTAGGTAAGAGATAACTATTTTCTACTCCATGTGTGTGCTAATATGATGTTTGTTAGTGATTTGATATATATATATATATATTGATATGATTATATTAAGAAAACTTGTTTGATAATTTTTATTGAAAATAGTCTTGTAGGACTTAAGGTTTAATTTGGAAAGTTTGAATTAAGGTTAGAAACTTGTTATATCTTGATATTAAAATTTAAAGAAAGTTATTATCTTGAGAAAAATTATTTTGTGATATTGATCAATTTATTGAGATTTTGATTAATATGATTATTTTGAGAATTATGCATTGGGATGGGTGATGATGGAGTTGTATTTTTACCACGTGCTATAGTCTTAATTGGAGCTTGATGATTGGCTTTTGTCCCTCAACCTGTTTGTTGAGGGGCTGCGATACCTCCATCTGTTTACTGAGGGGATGAACCTATAGTCCGATCATTTGTTATGTGGATTTTGACATATCCATACCACTTAACTGGTTAGCTTTTTGAGTAGTCAGTTATCACTAGCCCATATGTTCAATCGACAGAAATAAGGCAGTTCGGTTTGATTGATAGAAGGAACTTGGGAGGGTTATCCATTTGATTTTATTATGATAATATGTTATTTTCTATATATTGTACTTTATTATCTCTCCCATTTGACATCTCATGAGCACATGTTAGTATGCATAATAAATAGAATTACTGGTTATTGAGACATTTGTTACACCCTATTTTTATTAACATTTTTTAGGTGATAGTTTCATCTTAAGACCCTAGAGAAAACTTCATAAGCTTGATTAAAGCTATATCAATTGTATAGCATTCTCCTTTTAATGTATGTGTAGAATACTTATATATTACCATAGTAGGGTTCATTATGCATACTCTAATATTATATAATATATTATTTGAATTTGATTCTAGGAGTTCATTTTAGGGATAATTTTCTAAATATCCATGATAGACTTTTCTAAATTATTAATTATTTCTTCAATTTTATTAAAATTGCATAGACTCTTACATTATATTTATATATACACTTTAATCTAATTTTTAATATTTTTAAGAATATTTCATAAAAGATTCTATAATTACCATTTTATTAATTAATATACATATTTATAGAAGAGTGTAATATTTATATTATAAAATAAGTATACTCTAGTATCTATCTAGTTATAATATACAATTTATAAAAGATTTAGTAATTTATATATTCTAAATAATTTGACTCATCTTATTCTTTTTCTATCATAATTATTTGAATTTAAAAAAATTCTTTTTATAACTATGATAGAATTTCTTTTAGATTTTAGTAAAACTCTTTTCTATCATGATTAACTATTTCAAAATAAACCAAATTTATTTATAATATTATTTTTTATTTATATTGTGTACAAAATAGGCAAGTAATTAATAATAGTTATATTTTAGAAGATTTTTACATTAAATCCGAATTCAGATCTACAACGTACTTTATATTCAAGGTAATAATAGAAATTTAACTCAATTTTTCTGAAGATATTTTTTATTTTATTTATTTATTATATTTATGAAATTATTATTTTATATTATTTATATTGTTTATATCAATTGTTGTTTAATATTATCAGGATGAGTCGTTGACTCGAGAAAGAGTTGGTTGGTCTTGACCCACTAAGCGAAGGTCATTTTTTTAGGTTGGTACTTCTAGGGCTGATACTAATCCTATACTAGATATCAAAATCGATGACTATAATCTCAATAAATAGCTCGAACGTTCAAGAGCTAATATCTCTTTTGAACTTCATCCTCAAGTTCCTTTTATAGGCCATAGGTCTATGAAGTGATAAGAATGAGAAGAGTTACATCAACGACTTGGTAAAGAAGAAAGTAGGATAATATAGTAATGAATGAAATGATAAGTTTGCCAAGTAAGGAATACATCACATGGATAAAAATGAAGTGGAGTATTCTCCAAGCAAGTGGGACTTATCTTGGGACTTTCCTTTGACACCCTTAAATAAAATAATTATAACTTGTTCATCATATCTACCTCTCTCTCTCCCCCTCTCTTGTGTGGTGTATCTACTGTGTCACTCTAGTAATCTAAACTCTTTGATTAGATCTAAACCCGGTATATTTTCTATCTCCTCTTGTTTTTTTTTTAACAAGTGAGGTATTTCCTCATATCTTATATTTTTTAAGGTCCTATACATGAATATTTAATACAACACACCCTTTACAATATTTAGTGAAACTTTTTATAACAAATTTTAAAAAATTCTTGTCTTTTTATAATAATTTTTCCATCTCTTCTCCATAATGAGTTTTATATCAACCATCAAATGATAATATTGAAAAGTTATTGAATGCTTTAACATTTATCTAATGACTCGATACTATTGGATCTTCTTTTATTCAAGACAACTAAATTTTAATAATAAACTTTTCCCAAAAGCTTTATATATATATATATATATATAACAACAATTTTGTCTCCAAAATTTTCGCTAAAAAATTAAGGGTACTATAAGGTTTTTAAAACAGCAATGTCAACTCAAAAGTAGTAAAAATGTAACAATGTTATCCTGCCTTAACATAAAGTTTGTGTAGGTTCAAGATGAATTTGGGTATAAAAATTTGAGCTCATCAACTTTATCTATTTGACAATCTCCTCTATCAGAATAGGTGAAAGTGGGTTGTGGTTGAGTTATTAGAGATTATACTAAAAGTTGAGTTACAAGATTTACGAGTGTTTTTGGTTCATGTAGCATTTTAGAAATTGAATAATGGGTGATATTTAATAGTCTAAATTTTGCCTGGAAGTTAGCATTCAAGAATATCATTCTTGAGTCCGATGCTAAAAATATTGTAGACATATTAATGAATTTGACAATCCATCGATGCAACTTATTAGTTATACAAATACAGAAACTTATGAATCTATCTTGAGAGCTAAAAATATAACATGCTTCTAGATAATAAAATCAACTGGTAAACGTTCTTGCGAAGGATGGTTTATGGATTACAAAAGTACTATCTTCATGTCCGGTTCATTTAAGCGCTATTGGGGATAAGAAGTGTTTGAGATTTGATTCACTTATGAGTTAATTTCTTCTAATTTAGGGCTTATTAGCCCTCTCTTTATAACAAAAAAAAAAAAGATTGACCAATTATGCGGAAACATGCAATCCACTTCACATTGTTTTTAGCTCCTATTTCCAAGTGAGAAAAAAAATTAAAAAAAAATTGTCATCAGTCGTCTTCTTCCCCTCATGCCGACGGGGTGAAGTTTGGTAGAGTTTTGGAGCTAGAGGCCTGAATAACTTCCTAATATTAAATTCCTCCATTTTCCCGTTACCCAAAAGCACACTTTGAGGTCTGAAACTCTGAATTCCTGCCAAGCACAGCCCATCGAAATCCACATATAAGCATTTTTCTCATTTTCTCAATAAGCAAGTGTGCATAGCAACCCCTTTATAATTTACAAGCAATTTCTCAACGATCAATTTCTCAGGACAAGAAATGTCAACACGTAAAGAAAAGAAAAGGGGTTCAAAAGAAACTAAGAATTACACATTGGAGGAGCTAGCAATTCCGATGTCGATGACTGTAAAGTTGGGCGATTTCAACCAAAACAGAGTGAGAAACCCAGTTGTAATCCTTGTAGTGAGAAACCCATCTATTATTATACTTTAAACAAACATAACAAGCATAAAAGCAATCAGAATGATAATGGTGAAATAAAATAGCAAACGGACAGGTGATGAGGAGAAATTCTGAGAACCCATTGACCGAAAGCCAAATGAAAAGAACAAAATAAAATCAATCAAATCCATTTATTTCCAATAGCTGCACACCATCATGTTTTGACAGTGAGATCGATCCGCGCAGAAAGGTGGAAGTTTGGAAACCGAGTTTCAAGCTCGCCGGAGATCGATCTACGGTTGTGCAGAGGCGAGATTGCGAGTGCGACTTGTGTGACAGAGACTTTTGTTTCCCCTCTATCTTCTTCTTAAGTTCTTCCTCAGCTCTCACTTCTCACCCTTCTAGCAACAACGACGACCAGCGACGTCGGAGGAAGAGGAGCTTCTGTTCATCTCCTCTCCTCTCGATGCTTCAGTTAAGGGCATGTTTGGAATTTCATTTTTTGTGTGTTTATTGCTTTTATGGTGTTGCGTAAAGTGCTAAAAAATAAAATTATAGTTTTAAAATGATTTTTAGCCTAAATCTTGATTTAAAAAAATTTAAAATAAACAGTCATATTTATCTAAAAATGCTTGTAAACCAAACCATAGTTTAAAACTAAGATTTTGGATAAGCTATTGAAACTAATTTTTAGAATAGTGAAAAAGTTTATAGACTACCTAATTACTATTTTACCCAATTTTTCTCACTCTCTCTCCCCTCTCCCCTCTCTTCGTTTGTGGTATATCTTCTTTTGTCATCCACCATCCGTTGTCTACCTTCCTCTATCGTGAACACTGTGTGGGCTCTATTGTCACTATTCCTTTGTTGTCTTCTGGTTGTTCGTAGCAAAGAGGAAAGTCATAGCAAAGTCTTCTGGTTGTGGGTCATTTTCTGCAGCGGCGGTCTTAGAGAAGAGGAAGTCACCATCTCCAGTGGAACTGCAGTGAAGGAAGTCGCCGATGGAACTACAATGGTGGTTCCCTCACTCTTCATCGCCGTCGTTCCCAACAAGATGCCACTGTTCACTCTGCATCTCCATCATCTTCTGCTGGCAGTGATGGAATTTTTTTTCATCTCATAGCCATTCTGATAATTTACCAATTACACAAGTCCTGCTAGTAATAACTATCTAAATATTTATTTATTCAAAACTATTTTTTTCATAAACTTTTTCCCATAAGCCTTTTTTCTAAAAGCTATCTAAAAACTATTTTTTTTCTATAAACTCTTTTCTAAAAGTCTATCTAAATAGGCCCAATATCTTATATGATAGCTCAACATAATTGATCAAACGTAATTTGTTAAAGTAGAGTGATATATTACTATAATTTTACTATCTCTCAGATGACATTGCTCTTTTAAATTTTTTTTAGTATCTACAGCTACTTCATAAAAACTTTTGAGGTAAAAATGTTGTTTAACGCTGTGTGTGGGTTTGGGGCATGAAAATAATAGAACACACTTTGAGACGCATATATAATCAGCACTACAAAAAAATTGACTTTCAGCAGCGACTGCACAAAAGTCACAGCTAAAAACCTTTAGCGATGAGTCTGTCGTCGCCAAATCACTGCCTATGAGTCTGTCGCCTATACGTATTAGCAGCAACAATTGAAAGTCACTGCTGAATGTCAACAATCAGCAGTGACATTAGGTCGCCGTTGAAAGTTCAACAAGGCTTCAAACCCACTTATGCCACCAAAGGCAAAGTAAAGGCGACAAATATCACCGTTGAAAGTAGAATCACTGAAAGTCAATAATTGCTTTTAAATTCTTTTTCTTAATATTTTAAATGAAAACTTGTAATGGGCTTATAAATATATAAATAAAATAATAAATAACTAAGTGAACTAAACTTTAATAACATTAATGAATAATTCATATTATCCTTTAAAATATTAGGATACATCAATTACTAAGACATATTTAAAAATAAAATAAAAATGTTGATCCGAATCTTTCAACAATTGAACTCTCATTTTTTGAAGGGTTTTTTAGCTTCAACTTTATTTTCCTTTACTCTGATTGCATCTTGGTTGTCTGCTGGTTATACTTCTTTAGACTATTTTGCTTCCTCCTCCTCATTAGCTTCATCTTCTTCAACTTCTTTTGCAGCAGCTTCACAACTTCAATATCATTCAAAATTTCAGGAGGCTCAAGTTTACCAGTATACTAGGCCCTCTTTACTACATAACCACTTATCAAAAAGTTATTTGACTATAGGAATTATGAGTTACTTTTAACCAATATTTAGAATCTGATCAACCTACTTTGCAAGAAAAAAGAAAGAGAAAACAGCTTCAACTAATTGTCAGGATTTAATTCTTTAATAAAAAATAATAAAAGGATGGGGTTGCCTTAAATAGCTTAAGGCATATCATTTTCTAACCTGTAATATTCTAGATGGTATTTGATCTTTCTCGCAGTGATGATCAAAGTATAATGACATCTCCTTATCCAATGAGTTGTGAAATAAGCAAGCCTCCATTTGCAAGATAAGGGCTTGTTCAACTAGATATTCCAACCTCCTTTCAGGAATCAATATTGTTGGAGGGAGCAGTTTCTACAATTCCTCCAATTGACATGAAGTAACAACACTACTGAAATCAAATGTATTTAAAGGGAAATAACTTCAGTAAGAAATATATACATTTAATATGAACTATTGAAACTAAAAGAAATTGGAAGACACGCAGTGGAAATTAACTTAAAAAATTTTTCATTCCTTGCCAGGATCTACCGTATGTGTTTAAATCAAGTGGGAAGAAGCATTACCCTCAATGTTTCTCAGCGACTTCCATAGCTTCTGGTCACGACGTTCACAGCTTCTCTCCGCAGCTCATGTTCCCTTTCCAATCGCAAGAAGTCGACGACTCAGGTTTGCTTCCTCTACTGGTATCCACACGAACAGCATTCCAACCACGAATGACGTGCTAGCGTCTCTTGTCCCTCCAGGGCTTTCTCAAGAATTCATCCTCTCCGTCCTATTTCAGCAGTTTTTTATCTACAAACCTTTTATATATTCCCTTTCGGCCTTTCTGTGTTCTATGCATTTTCAAAACGTAGCTCCTAAAGTCAGATATATAGGATGCTATGCATTTTTCTCTACCGAATTGGATTTTGGAGTTAATCTTATATTAATTCTGACTCTTTGGTCTTACCTGATGAGCCATGACCCTTCCCTTTGCCTTTGCCTTTCTTTTTCATACCCTTTCCTTTCTGAACCATCAAAATAGTACTGGGCTTCTTCTTAAGACTCGGCTCAGCAGTTTTAAGCATCCCATGTAGTTCAGAAATAGATTTCTCCATGTTGTAGTTTATGACAAACTGGTCATAACTTTGTGGGAGTGAGTTCAAGATCAAATCCGTAGCTAACTTCTGGCTCATGGGAAATCCAAGCCTCTCAAGGTGATCAATGTACCCTTTCATCTTTAAGACATGAGTACTGACTGATGCACCTTCAGCCATCTTGCAGAAATATAAGGCTTTAGTGGTCTCATACCTCTCTTGCCTTGCCTGTTGCTAGAACATTTCCTTGAGATGCACAATCATCTCATAAGCATCCATGTGTTCCAGATCTCTTTGGAGCTCCGGAACCATAGTGGCTAGCATCAAGCATCCCACATCGACAGAGTCTTCCTTATGCTTCGTGTAAGCATCTCTCTGAGCTCTAGGAGCATTGGCTGCTGGCTCCTCAGGAATGGGTTGATCTAGGACATACGCCTTTCTTTCCTGCTTGAGAACAATTCTCAAGTTCCTAAACCAGTCAAGAAAGTTTGTCACATTGAGTTTATCCTTCTCAAGGACAGATCGCAGTGATAATGTAGCAGTATTACTAGTCGTCATGATTCTACAATTAAAATATACAATTTAATTAGCAATCTCCCACTAAATAAACAACCCTCAATGCAATAGTTAGTGGGCTAAGATCCATATTTGGCTTAAACTTAAGTCTGCTTTGGCAGGATGCTTAAATTAAGTTATTTAGGTAGGTAACACCTTTACCAATTACATCAAATGTAACTCTTAGATGTTCATAGGATCCTATCATCATATGATCTATCATATTTTTAATCCCATCTAATGCCTTGAGACCCAAAACCGTTTTGTTAATCTCAATTAAGTCAAACAATAATAAACATGTGAGAGTAGCACCATTACTCTTGCTTATCTCCCCAAGATAACTCAAAAGCACCCACTTTGGTGGAGTTCACAATTGAGCGATCGAGGTTTTGACAAGCGTTCATAAATTGACGACATTATGACTTAAGATTTCATTTAGAGGGCTTAATTTAACTATCTGGTTTATAAGAATGCATGTTTCTCAGTTTGTATCTCATACAAGTAATATGCATGTTTCTAATATAATCATAAGATGCATAATTTAAATGTGATACAATATGACTCAACTATCCTAAGTCCCCTCAAGCCAATGAGAGGAGCTCTCTAGTAAGAAGAGAAAATTACATATATAAACCTCTTTTAACATTCGAGGGGAGTGAGATGATAAGAGAAGGTACATTGAGAGTATATATAGGAAGGTATGACACGCAGGCCGTATTTAAAAATTACAACACTTGCAATCTAGAGCCATATTGTTCACCATACCCAAACATTCAAGAATCAACATTTAGATTTAAGTGAAGGGCAATTAATGTTTCAAATATAAAACATTCACAAAATAATATATGTTACGGTTATGATGCGCTACGAATAGGTAGCCACGACGGTCCTGCTAGCCTGTTAGGGGGCGGCGGTCCCGCTAGCTGGTTAGCGGGCGGGGTCTAGGGGCAGCGCCCCAGAAAAAAAAATTTGTTTCATAAATAATCACGAATCTTAATTCAGTTTTTTTAGACCCCATCTATGTTAATTGATCAAATCAAAATGTATCACCACCGATTTCAATTCCCTTTTTGGATTCCTTTTATGTCATACATAACACGGATCCCTTATATGTCACATATAAAACGCATATTATATGATCGGTTACGACTAACACATATCATATGAATCAACAATCAAGCCTAACTTAAACACAAAATGGCATGGCTCTGATACCACTGAAAGGAATTAGAAGACACGCAGCGAAAATTAACTTAAAATTTTTTCTATTCCTTGCCAGGATCTACCGTATGTGTTTAAGTCAAGTGGAAAGAAGCATTATCCTTAGTGTTCCGCAGCGACTTCCACAGCTTCTGGTCACGACGTTCACAGCTTCTCTCCGCGGCTCATGCTCCCTTTCCGATCGCAAGAAGTCGACGACTCATGTTGGCTTCCTCTAATAATATCCACACAAACAGCGTTCCAACCACAAACGACGTGCTAGCGTCTCTTGTCCCTCCAGGGCTTTCTCAAGAATTCGTCCTCTCCGTCTCTATTTCGACAGTTTCTTATTTGCAAACCTTTTACAGATTCCCTTTCGGCCTTTCTGTGTTCTATGTATTTTCAAAACGTAGCTCATAAAATTAGATATATAGGATGCTATGCGTTTTTCTCTATCGAATTGGATTTTAGAGTTAATCTTATATTAATTCCAAAATTAATACAATATCATATATTGTATAATTTGATAAGAAACTAATTAAATAAATAATATTTATATTAAATCCGTCCCACATATTTAATTCACCTATTTATTTAATTTAAAATAAAGATAAGATTGAATTATATTTGATTTATTCTCATAAATCAAATTTGAGATATCATATCAATTTGAATTTCAAATTCAAACTTGATAGAGATTTAA
Source organism: Leucaena leucocephala (assembly GCA_037074615.1). Taxonomy (NCBI): domain Eukaryota; kingdom Viridiplantae; phylum Streptophyta; class Magnoliopsida; order Fabales; family Fabaceae; genus Leucaena; species Leucaena leucocephala. Next base: position 23,766,052 of record CM073515.1, read on the forward strand.
TTTATTCTTATAAATTAAATCTTATAAATTCTCTTATATGAGATATCTTATCAATTTGAATTTCAAATTCAAACGTGATAGAAATTCAATTTATCCTTATAAATTAAATCTTATAAATATCTCTTATATGAGATATCCTATCAATTTGAATTTCAAATTCAAACGTGATAAAGATTTAATTTATCCTTATAAATTAAATCTCATATATCTCTTATATATAATGTATATATACGAATTTATATATATACGAATATAAATATAAATAAATATATACATCCACCCTAGATCATTCATTGAATCTGGACATCATAGCTCGTGTTGGGCTATTTTGTGTGCGACCCTATAGGCCCATATGAAGTTGGCAGTGGGCCATTTGCTATACTGGCCCACAAGTCACAAGCGGTCTCTAGCAAGACATAACAACTACCCAAATTATATGAGGATCGTTAAACGATATAACCTTTTATACAACCATATCATATCCCTTTTGTCACGCGATATTTTGGTCATGGATGAGACATGGATAATGTCATCCTCCTATTTCTGACCGTTACTTTCTCGATCCCTGAGTAGTCTGACTATAGAAATGGAACTACCTTTCCATTACAGTATGGCCATACATTTCTCAAACTCACTCATCGAGGGGCCCAGTAATATCTCTCTACGAATGTGAGGGACAAATTTTATATTGACCATTCACATTCCTTCGCATGAAAAACCACTAAACCCGAACATAGTCTTTATGATCACTCGGTCAAAAGTGACTTTTAACTAGGTCAAAGCTGAGCGTTTGTCATGTAGGAATCCATGACGATCTCAGGTCAAAAGGCATAGTGACATGGTTTGTATACGAGAGAAGCTTATGATGTAACCCATGCAACTCTCTCATAGCGGGTCGGTCCAACACCTTATACTCTTACATGTGCCTATGACTTTGATTTATATCTCTATATATCCTCAAAGTCATATTGGTCTTATTTCATCTCTGCTCCCGCATAGATGACCGACCAGGGACATTTAGGAAAAGATCATGAATTATCCAAGGATGGTCATCACAGTAAACATGCAAATAATATGATAACACAATTAATAAATTCATAAATCAATAATGTTCATAAAATAATGATTGGCCCCTAGGGCACGATTTCCAATAGAAACATGGATGATATATTTGGAGATAACTGATAAGTCACAAGATTGTTTTAACCCATTGCGAGCAAGAAGCAGAAGAAAACAAACACTTAGGAAACTAAGCTTAGAAAACACTTAGGAAACTAAGCTTAGAAAACATTGTCTCCGACTCTAAAAATCCATCAATAACAAAACATGAAAACATTGTCTCCAACTTGGAATGAAAGTAAAAGGCATGTAGAAAACAAAACTAATTCATAAAGGCATATATAGTCTTAAAATTATTGTTGAAGAGTATAAATAAGAAAAGTATATTGTTTACGGTTCTTACTGTTATATATAAATAAGAAAAGTCATGTACTAGCCGCAGAATACTTGCTCGCTAAATTAAACGTCATCAAACTACCAATATATTTCTAACAGAACTGTTATCTAGAAAACAGTTGAAAGTCAATTGATTAATTTAGTGGCATTCATAAGGACTATGATCACATCAATAGTTTTGAAGATTACTATATCCATTTATGTTGTTGGCTAATCATATTCTTTTTGCCAAAAAAACTAAATTAATGTTTCTTCTGTGGAATAACAACTATCTTTTAGTTCTTTTTCAAAAGCTTATTCCTCATGTCCTATTTTTACTGTTAATGCAGTGGATATGTATCTGAAATTCGTAAAAAAGACTAGAAATTGTGTTGGCCATTGCCATTAAAAGGCAACCACGGTGAGTCTGAGGATCAGCCATGTTTGCTTCCACCATTAGATGTACCAAAATTCAGACGGTGGCGCTGTCAAACTTGTCAGCAAGAAATTGCTGCAGAAGGAAGTGACAAAGATAACCAAGGAGAATTTCATTCTTGCTGTACTGGATGCAAATCTGCTAGCAATTGCTTTAATAATGCAACTGTCAGGTCCGATATTCAGCTACAGCTCGCTTCAACACACGACACAGGAATTGACCATAATAGTTCTGCTGGTTTGAGCTGTGGAAATGATTGCTTACGGGCTAAGAATGAGAAAGAAAAGAAAGTTGAAGTTGTATACAACATAATGATAGGCAAGTTAAAGGCTCAGTATTATATGATTATTATGGTCAGTTATTTAGAATGTGTGTTTTGATTTTCTATGTTTCCTTTAGAGCATGAGACTGGCGTGGAGGGTAAGCTTAATAATCAAATAGCTAGAGTTCCACCACATGAAGTTCATCCATGGCTCATACCGGAAGCACCTACAAATGATAAAGGTAAATATAATTTCAATTATATAGCATGCATAGCTATCGATTGACAGTAATTATTTTTTCTTAGACTGTGAATACTTTTATGGATTGTCGCAATACTATACTGATTTCAAAACTTGCAGCTCAAATATCTTTTATTTTTTTGAGATAGGTTTTGAAGGTAATGAAGTTTCTGATGTTAAGCTTGCTACAAGCAATCTTAAATGCGCAGGCCAGAATTCTTCTGAGTTTTGTTACGGAGGAACACTTATTTCTGCTCATGACCAATGCCAGAAAGAACTAAACAAAAGTTATACAATTTCAGACGTTGGCAAGGTGGTTGTTATGCCAGACCATACTACTGATGACACAGTTGGGCAATCGCCTATCCAGTCAGTTGTTAGTCAAAAGGCTTTACCTAGAATTACAGAAAATTTGGTTGAAAATTATTTTAAGGATCATCATCTAGAAAAGTCATCTGGTTTGCCTCGTAGGAAGCCTCGAAAGGTGCGCATGTTAACTAACTTATTAAGTGAAAATGTGGAGGCAAAGACTGAAAAGTTTGGTCTACAAGAATTCTCATCTGATGGTACTTCCGAGGCATCAGCAACTTTACAGACGTTGCCAACATCTGTTCAGGGAGACTTGACAAATATGGATGAGAGTGTAAAACAAGATTTTCTGGATGAAGAGCTGAAACCTGCAGACATTTCCTCACATAGGGTTGATAATGAAGGTCAAAACTTGGAGGGAGATGCAGAAGTAAATGACACTATTCTGGGTACTGGATTTAAAGATGTGTATTCCACAATAGGTTTACAAGAAATTGTTAAGAGCTACTGGAGTAAACCTGAAATTGATAGAAGCCTTACCATGGGTAAGAAGAAGAAGAAGATGCAAGTTGTTGACAAACATTTGAGATCTTATCCATACCAAAATAAGGAGAATATGCCTGTTACGAGTAAGGCATATGCATCTAAAACTACCAATATATTTATATACAATAACAAAACTGTTATCTGAAAAAAACAAAACATCACTAACATAAGCAACAATTGGATAGTATTATCGTTATTTGACCCAAATTCTAATGAATCAAATCACTTCAGACATAGAGCACCCAGAAAACCAATTACGCATGAGCCAACCTAGACTCCAACAAAACGGAAAAATTAGAGTCAGAGAACTCACCTAGTCGGATCCAAAATCGCGAGCTTGTCAGGTTCTTCTTCCTCACCTCCAACGACGTTTCTACAGAACAGAAAGGAAAGGAGAAAACTTATAGCTGCTGAGATCTAAATGAAGAAGGGTTTTTCTTGTCTGGTTAAAGCCCACGCCGCCTTCGCTGCTGAGATCTGCTAAGCTTGTCCAGTTTTTCTTGTCGCTCTCCCTCTCCTCCTCACTCTGCCTCCGCTGCTTATTTATTTGTCTCACTTGCCCTCCTCTCTCTCAGTTTTTTTCTCTTTTAGGATCATTATATGAGCGCAGTTCATTTTGGGCGAGGTCGCAAAATAAATTGACCTTCAGCGGTGACAAGAAAAAGTCATCGCTGAAGGTCTATTTTTAGCAAAGATAAAAAAAAGTGACTTTCAGCGGCGACAAAAAAAGTCGCTGCTAAAAGTCTTCATTTTACTAAATAATTTTTAAAAAATAATTCACTTAATAAAATAACGATATTTTTCCCCTAATAGTTTCTTCAACTTATTAAAGAATTTTTTTAAATTTTTTGGGCAAATAATAATTTCTAACTATTTTTCTTAATTTTTTTAAAAAAATAGACATGTAATTCTCAAAAAATAACTATTAAATCATTTGGGTCTCTTTTGGAAAAATAAACTCTTTCATAATTTTCTAAACCCCTAAAATACTCATTTTATGATTTTTTCCCTTCATTTTTCTTAACTCCAAAATATTTTTAATGATTATTCTTTCCTTTATTCTTTCTCTAAAATTTTACTTTTTTTAATTTTAGAAAAAGACTCTTAAACTCAATAATACCTTATGAATCATTTTTATAAAAGTTGAGATGTTACATAAAATGTAGTAATAGAGGGCATATGTAATAGTAACTAAGTATGTATATATGTATGTATTTGATATCACTTCTTTCTCTTTATCTCTATCACACACACATCTCCCTCTCTATCTTCTCCCTCACATTGCTTCTAACACACATATACTAACTCTCACACTCATTGACACATATTCATAATATCTCTTTTATACACACACCTTTGCTTCATCTCATTTTTTCAAAGACACAATATTATTATCTGTATAATCTCTTATTATTATTACAATAACATATGAATTTTTTTTATTTATTATTTAAACATGACATCATTCAATAATTTAATTATATATATTATATATTTGCTTAAAACCTATAAAGGAGTGAAAAATTGTGGGAAGACTGACATTTGTAGCCACTAAAGGGGATAAAAGTCGCTGCTGAATCATACCTTTTGTGGTGATAAAAATTTGTCGCCACAGAAAGTCTTACTTTCAGCGACGACTGCTTCTATCGCCATTGAAAAGTTGCGCCAAAATTTTGTAATCATCGACATTCAGCGGCGACCAAATAGAGTCGCTGCTGAAAGTCTTACTTTTAGCGGCAACAAAATAAGGTCACCGCTAAAAGTCTTAACGGCAACAGTCATAGTCGCCACTAAAAGTTTTACTTTCAGCGGCGACAATTAGAGTCGCCACTGAAAATCAACTTTTAGGCTGAGAAGTCATCATCAAAAGTCTATTTTTTTGTAGTGCACTACCTTCAAAGAGTAATTGCCAATCTATTAGACATAATCATCAGACAATGCTCTTTGTGATATAATCTTGAAAAAGGATTAATATACAAATTTGTCTTGAAAACTTTTGTTTAATCTTAAAAAATGGTTAATGTACAAATTTATCGTAAAAATTTTTATTTAAGAGCAATGCTACTCTAAAATTTCTTTTTAGATTTAATATTACTTTAGAAATTTTAAGTGCAGTAACATTATCCCACTCCATTCAAACAACTAATGTTTACTATTAAAAAGTTTAAATAGTTAACATTTTGAAGAAGACACATGGACAAATGGCAAAACTTTTTTTCGAATTAAGAGAAAACACACATAATTCTTTGTTCCTCAGAATGGTACGATGAATTGAAATTGATTCCATATTTGGGGGATTTATTAGCGCTAAACAAACCAAAATTCCTTTCAACATCTTCACCTGGCTTCAGGTTTTCGTCAAACATAGCAAACAAGTAAGTCTCAATAGGCCCACCACGCTTTGGAGTCCCACCCTGGACGTGATTAATCAAATTCTGATAATAAGTGCGTGCATTTTCAACACTGGCTCCTTTATCTCCTCCATCCGAAGGCCAACCACTTTCAGACACAACTATCTGTAAATTGGGAGCTCCTATCTTCTCAAGAGCATAGTATATAGAATCCAACATTTCATCAAACAGGTTTCGATAACCTATGTCATTTGCTCCTTCTTGAGTGAACAAGGCATACTCAAGAGCAACATTATTATTGCTACTAGAGCTATAGACAAAATAGGGATACACATTAGCAAGAAGTGGTGCTCCATTGCTGACAAGGAAGTTAATAATAGGCTTTATGTATTGAGTTGCAGAATCCGTAAACTTGCCATTATTGGGAGGGTAACTGTTTCCAAGTAGATCCATTTTTATTGCTGTAGAGACCTTGATTTGGCCTTGCAGATTTGCTGCAGAAATTGCCTTCTGAATGTTTTGCATTGCAGGTAGAACATATTGTGCTTCGACGTCACCAGGATTAATTACATTTCCAACAGCAATGTACTTGATGTTGACATCTGAGTACGATACCACGAATTTTCTAACCCAATTATTGGCTGATGCAGGATTACTAAGAGATTGAAGTGTTTCCTTAGGCACATCAAGCAACACTTCAATGTTTGAACCTCTTAGGGCTTGAAGGGCTTGTTCATCTGGAAAGTATATGCGCATCCTTCTAATGCCATTGGACTTGTATAAGCCTATCGCTTCTTGCCTGCTTGGTAGATTATATCCTATTACGCCATAACACACTCCTATGGAATTTACAGCTGTATAATATATATATAGAACAATCTATATAAGCCTGTATAATTCTCAAATTGTAAAGGGTCATAAGAGTACATAAACATTTATGAATATAGATTTTCTACTCAAATTGTCATGCTCCCAATATATGGGATTGATTGAATATGAGTGAGGGGTTTATAAATAAAAAATAAAAATCAATGAAAAGATCAATTAATGTCCCATATGTTATTCTTTTAATAGCTTTCACTGCTTTTGAATGTTTGTTTGTTATGCAAGAGGAATATTTAGCCAAAACTAACAGTGATCTTCCAATCCATATATAATCAAGTATATGAAAATTGCTCTCAGTGAATAAGAACTCAATGATGACTATATGCAGTGAGTGAAAGTGATTGTTTTAGTACATCAGAATATGTCATGAGGCACATATCGCGAACCTTATAAGTAAAATGTAGTTTTATATGTTCAATGGACTCTCCTACTTAAAATATTAATATTTTAGGATGTGTTCTCTTTTTTAACATATGATCATAACAAAGATACTTTTATTGAGAGCTCAATCTTCATAAAGAGAGCTACTCACAATGTGATGTATGATTCTGAGTTCTATACCGAGAAATCTCACAAGTAAAGTGTAGTGTTTTGGTATGGGTTCAGTCCTTAGACTTATGATTATAATAGAACAAAGGTCTAATAGATTTAAGAAAATACTTGAATAGAAGTGGTTACATATATGCATTAATATAATGGATGATAGCCAATGAGATTTATTACAGATGATAAAAAATATGCTCATATTCTACAAAGATGTGAATTTGATTCATACTATTATTGTAAGGACTTCTTTAATAAACGATCTCATAAGTATCCCATAAATATTCTTTAAATTTTGAGACTGTATTTTAACTTTGGTGAAAGACTGATGCTATATTTAGCTGAATTTTTTTGTATAAATACATATATAATGGACGATAGATAAAGATAGCAATAGAGGGAGAGAAGAGAGAGGGAGAGAGCATACCTGTAAATTGTAGTGCAATGGACGATACTACTACAAGAAGCAGCGGTATGGAAGACATGATGTGGCTTAACTTTGGTATTCTTAGAAAGTTATTTGTGCAGTTCGAGGCTACTCATTATAGAACCGGCATTTATATGGTAGAGTTTGGTAGGTACGTACCACTTCCATTAACAGCAAAGACTAAGCTATCGGTCAATCACTCAATGGAAAAGGGTATGCCGTTTCACATTGGATTCCCTTGCAACTAAGTTAATGAATTTATCGTTCTAATGCAATAAAAATTAAAAATCAAGACTGGATAATTGTATATTTTTGTTTAAAAAACTGTAAAAGAATTAAAAAATGCATCATTTCATAGATATCAAAATGTTACTCATTTTATATAAAATTTAATAATCAAATTAAATAAAAACAATATTAGGAACGGCGGGGGCATTACAATGGGTATTAGAATGAGGCACATTAGAAGCCCTAAACCTGCCGTCTCCATTGACTTCCCTTGCAACTACGTCAATAAATTGTTTGGTTCTTCTGGAACTATCAAGGCGGCTTGAAGGAGGAAGCGGTCAAAGTCTATGAATTTGTCTTCTTCCTTCCAAGTTGGGGGTATAACTAAAATAAATTGAAAGGTTGTTCTCTATTGTTCAGCAATTGGGGTTAGGAGGAAAGTATTAAAAATTGCAAGAGGCATTCACGGTTTAGTACTTGAAACTATGGTCTGAGTAGTTGTAGTTGAATTGATAGTTATTAACTTAGTATATGCTTTCCCCATTTAAAATTATGGGACATTTTTTTGTCAAGTTATATTTTTAAAAATAGGCCTTGTGGGTTTTCAAAGTGTAATTAATAAGTTTTTTTTTTATAAAACACACCCTTAATGAGTATTAAAAATTAAAAACCAGACACCATATTGAATCATCCTATATGTAATTAATTTCCTAAAATGATCTCTAAATTTCATTTTCCCTTTCAATTATCACTAACTCAATCAATTAATCATCAATAATCAATCAATCAATCATACTTTTAAAATATTATAATGTCCATTTTAAATTAAAAATAAATTTAGGTCAATCTAACTTAATACTTTCAATTCTTTTATCTATAATACACTATCAATAATTTTAATCACTAAGTTTAATTTTAATAAGTAATTTTACTTTATTTTTTAAAAGATTTTAAGCCCCACTATAGTAATTAGTTAATAATTATATGGTATTTTAAATTTTTAAATAAATAGTGATTCATAATAATTATAACCTATTTTAATTTTTAAAATATTTTGGGCCAATAATAATAATTAATCAATAATCTTATTAACTAACTATATAATATTATAAATTTTTAATCATAATAATAATTTATAATAATTATAAATAATTAATTATAACATTCTTTTCTCACTCCCTATATAAAGTTTATAAATTGATTATTCATACCTGCAAGAGTAGCCCACAGGAAGGACACATTCTGAGTTGTTAAAAATAGACACTAATCATCGTATTTTGAAGTCAATGGTGGCGCTTACTTTGTTTTCTTCTCCCAATCTGTGTGTATAACTAAATATCGCAGAATATTTTCAAAAAAAATGTTACTAAGATATATACATTTTCCCTGGTTATATTTATAAATTATTTCTTTAATTCTATTTATAAATCATTTCTTTAATTATATTTATAAATTACTTTTAATATAATTTATATTAATTAAAAAAATCTTAAATTTTATTAAATCTATCTTAAAGTCAATAAATTTCTAACTTTATAATAAATAAAGAAAAAATTGTATATATATATAATTTAATGATATGATTTATTAATAGGATTAAAAGATTTATTCTCCCTACTTTATAAATAAAATTGGATAAATATATGCTTTATGAAGTGTGAAAAATTCTTCTATAAACTCCAAAAAAGTGAATTGTACATATATATTTGCATAAAAAATATTTTTTTATTATAATTTTTTTTTAAAAAAATTAAACTCATTCACAATCTGTTCTTTTATCAGTTAAACAGCAGACGAATGATTGATGGGTTATACAAGAAGAAGAAGAAGAAGAAGAAGAAGAAGTTTAAATTGTCTTGCAACATTCTCTGCAAGTTGTTAGGCTGCTTGAAGCTAACAAAGTAGTCAGAGTCAGTGATGAGTTGTGACTTTTTTTTTCCCTACATCTGAATCTATATAATATTATTTTTATTATAATTTTAGTTATAATATTTTAAGAGACATCTAGTTTTTAGATATTTAGATTTATATTTAAAGATAATAGATAATTTACTCTGACTGATATTGGTATTGTTTAAAAAAAAGAAAATTTTGTTCCATCTTTAAATCATAGATAAATTTAATTTATTTTTAAATTTTTTTATAAAAAAAAAAAAAGCAGAGACTATTCTCTGCAACTAGTTAGGCTGCTTGAAGCTAAGAAAGTAGTCAGAGTCAGTGATAAGTGGTGACTTGCTTTGTTTTCTTGCTCTCAATTTGCTTGTATAATAAATTAAAATAAATGGTTGGATATTCTCTATTCGGATATCGCGATTAGGTGGACCGTATTAAAAATTGGCATACTAATTCATTATTCAGTAATTAGTAGTTAAACTAGAAGCTGAATTGTGAGGTTGAATTGGTCGGGATTAAATTAAAATGTTTTTCATAATATATTAAACATTTTAATAATTAATAAAAATAATAAAATTGATTGCGAATAAAAAAATACAACACTAAATTAAATAGAGCAAATATAATTAGTAAATATTTTATAGTTTAAAATGAAATGAAGATAACATAATTATGAAATGCGAAACATTTATCATTTATATAATTGTTTTTTTAAATTTATATTGTACATACCTATTCTTGTTCATTTACGTACTAGTTTTCTTTCAAAAGCTTATTAGATATGATTATGCATAAATCATAATCTAGAAATCATGGTTTGAATTGAAGAAATAAAAATATAAAAAATTAACCAATTCAATTAGCTGAACTATTGGTTTCCTTGATTTTGACTTATTTTTTTAAGGCACATATTTTTTAAATTATCAATAACAAAATAATAATTTGATCAATTTAATACTAAAAAAAGTAAATAATTAAAAGAAAAAAATCCTTATGTCTTTTTTAATGATTTCTTCATATTGGCATTTTAAGATAGCTTGTGATTTACTGTAAGAACATGATGATAAACTTAATAGTGGTTTTTTACTTTCCGTAATATAAAAAACTGAATATTAGTTTCCCAAAAATAAATTAAGAAATTTAGATATAAAGACTTCTAAGTTCTACCACTTTAAGGGCAACATTGGATGTATCCATAAAGTCATTTCATTGAACAAAAGTCTTCTTATATCTTTATTTAGTATGTATTTGGATAAAATTTTAGAAAAAAAAAAGTTTATGAAAAAAGGGTTTTTTAGTAGCTTTTAAAAAATGGCTTTTAAAAAATAGTTTATGAAAAAAAAGAGGTTATGGATAAATGAGTATTTGGATAGTTATTACTAAAATGATTTTTGTAATTAGAAAATTACTAAAAATGGTATAATTTTATTAAAAGTATGAGAGATTAGAGAATGTGAAAAAGAAAGAGGAGAGATGGTGGATAAGATAGAAAAGAGGAGAGAGATAGTTGAAAAAATAGATGAGAGAGAGTTGAAAAGATAGAATAGAGGAGATAAGAGGTATAGTGAAAAAGATAGATGAGAGAGGAGAGAGGGTGTAAGAAAAAATAAGGGTAAAATAATAATTGAATAATCCATAAACTCTTATACTATTATAAAAGTTACTATGACCAACTTATCTGAAACCATAATTTTAAACTATAATTTATTTCAAAAGCCCTTTTAGACAAATATAGTTATTTGTTTTAAAATTTCCTTAAACCAAAATTTAAGTCAGAAGCCATTTTAAAACATAAATTTGGGAGTTTTCCAAATAGGCCATTAATGTGTCAATTAGTATAGATATATTTTAATTTGTATTTTTTAAGAACTTGGAAGATTAATCGAGTCATATTATATACTTTACACTTTACAAGGAAATTCAATGTAAAGGTATAAAATTTCTTTTGAGTGATTGACGGGCTAAAATTCTTTGCTAGCTAATTGAGTGATACCTTCCAAATTTTGAAGCTTCTTATACATTTCACTTGGAATGACCGATTTCATTTTCTCCACCAATGATAAGGACCTACTGCTTACATAACAGTCTCCTCATGAAAGAATAATTTATATTGGCTCATGTAATTGGGATAGAAGAAAAGTCGGATAAGGTACTAATTAATGAAGTGATAAATTTACCAAGGAAGGAACACATGGATAGGATTGAAGTGGAGTATTCTCCAAGCAATTGGAACTTATCTTAGGACTTTTCTTAGACACACTTACATAAAATAATTACAACTAGTTCATCTCTCTTTCTCTCTCTCTATCTATCTATTGTGTCACTCTGGTAATCTAAACTCTTCAACTTAGATCCAAACAGTACACTTCCTCTCTCTTCCTCTTTATTTTTTAACAAATGAGGTACTTCCTCACCTTATTTTTAAGGTCTTATCCATGAATATTTAATATAACGCACCCGATATTTAGTGAAATGTTTATAATAAATTTCCAAAAATTCTGAGTCTTTTTATAATGATTTTCCCATCCCTTCTCCATAATGAGTTATATACCAATCATCAAATGATAATATTAAAAAAGGTTAAATGTTTTAAATTTATCTAAATTTAATTAATTTATTTAATCTTTAAAATGTCGCTAAAATGGCCTCACAAATGAGACTGAAGGGAGTATTATCAAATGCTGCTAGCGATATGATAGAAATATCACAATATATGCTTAGCTCATTACTATTGGATTTTTTTTGTTCAAGAAAAACTAAAATTAATAAACTTATACTAAGTGTGTCTTTAGGGGCATGGTTTAAAAAAATCTTTTAGGCAAAATTTTGGTTTGAAAAAATTTTACACAAATAGTTATATTTGTCTATAAGTGATTTTAGTCAAAATTATGATTTAAAACTATTATTTTAAATAAGCTAATGAAACTAACTTTTAGAACAATAAAAGAGTTTATGGATTATCCAATTACTATCTTACCCTACTTTTTTTACATAATCTTTTCTCTCTCATCTCTCATCTCTTTTCTCCACTATATCTCATCTCTCCTCTCTCTACACTCTCTCATCTCTTTTCTTTTTTTATACCCTCTTTTATCTCTCCTACTTTTAATCAAATTATACTTTTTTTAATAATTTATTAATATAAAAAGAAATTTTACTATTAATTATCTAAATATCTCTATTTTTAATTTTTTTTTAAATCTATCTTCTAAAAACTAATTCAGACATTCCCTAAAGCGATCCTAATGGTCAAATGTTAGATCAATTAAGCGCATAGCCACCTGCTATCCACCTCACATATTTGTAGCTCCGATTCCCAAGGTAGAATTTTTTTTAAAAAAAAATTACCATCCATCGTCTTCTTCCCCTAATGTGCCCGACGGAGTGAAGTTTGGTGGAGTTTTGGAACTAGAGGCCTAAATAACTTCCTAATATTAAATTCCTCCATTTTCAGTTACCCAAAAGCCCACTTTGAGGTCTGAAACTCTGAATTCCTGCCAAGCACAGATCATTGGAGTCCATATATAAGCATTTTTCTCATTTTCTCAATAAGCAAGTATGCACGGTAGGGGTGAACATGGGCAAGGCTGGGTAGGGCAGCCCCTACCTGGTGCCCTGCCTGAAAAAATCATGGGTTATATTTTACAGCCCGATGCCTGGCCTTGCTCGGTAAAAGCCCTAACTAATTCAGGCTGGGCATATACGGGCTGGGCGTGGGCGGGCTGGGCATGCCCAAATAGTGATATCTTGCTCATATTATAAGGAAAAATCTACAATCATAAATTTATAAAATAATACCATATTTATGTTTTAAAGACTTAAAAAATAGCAACAATCAACTTAAAATAAGGCGACAATAAGATAATTAAAGTTTTAAAATCTATTACAATTAAAATGATTTTCAGTCATCAGTAGTCATTATATTCTCCCTTTCAAGCGTAGTATCTATAGGGAAAAAATAAAAGAAAAACTGTTACATATTATGAAGTAAAATATATAATGGAATTTATGAGTTCGAAAATAAAAAATTACCTGCAAGCTGAATGACATTTTCTGTTTTATCAAAATTATCGAACTCCCAAAGCTTGTCAGCTAAATCATTGATAAATTGGCCAGCTTGTATCCAATTTTGGCTATAAATCAGTGCTTCTGTCATTTTATAAGACAAAGAGCTCCTGTAATGATCAACTATATGTCCTCCAGTGCTAAAGGTAGACTCAGAAGTAACTGTAGAAACTGGAATAGCCAAAACATCTCGTGCCATATGGGAGAGAATTTTATATTTTTGAGAATTAACTTTCTACCATAATAGTATGTCAAACTTAGATGCAGAAGGGATTTTATCTCTTGAGTCAGTTACAATATATCTATCTAACTCAATTTGAGGATCTGTAGAAGTTCTTATTTTCATAGATGCATAAATGCATACCAGTACAGTATAGCTCAAGCAAACTATATAACATGCGTAGCTCTAAATGTTTGCAATTTGCAAACTCGTGCATAAGCTAAAACAGGAAACAAGATTTTGCAGATAACACAGCAGTTACACCATAAAAGGTAACGCAAATTTTGCAAAATACGTACAATCTGATAATCAGGAAACAAGGGGGTAAAAAGTAACGCAGCAGTTACATCGTAGGCAAAGTAGCAAGACTCGAATCCTAAAAGGGATAGCTCAATTCTTAACTTGACAGTGAGATCAAGGAGAGAGGGTGAAGATTTTGCAAATTACATTTCATCTCTAGCAACTCACATATTAGGGGTGTGCAGTCAAGAAAGAAGAACACACCTGCTGGAATTTCAAAAACTAAAGGCGGATCTGAATAAGCGATCTGAAGGTCAGATGGAAGATAAACCAAGAACCTGATGAATGATGTCCCCAGATTGAGTTAGTCAGTGCGACGAAGAGAGGCTAATGAAATGGTGGCTGCAGGCGCAGAGACAGTCGGTTGTCGCTACACTCTGTCAGTAGTTGGCTGTCGTTACTCGCTCGCTGTGAATCTAAACTCTGAACTTGAGCTGTTGAATGTGAATGTTTAGGAAATACGAATGAGGGCATCTCATCTCATGCGGCACACCTCAGTCCTCAGTCCTCATACTCACGCCTCACGCCTCACGGTCACTGATAGTCTGATAGGTATTAAATGAATAAATAAAAAAAATATCGAGCCGGGCTAAAATGGGCAGGGCGACATACCCTGCCCTGCCCGACATTTAGCCCCGCCCAAACTTGCCCAATTGCATTTCGGGCCAATTTTCTTGGGCTGGGCAGGCTATTTTTCTCCGGGCGCGGGCGGGCATACCAGGCACTGGGCATGTTGAACACCCCTAGTGCACGGCAATCCCTCTATAAGCCCTTTGGATAAAAGTTCTAAAGAGGGTTTATAAAAAAATCCTTTTGAGTAACTTTCAAAAAATATTTTTTAGAGAATAACTTATAAAAAAATAATTTTAAATAAACAAGTGTTTAAATAATTATTTTTAAAAGTATTTTTATTATTAGTAAATTATGAAAAAAAATATGAGTATTAAATGAATAGATATAAGAGATGAGATGAGAGATGAGAGATGAGAGAGAGTGTAAGAAAATAAAAAAGATATAGTATAAGAAAAAGTAGGAAAGATGAGAGAGAGTATAAAAAATAGGAAAAATGACATCTTAGTCCCATGGAAGCAATTAAATGACAAAAAAGTCCAAAGAAATGACATAATTAATGTCAAGTCACATGGGACCTCAAATAATTTTTTTCCAATTATGAAAATACACAACTGCCCTTCTGAAATAAAAAAAATAGTAAATAGTAGTGTATACTTGGCGTGCTCTAGTGTGAAAGAATAAGAGAAATTGTGATGAGGAAGCCTGTAGCTACAGTGACTGATGCAGAGAGAAAGAAGAGAGAGAGAAATATTAGAGGGTTTTTGAGTTTCTTACGCTTCAGAGCTCAGGCTTGGCCTTCTTGGTAGTGATACCCCTCCTCCTGAGAGGAAATCTGAAAGTGGGATTTCTCTTTTCGTCAAGGATTTGCAGAGTAATCATAATAATACTGATCCTAGTGCTAATAATAGGTTCTGCTCTTCTTCTTCCCTTTTGAAGAACAACAACGTCGCTGAAGCTAAGAGGGTTCTTTCTGACACCATTGATGGGAAATGGGGTTTCTCTATGAGTGACAAAATTATTGCGTCTAAAGCTGATTTAGGAAAATGAGCTTATTTGTTCTCTCCCAGAGGAGAAGGGAATCTTGTGAAGCCTCCTCTCATTTTTGCATAAGCTTATGCAAATCCTGAACAAAAAAACACTAAAGATGGCGGAATAGTTCAAGAGAGAAGAAACCTCAGGTTACTGTTTATGCTACAAATGAACATGGAAGTTCTCCTGCTGCTGCTAAGTAAGCTTCACTTTTTTTCTATTCTTTTTCATGTCATCATCATTTGGTTTTGTTTTTTAGAAAGAAGGTGAAAGTTTTTTTGTTATATTAGATGATGAAATTATGATGAAGTTTTCTAAACATAAAATTAGAGATATGTTAGAACTGTGAGCATCACTTGAAAATTATTTTCAGTGTTAAGAGCATTCCTTCATGTCATTTTTATTGATTTTCTGTATTTTCTAAAACAAAAACAAGAGATTTCATATCATATCTCTGTTGTGTGTATTCCTTTTCTCTTTGATTTCTAGTTCGTCTTTTTTTGTTCATTTTTTATTCCTTCATCATAGATGTTATTACTATCCATGGAAATTTAAAGTTAGTGGCGTCAAATTCAAATCTTCTTCTCTGTGGAACTGAATCTTATTTCTTTTTTGTCTTACTGAACAACACTGATGTTTGCTTATACATATATGATAATCATTAGGATAAATAATGTGAAACGTGAATCTTTTACAATAGGGCACAGGTTGTGGGATGGCCACCGATTTGATCCTTTTGAAAGAACAGCATGGCCTCTAATCATTTCTCATATTAATTATGGATCATTTAATAGTTTTGCCATACTTTCAATTTTTTCTACCATAAATTTGACTCCTGATATCATTAGTTTTATTACTGCTACCATTATTATTGTTTTTATTATGGTGTTAGTGTTGTCTTATTTATAAGAGAGATGGTTTTAATCAAACATTTTATACTTTTACTTATTTGATATGTATTTTTGAAATCACAATGCATAACCTTATGTTAGATCCAAGATCAAACACTTTATTTTCTTGGTTCATTCAACTTTGATCCATGTGCAATGTAATGGTGGTTTGATTATTTCCTATTTCTATTCATAGCTGATGACCATGGTGGCCAAGACATTGGTTCAAGATGAAAAAGGAAATGACTTGTTCTGTCAGAAGACATATATTTTCTGCACATTTCATGGGGAAGATGTTGGCTCATGCATGTGGCAAAGAGCCTAGATATGAGAAGAAAAAACTTACTAACCCAAGCATTTTGGACTGTGGAATTTACAAACAATATATGTAATTGAACACTTTTGAAGAAATGTCAAGTTTTTAAGTTGTTGCGAAAAGAATGTTGTCATGTTGATTAAGTAGGTGTTGTATTTTATGTCAGGTTCAACAAATGCATCAAACTCAATAATATATTGGGGAATATTAACAACTGAACCAATAAGAAATGACAATCCCGTGGTGAAAGAATGACAACTGCACCACCTATAATAACAACTTCTCGACAACAGCACAGACAACAACTGCACCACAGAGTGACAACCACATATTCAATACATAACAACTACACTAATACTAAATGACAACCCCGTGGTGAAGGAATGACAACTGCACCACCTAAAATAATAACTTCCCTACGACAGCACAGACAATACTACACTAATTAACAACAACTGTACAAACAACAACTGCTTTATTGAACATAACATCCCAACCAGTAGCAATTAACAACAAAATGTTAACAAAAGAATAAAGTTAGCACTTCTCTTACATAATCATTATATGAGTGGTTGAGTTGTTAATAATTTATGTCTGGTATAGGTTGTTATTACTTATAGTTGAGCTGTAATATCAAGTCAAAGTTTGCTATAGCTATGCACTCTCACTTAAACCTACTACTAATCATCTTACTTTACTTATATATATGTCTAGTTCAGCTTCATGGTCTTTTAAAATCCATTAAATATTTTTCTTTGGTGAAAGAGAATTTTGTTGCTAATATAATTTACTTTACAATGAACCTCATCACTTGCAATAAGAACCGCATCACCTGCATTAAGAACCCTATCAGCTGCAACTAATAACCCCATCAGCTGCACTTATAACCCCAGCACCTACAATAACAACCCCAGCGCCTAAAATAACAACCCCAACACCTACAACTAACAACTCCAGCCCCTGCAACTAAGAACCCATCACCTGCACTAAGAACCCCATCAGCTACAACTAACAACTCCATCAACTGCACTTACAACCCCAACACCTACAATAACAACCCCAGTGCCTGAAATAACAACCCCAGCACCTGCAATTAACAATCCCAGGCCCTGCAACTAAGAACCCCATCAGCTGAAACGAATAACCTCATCAGCTGCACTAACAACTCTAACGTCTGAAATAACAATTATAGCATCTGCAACTAAAAACTCCAACCCCTGCAACTAACAACCCCATCACCTATACTAAGAACCCCATCAGCTGCAACTAACAACACCATCAGCTGTACTAACAACCCCAGCCCCTATACTAATAACCCCATCATCTGTAACTTATAACCTTAGCACCTGTAATAACAACCCCAGCGCCTGAAATAACAACCATACCACCTGCAACTAACAACCCCATCAGCTGCACTAACATCCCCAGCTACAATGATGAGTAAATCTACCTACAAACACACTGTACAGTTCTTTTATTTCATAGCAAAGCGCACCAACACCGTACTGTTCTTTATTTCACAGCAAAACGCGCCAACTCTCATTTCTTCTTTAATATTTTTTTTATTTCACAAGGTCATTGAAGTCTTTTTACAATTAGAAAAAATTCATGTGAGGTCCCATGGGATTTGAAATGAATTATAGTATTTGGTAGGACTTTTTTGTCATTCAATTGCTTCCTGGGACCCATATGTCATTTTCTTAAAAAAAATATAAGAAAAAAGAGATAGTATAAAAAAATAGGGGTAATATAATAATTAGTTAGTTTATAAATTTTTTTATTATTTTATAAACTACTCTAACCAATTTATCTAAAATTTTAATTTTAAATCATAGTTTAGTTAAAAAAATATGAATAAATATAATTATTTATTTTAAAATTTTTTAAAATTTAAATTTTGTCCAAAATTAAATTTAAAACCCAATTTTAGTATGTTCCCAAACTAACACATAATTTACAAGCAATTTCTCAGGGCAAGTAATGACAACATGTAAAGAAAAGAAAAGGAGTTCAAAAGAAACTAAGAATTACTCATCGGAGGAGCTAGCAAGTCCTATGTCGATGACCGTAAAGTTTGGCAATTTCAACCAAAACACAGTGAGAAACCCAGTTGTACTCCTTGTGGTGAGAAACCCATCTATTATTATAATTTAAACAAGCATAACAAGCAATCAGAATGATAATGGTGAAATAAAATAGCAAACGCACAGGTGAGGAGGAGAAATTCTGAGAACCCATTGACCGAAAGCTAAATGAAAAGAACAAAATAAAATCAATCAGATGCAGTTATTTCCAATAGCTGCACACCATCATGTTTTGACAGCGAGATTGATCCGCAAAGAAAGGCAGAAGCTTGGAAATCGAGCTTCAAGCTCGCCGGAGACCGATCTACGGTTGTGCAGAGGCGAGATTGCGAGGGCAACTTGTGCGACAGCGACTTTGGTTTCCCCCTCTATCTTCTTCTTAAGTTCTTCCTCAGTGTTAAGCCCATTTACTTCTGCCTGTTCAAAACACACCGTATGACAGAAAACAGAAATGATTTCATTCATTCATTAGAAAAAACAACGCATAGCTCTGTTCTATTTATACACTAATATTTACCACAAGGTAACACAGTAAAAACTAAACTAATATCACACCTATTACAAATAATGACTTCCTACACTCCCCCTCAAGTTTGGGGCAAGAATATATTCACAGTCCCTAACTTGCGCAAAAGGTTCACTTGAATGTCATTTCCTACTACCTTTGTGAGAAGATCAGCTTGTTGGTCCCTTGATCTAACATGCTGCAGATCCACTTCTTTCCTTTCCCATTTTCCTCTTACAAAATGACAATCCACCTCAATATGTTTTGTTCTTTCGTGAAACACTGGGTTTGCTGCAATATGAAGTGCTGCTTGACTGTCACAAAACACTTTTACTGGTCCTTTACGCTTTATCCCTAGATCCTTCAATAAGCCAAGTCCCCACACCACTTCAAATACAGCCATACTGAGTGCCCTATATTCTGCCTCAGCTGAAAATCTTGACACTGTACTCTGCTTCTTTGTCTTCCACATCACCAGCGACCCGCCAAGCTTCAATAAGTAACCTGTAACAGAATACCGTGTGATACTACAGGAGGCCCAGTCTGAATCACAGAAACACTCCAATGCAGTGTCTCCTTCTGAGCTCATAAGAATCCCAAGTCCTGGACTCCCCTTTAAGTACCTCACAACTCCCATTGCAGCTGCCATATGTGTCTTGGTAGGCACTTGCATAAACTGACTCAAAGTCTGCACTGAAAAATAAATGTCAGGTCGTGTCATTGTAAGATAGATAAGTTTACCTACAAGTCGACGATATCTATCTGGGTTCTTAAGTAGTTCTTCTTCCTTGTCTCTTTCTTTGTCATATTGCTTGAGTTTCAGACTCTGTGCCATGGGAATTCGCAAAGGCTTGCATCCACTCATACCTGTTTCAGCCAAAAGATTAAGTGTATACTTCCTTTGAGACAGAATAATACCCTTTTCTGATCTTCCAATTTCTATCCCAAGAAAGTATCTCATCAAACCCAGATCTTTAATTTTAAAATTGTCATTTAAAAGCTTCTTTGCTTTCACAATTCCTGATTCTGAATTTCCAGTGATTAAAAGGTCATCAACATATACTAAAATAACAACCATTCCATCATGATGATTTATAGTGAAAAGTGAGTAATCATGTTTACTTTGTTCAAAACCCCCTTCTATCAATGCTTTTGATAGCCTTTGATTCCACTGCCTAGATGCTTGTTTTAAACCATATAATGATTTATTTAGTTTTCACACCAAGTGCTCCCCCTTGCTCTCAAAACCTTCAGGAACACTCATGTAAACTTCTTCATTCAAATCTCCTTGTAAAAAGGCATTATGAACATCCATCTGATGGACATTCCAATTACCAACAGCTGCTAATTTTAACATGACTCACACAGTGAACATTTTAACAACTGGTGAGAACGTTTCATGGTAATCTATCCCTTCTCTTTGATTATATCCCTTGGCTACAAGCCTAGCTTTATATTTATCAATATCTCCATTTGACTTGTATTTAATTCTGAAGACCCACTTACATCTTATGGTTTTCTTTCCTTTAGGGAGTGGCACTAATTCCCAGGTTTTATTTTCTTCAAGAGCTGTCATTTCATCCCTCATTGCCTCTACCCATTCAGAACTTCTTTTTGCCTGATGATAGCTAGTTGGTTCTGTTAAAGAGTCTAAAGTGCACAGAAAACAAAGAAAATCATCAGAGATATTCTGATAAGTAATGTAGTCAGAGATGGGATACTTACATTTGCTGTTCTTAATGTTATTCTTGTTGGACTGCACCACAGAACATACATAATTAGTGGACCATATTGGGGGGCGACGTTCTCTAGCATTCCTAGTATTCCTAGAGTCTACAGATTCTGCATTTCCATGAACATTCTCTCGAGAAACTGGTTCTACTTGTCTTTCTACATCTACGTTATGTTGATTTGAGCTGGTTTCAACTTGCTTATTATCTATTGTTGGCTCAAAATGTTCAAACCAGAACATTTCTTTTAGGTCTCTCCCTATTTCTTTCTGTTCATTTAATCTACTGTCTTTGAAGGGAAATTTATTCTCCATAAAGGTAACATGTCTACTCACAAACATTGTTTTGTCATGCAAATTAAGTAACAAAAAACCTTTTTGGTACTTCGGGTATCCTAAAAATACAGAGGGAATAGATCTGCTTTCCAACTTGTCTTTAACCTTCAAATCTGTAGCATATGCCAGTGATCCAAATGTTCTAAGATTCCCTAAGTGTGGTGTGTGACCATAAACTAATTCATAGGGTGTCTTATATCCTATTACCTTAGATGGAATCCTATTTATCAAGTATGCAACCATTACCACACATTCACCCCAGTAAATATTTGGCATACTAGATTGCAAAATCAAACTTCTTGTAATTTGCATTATAGTTCTATGCTTTCTTTCAACTACTCCATTTTGCTCAGGAGTATAAGGACAACTTGTTTCATGCACAATTCCATTGTTGTGAAAATAAGATTTTAAATCATGGTTTGTAAATTCAGTCCCATTGTCACTTCTTATTCTTTTAACCTTCATGGAAAATTGAGTCAATACATGTGCAATAAAATGTTTGATATGCATGCTAGTTTCAGATTTACAGAACATTAAGAAAATCCATGTTCCCCTTGAATAGTCATCCACTATTGTCAAGAAATATCTATGTCCTTTATGTGTTGGGGTTCTATAGGGCCCCCACACATCCATATGTAACAACTCAAAACAGGATTTCGTTTTAATGCAGCTATTTGTAAATGGAAACTTTGTTTGCTTGGACTGAATGCAAATGTCACATTTATTACTGTCATTTTCTTTTTCTGTTACAAGATTTAAATGCTTCATTGTGGAAATTGGTGCATGTCCTAACCTTCTATGGCATAGACATATATCAGAGAGTCTTTCATTGCTACAGTCATTTTGAATGATGTTTACAGCAAAAGAATTCATAGTGTATCGATGTTTAGGCAACCTAAGAACATATAACCCTCCAATCATCTTACCAATTAGCATTGTCCTCCTATCCTGAAGGTCCTGCAACAACCAGAAATTAGGGAAGAAGGATGCAGTGCATTTATGTTCCTTAGTTAATCTAGGTATGGATATGAGGCTGAATTCCAATTGTGGTGCATATAAAACATCTGTCAATATGATTCTATCAGCAATTTTAACGTTACCAATATGCGTAATTCTTACGTGGTTTCCATCTGGTATCTTTATATATTTAATTGGTCCATTGTATCTTTTGCAATCAGTTAATAATTCTAAATCCCCTACCATATGAGTTGTTGCGCCTGAATCTTGAATCCAATTTGTATTTGTCAATAAAGCAACAGAGGAGTTAGCCAAACCTGTACCAGTTAACGCATGTATGGCTAGCTTCATATCTTTCCTCAGGAGCTCCAAGATTTGTTCATATTGTTCCTGTGTGAAAGTTGGCACAGATGTGGCTGCCACATTAGTTTGTGCCTCTGGATCACTTGAGGACCCATTTCCTTCTTTTATCGGCTTCTTTCTAAAGTTGGGTGGATATCCGATGATCTGGAAGCAATTTTCACGCAGATGTCCCTTCTTGTGGCAATGGGTACATTCTTGCCCATTGTCTCCGCGTCCTCTCCCTCGGCCACGTCCTCTCCCCTACCTGCCATTGCAATACCTTCAGTAGGGAGACTTCTTTCACTGTCTGCAATTATTCTTTGGGCTTCATCCTCAACTACTATTCCATAGGCGTCATTCACCGATGGAAGTGGACTCATCATGAGAATATGACTTCTAGCTTGCCCGTAGCTCTCGTTGAGCCCCATTAGAAATTATAGTAACTTATGCTGCTGCATCGTCTCACTGTAGATCTTAGAGGTCTCGCATGAACAGGACAGAATTGGAATTAGGTCAGATTGTTCTTCCCATAGTTCTCGCAACTTCGAAAAATAGGCGGTGACAGAGGAAGGACCTTGCTTCAATTGGTTGATTTCTCTATGGAGGGAAAAGATTCGTGAACTTGTTTTCTTGTCGAATCTTTCCCTCAGATCGACCCAAGCAGTGTATGCGTTCTGGAAGAAGATAATTCCAGTCGCTAGTTCCTTCGACACCGAATTGAGAATCCATGATAGGACCACTGCGTTGCACCTCTCCCATTGTTCTGAGTGATGGCTCTACAGTCTCCTTTCTGCAACTTCCGTCAACGAATCCAAGTTTGTTTTTCCCCATCAGAGCAATCTTCATCGCTCTGCTCCATACTGTATAGTTTTCAACGTCGGTGAGGATGTGAGTGATGATCGTCTGTCCCTGGGTGTCCGACGGATGAAGAAAGAGGGGGTGGTTGAAGGACAGAATACCCCCGTCGAGCTTATGGTTTCCCATGGGAATTTTTGGCATCGAGGCTCTGCTAGGGTTCACGGTGCTTCTAAAAACCAGTGAAATCTTGGACTTTCTTGGTTATGCGCTCGATGAACCAGGCTCTGGTACCATGTTAAGCCCATTCACTTCTGCCTGTTCAAAACACACCGTATGACAGAAAACAGAAATGATTTCATTCATTCATTAGAAAAAACAACGCACCGCTCTGTTCTATCTATACACTAATATTTACCACAAGGTAACACAGTAAAAACTAAACTAATATCACACCTATTACAAATAATGACTTCCTACACTCAGCTCTCACTTCTCACCCTCCTAGCAACAACGACGACTAGCGACATCGGAGGAAGAAGAGTTTCTGTTCACCTCTCCTCTCGATGCTTTTCAGTTAAGGGCATGTTTGGAATTTCATTTTTTTTTATGATGTAGCATAATATCTTATATGACAGCTCATCATAATTGATCAAACTCATCAGGATTTTTTTTTATACAAAAACTCGTCAGGATTTGTTAAGACAGGGCAACGTTTTACTACATCAGGGGTGGCATGGCTCTTTCAAAAATTTCTTAGTATCCACGACTCCTTCATAAAACCCTCGAGATAAAAATGTTGTTTAACACTCTGTGTGTGGGTTAGGGGTATGAAAATAATATAACACACTTTGAGACGTATACATAATCACTACCTTCAAAGAGTAATTACCAATCTATTAGGACAAACAATGTTCTTTTGTGATATAACTTGAAAAATGGTTAATATACAAATTTCTCTTGAAAATTTTTGCTTAATCTTGAAAGAATGTTAATATACAAATTTACCCTAACATTTTTTGTTTAGGAGCAATGATTTCTTGAAAAAAAATTTGGGTTAAATGTTGCCTTGAAGAAGAAACAACTAATGTATTAAAAAGTTCAAATAGTTAACATTTTGAAGAAGAAACATGGACAAATGGCAAAACTTATTATTCCAATTAAGAGAAAACACACATAATTCTTTGTTCCTCAGAATGGTACGATGAATTGAAATTGATTCCATATTTGGGGGATTTATTAGCGCTAAACAAACCAAAATTCCTTTCAATATCTTCACCTGACTTCAGGTTTTCGTCAAACATTGCAAACAAGTAAGTCTCAATATGCCCACCACGCTTTGGAGTCCCACCCTTGACGTGATTAATCAAATTCTGATAATAAGTGCGTGCATTTTCAACACTGGCTCCATCTCCTCCATCCGAAGGCCAACCACTTTCAGACACAACTATCTGCAAATTGGGAGCTCCTATCTTCTCAAGAGCATAGTATATAGAATCCAACATTGCATCAAACAGTTTCCGGTAACCTATGTCATTTGTTCCTTCTTGAGTGAACAAGGCATACTCAAGAGCAACATTATTGCTATTTGAGCTATAGACAAAATAGGGATACACATTAGCAAGAAGTGGTGCTCCATTGTTGACAAGGAAGTCAATAATGGGCTTTACGTATTGAGTTGCAGAATCCGTAAACTTGCCATTATTGGGAGGGTAAGTGTTTTCAAGTAGATTCATTGTTATTGCTGTAGAGACCTTGATTTGGCCTTGCAGATTTGCTGCAGAAATTGCCTTCTGAATGTTTTTCATTGCAGGTAGAATATATTGTGCTTCTACGTCACCAGGATTAATTTCATTTCCGACAACAATGTACTTGAAGTTGACATCTGAGTACGATACCACGAATTTTCTAACCCAATTATTGGCTGATGCAGGATTACTAAGAGATTGAAGTGTTTCCTTAGGCACATCAAGCAACACTTCAATGTTTGAACCATTGAGGGCTTGAAGGGCTTGTTCATCTGGAGAGTATATGCGCATCCCATCAATACCATTGGATTCGTATAAGCCTATCGCTTCTCTCACGCTTGGTAGATTATCTCCATTTGCCCCATAACACACTCCTATGGATTTTACAGCTGCATTACATGGAACAAATTGAGTTGGGTAATTCTATAAGCTAATTAACTATAGTTTACACAAATTAAAGAAATTAAATAAATTTATTTATAATAAATATATATTAATTTTTTTTTAAAATATCTATCTTTTTATTCATTTATATTATCAATGTACCCTATACATCATGTAAGAATCGATAGCTTTTAAAAAAATATCTAAATTATATAAAACCCCTTGAATTTCATATTATATGTAAATAATCTCCTTAATATTCAAAAATTTACTTCTTCTTTTTTTTTTGATAATAAATCCCCTAACTTTTGAGCTTATCAAATAACTCTAAACTATCAATTTTATACCTTTTAGAATTTATCTTTGTATAT
The DNA here is from genome assembly GCA_037074615.1 of Leucaena leucocephala. Taxonomy (NCBI): domain Eukaryota; kingdom Viridiplantae; phylum Streptophyta; class Magnoliopsida; order Fabales; family Fabaceae; genus Leucaena; species Leucaena leucocephala. The sequence goes on from CM073515.1 coordinate 23,792,251, forward strand.
ATTATAGCTCCTTTAACTTTGAGTTATATGTAAATACTCGTAAGTTTAAGGTTTAAATTTAAGTCATTTGTAGATCAATAATGAATATAACTAATAGCATGAGAGTTATTTATATGAATGTAAATGTTGAAGAAGGTATACTATAAAGTTTCAAATGTTAGAGAAATTATTTAAATAAGATATAAAGTTTAGGAGATTTTGTATAATTTAATTAAAAAATAATAAATATAAAAAATAAAAGTGATTAGAATATTATATTTGAAAAAAAATTATATGTTTAAAATTAGAGAGAGTATTAAAAATAGCTATAAAGACATATTTGCTATTCAAGTTATCCTTGTTTTTTTAGTAGAATAGTTAAAATATGCCAGAGGACGTCATAAAACAAAATGATAAATATCCCATCATTTAAGAGAAATATCTCTAGCACCTAAATAAAATCGCAAAGGTATATAATGAGTATGAAAAGCAGATAAGATACAATACCCTATTGAAAAAAAACCCTAAACTTAAATTTTAAAAATACTTCTAACTCAAATTTTAATTTAAAATTTTTTAAAAATAAATAATTATATTTATCTAAAATAAATTTTGAATTAAAATATAATTTAAAACTATAATTTTAAATAAGCTAGTTACAGTAACTTTTAGAACAGTAAAAGAGTTTATAAATTATCCAATTACTATTTTACCCTTATTTTTTTATAACCTCTCTCTTCTATATTTTTTACTATTTGTCCTCTCTCTCTTTTTCACCATCACTTTTCTCTCATATTTTTAATAAAATTATACCCTTTTTAATAATTTTTTAATTATAAAAGTAATTTTAATAATAACTATATAAATATTTATTTAGAATTATTTTTTTATATACTTTTTTTTAAAAAAATATCAAAAAAGTCTCTTTTTTTTATAAATATGTTTTTAAAAATTTATTCAAATGCACGTTATATAAAAAATAAAAATGAAAAAAAATTAACTTTAGGAAATTAAATACAGGGTAGAAGTGGCTAATCATCAATGAGAGAGAAAGAGACCTGTAAATGCGGTGGAAGAAAGAATTAGAAGCAGCAGCATTATGGGAGACAGAGGCATTTGCTTACTTTCCCATTCCTCAATTAAAAGGAAGCTATTGAAGTCCTTGTAGAAACAGCATTTATACACCAAAGAGTTTGGTAGGAATCGCTTCAATTATTTTTGAAGACTCTAACGGGTCAATCACGCAAAGTTTATTAATTGATTCGTAGTTTTTCTTCAAACCAGGCTGCGTCCAGGAAACGTTCCAAGTCAACGGTGACTTGACTTCCTTTTCTTTTTTTGATAACGAAAGGAAGCCTCATCAGAGCACTACACGATCGCTTATAGTGCTGCGATGGACGTGGAGTGGTGATGGGTGGAGTCGAAGATGGAAGTCGAGATAGAAGTGGAGTGGCCGTCGAACTGTGGTTGCTGAACGTGCGAGGAAGAAGGAAATCTGATTTTAGGGCTCTCCATCAAAACAGTGTCGTTTCAATACGCTGGTTCTTCGTTGAAGTTTCCATCTTTCGGGTCCTTTGTTAGAATTTAGTGAATTTGAGGTCCTTTTCGACATTTCTCTTGGTCCCTGCTGTAACTTGTCCTTTTCAACCTTTAATTCCAAATTTCTATCAAATTTCCTACAAGATAAAGCAGTATCATCTTTTCTAGAAATAAATTTCTTTAAAAAATAATAAAAAAATAGAGTTAATATAATTTTTATTCTTTTAAATATATTATTATTATTTTAATTTTAATCTTTCAATTTTTAAATTATAAATTTTAATTTTTTTAACTTTAAAATATTTGCACTATTTGCACTGTTAATCCTTTTATTATTAAACTTTAAATAGTGTTAAATTTATTCATATTGTACTAACATTGTTTAAGATGCTTATTTGACATGGTGAGAGATAGGGGTGTATATAAAGCTTAAGATCTAGTATAACTACCTAAGCCTATAATAAAAAGCCCTATTTAGCTCAATAAATATAGGGTAAGATTTGACATCAAGCTACAAAATATAACCCATATTTTTTTGGGTTAGATACCAAGCAGGGGGTTACCTTGCCCTGCCCTGCCCTGCCTATAAGCACATTTTCTTTTTTTTCTTTTTTTATTTTTTCTCTAGATGCTACACTTGAAAAAGAGAATATGATAGCTACTAGTGACTAGATGATCATTTTAGAAATATGATTAGTTAAATAGGTATATTGCATCTTTTAATATTTATAATTATATTAATATTTTCTTTTTTTAACTTTACTAATCATCATATGATTACATTACAAATTATAGTTGTTTATTTTATTTTCTTCATATGCTCCATCTTTGTCAATATTGGAGAGATTGATGCAAAGTTACAATTATAAATTATTTAGACTTTAAGGCTTTTCTTATATGCAATAGATTTCAAGACTTTAATTATTATCTTTTTGTTTCCTTATTCTTAATGTATTATGGATATTATTTAACTCTTGAAGATATATGAATATGATATTATTTTATAAATTTATAATTATAGATTTTTTCACAACATTAGTATAACATCACGATTTAGACATACCTAACCCACTTATACCTAGTCTACCTATGTTCAGCCTAAAATTATTAAGATTTTTACTAGGTAAAGTTGGGTATCAAGTTATAAAATATATCCTATATTTTTTTATGCAGGACACCTGATAGGAGTATTGTCTACACTTAATCATACCCATATATATCCCTAGTGAGAGATGTGGAAAAATGCACAAACTCAACTAATTTTAATTAATCCCATATTTTGCTTTGCCAAAAAAGTACATCTGCCAGGACTCTACCTCCACTTTTAGTCTAGACTTTATTTGGTTTAATAAAAGAAAGGAAGAGTAGAGAAACTTAATTTAGAAGAGGGTCAAAAAAAGGTAAATGAAATAAGTAGAGAAGAGGAGAAGATATTTTTTATTTAGTTTAAGAGAGGAGAGAATTAGAGTTTATTATAAATTAATAAATATATTATTTAAATTTTTTTAATATTATTTTATCTTTATAATTTATTATAATTTAGTGTAAGTGATAATCTCTCTTGGGTAAGTTTTTTTCTCTCCCTCTCTCAACTTTGAACTTTCCTCGCTTCGAAACGAGCCATTGTCACGGCATCTCCTTCTCCAATGGTCTTCGTCCGCAGAGGAAACGCCCGTTCTTTGCTTCAGCAATAAATAAATCTTGTGGAGATCTCTATCTCTCAGAGGTCCGTTTTTGGCTCTGTTCGATGGCGGCAAATCCAAGGCATTGTCAAAAGGTGTATGTATCATCAAGCAATGTTATTCGGTGAGTGGCTGACGGTGAGCTCTTTTCCTTTCCCGTTGTGATTTCCACATTGCAGATTCTGGCAAAAAGACGTTGGTTCTGGATGGCATCTTGACGGCGAACGGTGCGAGTCACAGATCAGCACCTCTCACGTCCACATCAACGTCACCTTTGCTCTCCAGAAACCTCTACGGCGAGATGGCTGAAGATGATGATTAACTTAAGGGAACGAACAAAAAATAGGCCAGAGAGTAGTACTGGAATATCTAAAAATTTAGGAGAGGTGAGAGAGTGGAGGAGGGGAGCAGGAGAAAACATTTCCTCTTCCTTTACATTCAAACACTCATACCTCCTCGCCTTTACAAACCACACCCCCTCGGCCCAACTAAATAATGTAAGTTATGTTTGGTTGAAGTAAGAGAATGTATGATAAGTTACAAGGGCTTGATAAAAAGGTATCAAAATAGAAGCGGAGAGAAATATTCCTTTGCACTGAGATAAGACAACTGCAAATGGTGAAATTTCTCTCTGACTTACAAGCTGCATCTTCTTTGCTTCCATCAGAGGAGGAGGATGATATTTTGATGAGGAGTTCAAAAAAGATTAAGAATGGGGGGCCAAAGCTAAATGAAAATATACTACAAGGAGATTGGCCAAAGTTAGGAGATACTCGAATGTGGGTGAACAAAAAGACAGTTTTATTCGCAGACAAGCTAAAAGGGATTGATAGAGAAAATGAGATGCATGAAGAGAATGTTGAACAAAATGAGGATGTAATATCAGAAGATGAACTGGAAACTATCTCTGGCAACTCAATGGGAAAAGAGGAAGAGGAGGCACTGGTCAAAACCATCGAGGACCCAGAAAGGAATTTTCCAACATTTTGTTTCTCATGAAAGATGAAAAAGCGTCTGTACAAGGCATGGAATAAGGTTGTTATATTGAAATTACTGGATAGAAACATTGGATATAAAGCTCTGAATACAAGGTTACAAACTTTGTGGGCAAAGAAAGGGGTAATCAGCCTTATTAACATTGGGTATAGCTTCTTTATGGTGAAGCTCTCAAATAGGGAGAATTATTTCAATGCACTAATGGGGGGTCCATGGATGATATATGATCATTATTTGACTGTAAGACCATGGGAACCCAGGTTTCAACCGGAAAAAGCTAAGATTGATAAGGTTACAGTATAGGTGAGGATGCCAAAAGTTTCATTAGAATATTATGATGAGGAAGCACTCACCATTATAGGCAATAGGATAGGAGAAACAATAAAAGTAGATATGAATACTTCCTGCCATATAAGAGGACATTATGCCAGAATATATGTGTTAGTTGATTTAACTAAGCAACTAATGCCAGGACGCTCGTTGGATGGGGAGGAGTATTACCTTGAATATGAAGGCTTGCATATGCTCTGTGAAGCGTGTGGTGTATATGCCCACAAATCTGATACATGTCTGTACAAGGTAAGGACTGGTGAAATGCATACTGGAACTGCAAATGAGAACTTGCAGAATAATTATCAGGACGAAGGGTCAGGGAGAGATAATTATGGTGGATATGAGCAGTGGAGGGTAGTTCAAAAACCCAGAAGGCAACAAAGAGTAAGGGATGGAAGAACTGAAATGAACAAACAAGAGATGCGAGGGTCAAGATATGGGATACTTGCAGAAGTGAAGGAGATGGCTATGGAAACTCAGGTGGAAGATGATGGTCAGAATAGTACTGCTCAACACTGGCCAGTTGCACAAACCAAAAAGAAGACGACTGTTATGGGAACTGGTGTGAACAGGAAGGAGACTATGGCGGCTGCTACTGTGAGTGAAGGATGGGTACGATGGGTAGGTACAGAAGTTGAGATGGGAGTGGCAGAAGGAAGGAGGAAGAGTGAAAAAAGGGTGAGAGAATCAGAGAGATGCGACACAAGGAGGGCTGTTGATATTGACTTTGGGAGAGGATATTAATGAAGGCTATGATGAGGGACAACTAAGGGCTAATGAGAGGGAAGAAGGTAGGCTGAATACAAATATAGAGACTGATATGGGTGCTTGGAGGAAGAAGAAAGTTTGAGCCGTGTGAAAGGGGGTCCAAAAATAGATATGCAAATGGAGAGTGTGCTTGCAGATTTGGATCAGGGCTTTAGACCGGGATTAAATAGCCAAAACCTGACTATGCAAGCAGTGGATGAAATGGGCTTTGATTTCATGATACAGGAGATGCCAAGTGAGGGTCAGGTTTGAATTCTAATTGGGCTTTTATCATTAATGAATAATTATTTTATGGATAAAATTTTATATTAGAATATTAGAGGTGCATATGGATCTGGACTGTTAAGAAATGTTAGGAATGTTTGTAAAGGACCTAATCCTAGTTTAATGATTTTGGCTGAAACTAGGTGTCAACAAGATACGCGATTAAATATCTTAACAAAATTGGGATTTAATGAAATCAGAAATATACCTAGTGTAAGGCGATTTGGTGGTTTAACTATTGTATGGAAAAGTAGTAGAATTAATATTCAGGTGTTAGAAAATAATAGACAATTTGTCCGTTTACATTGTGAATTTCCTGGATTTAATAAGTTTATTTTAATTGCTATATATGCAATACCTCATTCAAATTTTTGAGAAGTATTATGGGATAGATTAAAAATATTTTCAAAAACAATATCATTACCTTGGGTAGTAATTGGTGATTTTAATGATATTATGAGTTGTAAGGAAAGGGTGGGTAGAGCACCTTGTTCTGTTAATAGAATTATGTGGTTTCAAAAACAAATGAGTAAGTGTCAACTTACTGATTTGGATTTTCAAGGTCCAAAGTTTACTTGGAAAGGACCTCTAAATACAGGGTATACAAGGTTATATGAGAGGTTAGATAGGGCTATGGTTAATACACAATTTTTAGCGGATTTACCATATTGTTTACTAAAGGTTCTTTCTAGAACAAAATTCTCTGGTAATAGTCTGATCATGCTTCTATTTATGAATGATAAGGTGGATAGAGGGACTAGACCATTTCGTTTTGAAGCTATGTGGCTGCAGAATGATAACTTTAAGGATTTTATTGATGGAAATTGGGATTCCGGTCTTGAATTAAATAGTTTGTTGAAAAATTTCACAAGTTTATTGATAAACTGGAATAAAAATATTTTTGGTATGATTGAGAAGAGGAAGAAAGGAATTCTTGCTAAGCTAAATGGTATACAATGATCAAGAGCTTATGGTTATTCGATATTTTTGTCTAGTTTGCAAAAGGAACTGCAAGCTGAATTTGATGAAATTTTAAAATTAGAAGAGATGAAATGGTTTCAAAAAGCTCGGATCGAGTGGATTACAAAAGGGGATAGGAATACTCGTTACTATCATTTAAAAATAAAGATGCGAAGAAGAAGGAACACAATTACTTCACTAAAAGATGCAATGGAAAATGGGTAGAAAATCAAAAGGAATTAAAGGTAATGATCTCTGATTATTTTAAGGCCCTGTATGATATGGGAGAAGAAGGATCTTGTATGTTAAATACTATTACAAATTTCCCTGAAATAAATAAGGAGGTGTTTAAAGGTATGTGTTCTATTCCTTCAGAGGAGGAGGCTAAACAAGCTATCATGGCTATGGGTCCTTATAAAGCTCCGAGTGCTGATGGGTTTTCTCCTATTTTCTACCAAAGAAATTGGAATAAAGTAGGAGGAACTGTTTACACATTTGTTAAACAGGTTTTCATGGAGAAAATGGTTAATACGGAGACGAATAAGACTCTGATTACTTTAATTCCTAAGAGGGAAAATCCTCAATTAGTAAGCCATTTTAGGCCAATCTCATTGTGTACCACACACTACAAAATTATTTCTAAAGTGATTGTAAATAGGCTGCGAAGTTATATGGATGAGATTATTTCCCCATTCCAATCTAGCTTTGTAAAAGGGAGGCATATCCAAGATAATATCATTATTGATCAAGAAATTATGCATATCATGAAAAGTCTAAAGGCAAGGTGGGGTTGATGGCTTGGAAGATTGACCTGGAGAAAGCATACGACAGAATTCATTGGGATTTCTTGCGCCAAGTACTTCAAGATGTTGGGTTTGATAATGATTTTATTAATTTAATTATGAGTTCTGTTTCATCAGTTTTGTATAATGTTCTTTGGAATGGTTTCAAAATGATTATTTTTGTCCAAAAAGAGGTCTCCGACAAGGAGACCCAATTTCACCACTATTGTTTGTTTTGTGTATGGACAGATTATCTCATATTCTAAATGATGCAGTTAATTCTGGTACTTGGAAACCGGTTCATATTGGAAATGGAGGCCCAAAGATATCTCATTTGATGTTTGCAGATGATTTACTGTTATTTGGAGTTGCTACAGAGAAACAAGCTAATTATATGATGAATTGCTTAGATATATTTTGTGGAGCATCGGGGGAAAGAGTTAGTAAAGATAAATCTTCTATTTTCTTTTCGCCAAAGGTTACTAATGGTACGAAAGGCAAGATAACTGGGAGGGTTGGTATTACTAGTTCTAGTGACATTGGGAAGTATCTGGGGTTTCCAGTCATCAGAGGGAGGAAACCTACAGAAACTTTCCATTACATTATAGACAAGGTGAAATCGAAATTGCAGACATGGAAGGCAAAGACATTAACAATTGCAGGAAGAATTACTCTAGCGAAATCTGTTGTAAGTGCGATTCTAATGTATCCTATGCAGGTAACTAGGTTACCTACTGCGGTTTGTCATAAAGTTGAAAGAATACAAAGAAATTTCATATGGGGCCACGGAGATAATAGTAATGGGTATCATCCAATTGGGTGGGACCAAATGGTTAGACCTAAAGCACATGGAGGTCTTGGGTTCAAAAGATTAAATGTTGTAAATAAAGCTTGTGGAACAAAGATAGCATGGAAGTTGGTGCAAGGTACAAAAGGATTGTGGGCTGAAGTGCTGTTACATAGATATATGTTACGCAATGAGGAGACCTTACTGGAAGCTAGGAAAGGGGACTCTGCCTTATGGAAATTTATTGCAGAACAAAAGGAGAATTTTGAGAGGGGCATGAGATGGCATATCAGAGATGGTCAGAGGGTAAATTTCTTCAACGACAAATGACTTTATCATGATAAGAGCATTAAGAAAATGTGTATGAGATCTATTACGGAGGAAGAAAATAATACTAAAGTTATTGATTAGGTAATTGATGGAAATTGGGATTTCATGAGACTTGCTAATTTAGTCCCGAGTCGAGTTTTTAAGAAGTTGGTGACGGTGTTTCCCCTGAGCCAAGATGCGGGAGTGGATGTTCTTGTTTGGAATGCAACTAACAATGGATCTTTTACTGTTAAAAGTGCTTATTATATGATAGAACAACTGTTGGAAATTGTGCCCTAGGGGCCAATCATTGTCTTATGAATATTGTTGATTTATGAATTTATTAATTGTGTTATCATATTATTTGCATGTTTACTGTGATGACCATCCTTAGATAACTCATGATCTTATCCTAAATGTCCCTAGTCGGTCATCTATGTGGGAGCAGAGATGAAATAAGACCAGTATGACTTTAAAGATGTATAGAGATATAAATCAAAGTCATAGGCACATGTAAGAGTACAAGGTGTTAGACCGACCCCCTATAAGAGAGCTGCATAGGTTAAGTCATAAGCCTCTCTTATATACAAACCATGTCACTATGCCCTTTAACCTGAGATCATCATGGATTCCTACATGACAAACGCTCAGCTTTGACCTAGTTAAAAGTCACTTTTGACCGAGTGATCATAAAGACTATGTTCAGGCTTAGTTGTTTTTCGTGCGGAGGAATGTGAATGGTCAAGATGGAATTTGTCCCTCACATTCGTAGAGAGATATTACTGGGCCCCTCGATGAGTGAGTCTAAGAAATATATGGCCATATTGTAACAGAAAGATAATTACATTTCTATAGTCAGACTACTTAGGGATTGAGAAAGTAACGGTCAGGATTAAGAGGATGACATTCTCCATGCCTCATCCATGATCAAAATATCGTGTGACAAAAGGGACATGATATGATTGTATAAAAGGTTATATCGTTCATCGATCCTAATATAATTTGGGTAGTCATGATGTCTTGTTAGAGACTGCTTGCGACTTGTGAGTCAGTATAGTAAATGGCCCATCGCCAACTTCATATGGGCCTACAGGGTCGCACACAAAATAGCCCAACATAAACTATGATGTCCAGATTCATTGAATCTAAGACATGTCCAGATTCAATAAATGATCCAGGGTGGATGTATATATTTATTTATATTTATATTCGTATATATATATATTATATATAAGAGATATTTACAAGATTTAATTTATAAGGATAAATTAAATCTCTATCACGTTTGAATTTAAAATTCAAATTGATATGATATCTCATATAAGAGATATTTACAAGATTTAATTTATAAGGATAAAATTAAATTTCTATCACGTTTGAATTTGAAATTCAAATTGATATGATATCTCAAATTTGATTTATGAGAATAAATCAAATATAATTCCGTCTTACCTTTATTTTAAATTAAATAAATGGGTAAATTAAATCTGTAGGACGGATTTAATACAAACACTATTTATTCAATTAGTTTCTTATCAAATTATACAATATATGATATTGTATTAATTTCAGAATTAATATAAGATTAATTCCAAAAATCCAAGTCTGTGGTAACACGCATAGTATCCTATATATATGATATTTATGAGCTACGGTTGGGACAGAAAAAAGGGTGAACGGGAATCCAGTAGAGGAATATTGTTCGTGGTTGGAATGCTGTTCGTGTGGATACCAGTAGAGGAAGCTGACCTGAGTCGTTGACTTCTTGGATCGAAAAGAGATCACAAGCTGAGGAGAGAAGCTATGGACGTCGCAACCAGAAGCTGAGAAAGTCACGACTGAATACTGAGGGTAATACTTCTTTCCACTTGACTTAAACACATACGGTAGATCCTGGTAGGGAATGAAAAAATTTTTAAGTTAATTTCTGCTGCGTGTCTTCCAATTCCTTACAGTGGTATCAGGGCCATGCTATTTTGTGTTTAAGTTAGACTTGATTGTTGATTCATATGATATGTGTTAGTTGTAGCCGATCATATAATAACATGCGTTTTATGTGTGACATATAAGGAATCCGTTTTATGTATGACATAAGGAATCTGAAAGGGAATTGAAATCGGTGGTGCATGCGTTTTGATTTGATCAATTAATATTGATGGGGTCTAAGAAAAACGAATTCAGATTCGTGATTATTTATGAAACAAAAAAAATTTCTCGAGCCGCTGCCCCAGACCCCACCCGCTAACCGCTAGTAGGACCGTCGCCCACTAATCGGCTAGCAGGACAGCCATGGCTACCTGTTAGTAGCACAACATAACCATAACATATACTGTTTTGTTAATGTTTTAGTTTTGAAACATTAATTGCCTTCAATTAAATCTGAATATTGATTCTTGAATGTTTGGGTATGGTGAACAATATGGCTCTAGATTGCAAGTGTTAGTCATGCCTTCCTCTATATACTCTTAATGTACTTTCTCTTCTCATCTCACTCCCCTCAAATGTTAAAAGAGGTTTCTATATGTAATTTCCCTTTTCTTACTAGAGAGCTCCTCTCACTAGCTTGAGTGAACTTATGATAGGTGAGCCATATTGTATCACGTTTAAATTATGCATCTTATGATTATATCAGCACATGAATATTGCTTGTATGAGATACAAACTGAGAAACATGCATTCTTATAAACCAGATAGTTAAATTAAGCCCTCTAAATGAAATCTTAAGTCATAATGCCATCAATTTATGAACACACTTGTCAAAACCTCGATCGCTCAATTGTGGACTCCGCTAAAGTGGGTGCATTTGAGTTATCTTGGGGAGATAACCAAGAGTAATGGTGCTACTCTCACATGTTTATTATTGTTTGACTTAATTGAGATTAACAAAACAGTTTTAGGTCTCAAGGCATTAGATGGAATTAAAAACATGCCAGATCATATGATGATAGAATCCCATGAACATCTAAGAGCTACATTTGATATAATTAGTAAAGGTGTTACCTACCTAGATAACTTAATTTAAGCGTCCTGCCAAATAAGACTTAAATTTGAGCCAAATATGGATCTTAGCCCACTAACTATTGCATTGAGGGTTATGTATTTAGTGGGAGATTGCTAATTCAATTGCATATTTTAATTATAGAATTATGACGACTAGTAATACTGCTACATTATCGCTGCGATCTATCCTTGAGAAGGACAAACTCAATGGGACAAACTTTCTTGACTAGTTTAGGAACTTGAGAATTGTTCTCAAGCAGGAAAGAAAGGCACATGTCCTAGATCAACCCATTCCTGAGGAGCCAGCAGCCAATGCTCCTAGAGCTCAGAGAGATGCTTACACGAAGCATAAGGAAGACTCTGTCGATGTGGGATGCTTGATGCTAGCCACCATGGTTCTGGAGCTCCAAAGAGATCTAGAACACATGGAGGCTTATAAGATGATTGTGCATCTCAAGGAAATGTTCCAGCAACAGGCAAGGCAAGAGAGGTATGAGACCACTAAGGCCTTATATTCCTGCAAGATGGCTGAAGGTGCATCAGTCAGTACTTATGTCTTAATGATGAAAGGGTACATTGATCACCTTGAGAGGCTTGGATTTCCCATAAGCCAGGAGTTAGCTACGGATTTGGTCTTGAACTCACTCCCAGAAAGTTATGACCAGTTTGTCATGAACTACAACATGAACAACATAGAGAAATCTATTTCTGAACTGTATGGGATGCTTAAAACTGCTGAGCCGAGTCTTAAGAAGAAGCCCAGTACTATTTTGATGGTTCAGAAAGGAAAGGGTATGAAAAAGAAAGGCAAAGGTAATGGGAAGGGTCATAGCTCATCAGGTAAGACTAAAGAGTCAGGCAAGCCCGAAACTAGGCCTGCACCAAAGAAGGAAAAGCCTCCGAAGGAAGGAGTCTACTTCTTCTGCAATGAACCTGGTCATTGGAAGAGGAATTGCAAACTCTACCTCGAAGATCTGAAAAAGAACAAGAAGGATAGTGGGGCTATCGCTTCAGGTATTTATATTATAAACATTCATCTTTCTACTTCCACCACATGGGTATTAGATACTACTTATGGTTCTCATATTTATATAAATGTGTAGGGACTAAAGGACAATAGGAAGCTGAAAAAGGGCGAAGTTGACCTACGAGTTGGAAATAGAGCAAGGGTTACTGCGTTAGCTATAGGCACTTATGAATTAGATCTGCCCACTGGACTTTTGTTAGTTTTGAACAATTGCTATTATGTTCCTGCTTTATGTAGTAACATAGTTTCACTTTCTTATTTGGATAAGGAAGGTTTCACTTCCATTGCTGGGAATAGTATATATTCTATTTATCGTAATGATATTTTCTATGTTCATGGTGATTTGCATGTTGATCATTACATATTAAATTTGGAACAACCCAATCATGGAAATATCTATAACATAACTGCCAAAAGGGTCAAACCAAACGATTTGAATCCGATATACCTCTGGCACTATCGTCTGGGCCACATAAATGAGAAACGCATTTCCAAACTCCTTCAAGATGGATTTCTCAACTCATTTGATTTTGAATCATATGACACTTGCAAGTCTTACTTGTTAGGAAAGCTGACAAAGTCACCTTTCATTGGGTACAGTGAGAGGGCCACTGATTTATTGGGCCTCATACATACATATGTGTGTGGACCGATAAATACAAATGCCAGAGGAAGTTATTCGTACTTCATAACATTCATAGATGATTTTAGAAAATATGGGTACATCTATCTGATAAAGCATAAATTTGAATCTTTTGAAATGTTCAAAATATTTCAAAATGAAGTACAAAATCATCTTGAAAAAACAATTAAAGCCCTTCGATCTGATTGGGGTGGTGAATATTTGAGCCAACAGTTCATTGATCATCTTAAGAGTTGTGGGATAGTCTCATAATTGACTCCTCCAAGGACACCACAATGGAATGACGTTTCTGAATGGAGGAATCAAACACTATTAGATATGGTTCGATCTATGATGAGTCAAACAGATCTTCCACCCTCATTTTGGGGCCATGCCCTAGAGACAGTGGCGTTCACACTCAATCGTGTTCCATCTAAGGCAATTGAAAAGACTCCGTATGAGATATGGACTGGGAGGACACCTAGTTTGTCTTTCCTCAAGATTTGGGGATGCGAGATTTATATTAAGCAACAAGTCTCAGACAAATTAGCACCCAAATCCTCAAAGTACCTTTTTGTGGGATATCCTAAGGAAACCAAGGGATACTATATCTACAACCCTGCTAATAACAAAGTGTTTGTTGTCAAAAATGGTATCTTTCTCGAATGAGAATTTATCTCTAAAAGAACCAGTGGGAGAAATGTACACCTCGAAGAAGTTTGAGAGCCACAAGACACCACAACACTGCAGATGGAAAATAAAGAAAACTCACAACAAGTTGTTGAGACTCTTTATGTCACACGAGGTCCACGAAAATCTAATAGGACACGACTTCAGCCTCAGAGATATGGATTTCTGATTTATGACAGTCGTGATATGTTGCTCATTGAGCATAATGAGCTGACTACCTATCGAGAAGCTATAGTGGGACCAAACTCTGAAAAATGGCTTAATGCCATGAAGTATGAGATGCAATCCATGTACGACAATCAGGTTTTGACCTTAGTCAACCTACCTGAAGGTGTAAAAACTGTCAGGTGCAAGTTGGTTTTTAAGGAGAAAACTGACATGGATGGTAATATAAATGTCTTCAAGGCACTACTGGTTGCAAAAGGATTTACTCAAACTCATGGTGTGGACTATGATGAGACCTTTTCTCCAGTTGTAATGACCAAATTAATCAGAATCCTTTTTGCCATAGCAGCATATTATGACTATGAATTATGACAGATGGACGTCAACACAGCCTTCCTTAATGGAAAGCTCCTTAAGGATGTGTACATGACATAACCTGAAGGGTTTGTGCGTTCTGAGGACTCTGGTAAAGTGTGCAAGCTTCAAAGGTCCATTTATGGACTGAAGCAAGCCTCTCAGAGTTGGAATCATCGTTTTGATGAAGTAGTCAAAGAGTTTGGATTTCTTCAAAACATGGATGAACCTTGTGTGTACAAGAAGGTTAGTGGGAGCACAGTTATGTTTTTTGTACTCTATATCGATGACATCCTACTTATTGAAAATGACATTCCTACCTTACAGATTATCAAGTCTTGGTTAGGAAAGTCTTTCTCAATGAAAGACTTGGGTGAAGCCACCTACATCCTAGGAATCATGATCTATAGAGATAGATCTAAAAGACTTCTAGGACTCAGTCAGAGTACATACATAGACAAAATACTGCATAGGTTCAGTATGCATGAATCAAAGAGAGGTTTCATACCCATGTCTCATGGTATTCACTTCAGCAAAGATCGATGTCATAATACATCTTATCAGCGAGGTCGCATAAGTAAAGTTCCATATGCCTCAGCCATAGAATCTATCATATACGCCATGTTATGTACTCGACCGAATGTCTCGTTTGCCTTAAGTATGACTAGCAGATATCAATAGGACTCTGGTGAAGGCTATTGGACTGCTGTCAAGAATATCCTTAAGTACTTAAGAAGGACTAAGGACTTATTTTTGGTCTATGGTGGATTAGATGACGAACTCTGTGTAACTGATTACACAGATGCGAGCTTCCAAACTGACCAGGACGACCAAAAAATGCAATCTGGATATATATTCCTCCTCAATAATGAGCAGTACAACGAAAGAGCTCTAAGCAGGGTACTGTAGCAGATTCTGCAATAGAAGCTGAGTATATAGCAGCATCTGATGCAACTAAGGAAGCCGTTTGGATCAGGAAGTTCATCATGGAACTAGGGGTGATACCTACCATCTCATATCCAATAACTTTGCTCTGTGACAATAGCGGTGCCATTGCACAGGTCAAAGAGCCTAGGTCATATCAAAGGACCAAGCAAATACTCAGGCGATTTCATCTCATCAGAGAAATCAACGATAGAGGTAATATAAAAATATGCAAAGTAGCAGGAGAAGATAATGTTGCTGATCATCTAACAAAGCCGCTTGTGCAGGCAAAGCATGAGCATCATGTTAGGTCAATGGAAATTAGTTAAATTAATGATTGTACCTAGTGCAAGTGGGAGGTTGTTGGAAATTTTGCCCTAGGGGCCAATCATTGTCTTATGAATATTGTTTATTTATGAATTTATTAATTGTGTTATCATATTATTTGCATGTTTATTGTGATGACCATCCTTAGATAACTCATGATCTTATCCTAAATGTCCCTGGTCGGTCATCTATGTAGGAGCAGAGATGAAATAAGACCAGTATGACTTTGAAGATGTATAAAGATATAAATCAAAGTCATAGGCACATGTAAGAGTACAAGGTGTTAGACCGACCCCTTATAAGAGAGCTGCATGGGTTAAGTCATAAGCTTCTCTCATATACAAACCATGTCACTATGCCCTTTAACCTGAGATCATCATGGATTCCTACATGACAAACGCTCAGCTTTGACCTAGTTAAAAGTCACTTTTGACCAAGTGATCATAAAGACTATGTTCGGGTTTAGTTGTTTTCCGTGCGGAGGAATGTGAATGGTCAAGATGGAATTTGTCCCTCACATTCGTAGAGAGATATTACTGGGCCCCTCGATGAGTGAGTCTAAGAAATATATGGCCATATTGTAACAGAAAGATAGTTCCATTTCTATAGTCAGACTACTCAGGGATTGAGAAAGTAACGGTCAGGATTAAGAGGATGACATTCTCCATGCCTCATCCATGACCAAAATATCATGTGACAAAAGGGACATGATATGGTTGTATAAAAGGTTACATCGTTCATCGATCCTAATATAATTTGGATAGTCGTGATGTCTTGTTAGAGACCGCTTGCGACTTGTGAGTCAGTATAGTAAATGGCCCATCGCCAACTTCATATGGGCCTACAGGGTCGCACACAAAATAGCCCAACATGAGCTATGATGTCCAGATTCATTGAATCTAAGACATGTCCAGATTCAATGAATGATCCAAGGTGGATGTATATATTTATTTATATTTATATTCGTATATATATAAATTCGTATATATATATATATATATATATTATATATAAGAGATATTTACAAGATTTAATTTATAAGGATAAATTAAATCTCTATCACGTTTGAATTTGAAATTCAAATTGATATGATATCTCATATAAGAGATATTTACAAGATTTAATTTATAAGGATAAAATTAAATCTCTATCACGTTTGAATTTGAAATTCAAATTGATATGATATCTCAAATTTGATTTATGAGAATAAATCAAATATAATTCCGTCTTACCTTTATTTTAAATTAAATAAATGGGTGAATTAAATCTGTAGGACGGATTTAATACAAACACTATTTATTCAATTAGTTTCTTATCAAATTATACAATATATGATATTGTATTAATTTTAGAATTAATATAAGATTAATTCTAAAAATCCAAGTCTGTGGTAACACGCATAGCATCCTATATATATGATATTTAGGAGCTACGGTTGGGACAGAGAAAAGGGTGAAAGGGAATCCACAAAAGGTTTGTAGATAAGAAACTGTCAAAATAGAGCGAAGATGACGAATTCTTGAGTAAGCCCTGGAGGGACAAGAGGCGCTAGCACGTCGTTCTTGGTTAGAACGATATTCGTGTAGATACCAGTAGAGGAAGCTGACCTGAGTCATCGACTTTTTGTGATCAAAAAGAGATCACGAGCCGCGGAGAGAAGCTGTGGATGTCGCAACCAGAAGCTGAGAAAATCGCGACTGAATACTGAGGGTAATACTTCTTTCTACTTGACTTAAACACATACGGTAGATTCTGACAGGGAATGGAAAAATTTTTAAGTTAATTTCTGCTGCGTGTCTTCCAATTCCTTACAACAACCACCTGAAGATTCTTTCAATGCAACGTTCAAGGAAATATGGAGATGGGAGGGGGCAGAGCAAATTAGGACATTTATGTGGATTGCATTTAATCATAGATTGCCTACGAATGCTTGGAGAAGTAAATGGTCATCTACATCAAAAACTTGTCAACATTGTAATCAGGGTGTAGAAGACACCTTACACATATTAAGGGACTGTGAATATGCCAGGAAGTTTTGGTGCACGTGTATAAAACCCATATATCATAATAAGTTCTTCTCAGTAGATTTGAGGAATTGGTTTGCTATGAATTTAAAGGGTAAATTGGGGATAGCAGAGGAAGATAATTGGAAGTTATTATGGGGTGTTGGGATTTGGCAGTTATGGAAATGGAGAAAGAAGTCTATGTTCGATGCAAAATTCGTTAAACCTCAAAAGCCTCTTGTGATATTAAAACAGGTGTGGAGAAGCTTTGCGTGCCCATAAGATCAATTTGTTCAGAATATGGAAAGTGTCCTAGCTCTAAAGTGGGAATCTCCCCCGAGAGGATATGTAAAAATAAACGTTGATAGGTCTCTTACAAGGACACGAATAAAGGCTAGATGTGGAGGGGTAATTAGGACTATGAGGGGAATTGGATCGCAGGATTCACACACACTATTAGTCCTTGTACTATCAATGAGGCTGAGCAATGGGCTATATTTAAGGGGCTTTCATTGGCATGGGATTTGGGGTTTAAAAAAATAATTTTAGAATCCGATGCGTAAAGTATAGTCAATTCTATCCAACTGAAGGAGTATAAGCATAGGGAAAGTCTGTTGATGTTGCAAATCCAGTCCCTCTTCACACTTGAATGGGAAGTCCACATCAAATACACTCTAAGGAAGTTTAATCAAGTTGATATGATATCTCAAATTTGATTTATGAGAATAAATTAAATGTAATTCCGTCTTATCTTTATTTTAAATTAAATAAATGGGTGAATTAAATCTGTGGGACAGATTTAATACAAACACTATTTATTTAATTAGTTTCTTATCAAATTATACAATATATGATATTGTATTAATTTCAAAATTAATATAAGATTAATTCCAAAAATCCAAGTTTGTGGTAACATGCATAGCATCCTATATATCTGATATTTAGGAGCTACGGTTGAGATAGAAAAAAGTGTGAACAGGAATCCGCAAAATATTTGCAGATAAGCAGCTGCCGAAATAGAGATGGAGAGAACGAATTCTTAAGTAAGCCCTGGAGGGACAGGAGACACTAGCATGTCGTTCGTGGTTGGAACATTGTTCATGTGGATACCAGTAGAGGAAGCTGACCTGAGTCGTCGACTTCTTGCGATCGAAAAGAGATCACGAGCCGCGGAGAGAAGCTATGGACGTCGCAACCAGAAGCTGAGAAAGTCGCGACTGAATACTGAGGGTAATACTTGTTTCCACTGGACTTAAACACATACAGTAGATTCTGACAGGGAATAGAAAACTTTTTATGCTGCGTGTTTTCTAATTCCTTACAGTAGCTTCATTGATCCATGTAAATCAAAACTATGGCGCATTTCAAATGCAAAAACATTAGCTTAAGCAAAATCAAAACCAGAGTAGTCCAGTTTTTGAGTTTAGAGTTGTCTCACATGAATCATGATGATTATGATAGAATATATTCGCAAAGTATCTGTCGTCAATATCAATCTTCTACTATCTAGTAAAGTTCCTTCATTGTTGGAGCAACCATAAATCTAATGGTGTTTTGAACTACCATTATTTTCTTAGAGAGACAGATAATGATTCACTATATGTTAGAGATACACTAATCATTGGAAGGATAGGAGAGTTGTTGAAACTTGTAAATCTTCCTGTTGAAGTTTCATTGAGACTTACAATAGAATATGTGCATATAGCGTAAAATAGCCAGATGTCCATGCTCCATGGAACTTGTAGAGTTAAAGGAACATTTACATTAATTCATGATAAAATTTACCTTTGGAAGGATTGAAAACGAGTTGCCACTACCCACTAAAGGCAGTACATTGGGAGTACTTTATCATCTTGTTTCCTTTCACCATGTTCATATGCTGATCTTTTAGAACACTATAAGCATTAGGTTGAAGAATTTGTTACTTTGCTGATGTAATATTTGTGCGTGACTCACTAACTAATTTTCTGTGAGAACATTAAAAATATTCTGAGCAAAACCTAACAGTTCTTAATACTTAATACCCACTTCAGCAATTAGTGCTCAAATATCAGATCTCACAATACTTCCAGAGAACCATTAAATCCAATAAGTATATAAATTAAAAAAAGGGGCAAAGATCATATAATTCTACTTCAGCCATATAAATATGCTGCTTGTTGCTTCAAAAGTCAAGGTAAGTATCACTTGCATGAGGAAAACTCAATTTCGCAGCCACAAAAGGCAAAAACCATGAGAAAGTATCACTTAATCATCATTTCCAATTTCTCAATATGCTTTTTAAGTTGTTTAGGATCCTTCTTAAAAATTCCCACTTCCCTCACCTTCTTCCTTTCCTTCTTGTCCTAGTTATAGAAAGAGCCAATCATAGCTAGATATGCTCATATGGACAATAAGTCTAGTGCTGCATAATAAGCCAGATATCGTACTAGTTAGTAAATAGTAGAAAGCATCACAAACAAAATGTGAGGGTAGACATGAAGTGAAAATGAGCAGGCAATATCCATGAACACCTATTTTTTTACTATATATTCTCAAAGGGAAAAGGCAATGATAATACCATATATTCTCATTGAAAATATGCATGAACACGTATTTTTTTATGTAGCAAAGGTGAGATCTAATTAACTTAACTCTAGCACTTAGGAAGTGGTTCTTTATTTCTTCTTCCTTTTTTTCCATGTGTGTTATTGTACCCTTTAACTTCTTTAAGTTCAAGAAGTTAGACAGTAGTCAATAACTACTACAAATTTTTTCCTATTTTACAGGAGGATGGCAATTGTACCTACTACTGAAGAGAACTTAGACCAGATTGAAGATGTTGAACATGAAGCTATAGTTAAAGTACAAGTACAAGACACAGAGGGAGAAGCAGAAGATATTGAGGAAGAAGAGAAACTAACAAAAAAACTCAAATCTATTGTTTGGGAGCATTTTGATAAGATTCATTTGGATGAAAACAATAGAGATCACAAAGCCAAGTGCAAGTATTGTCCAATAAAGATTGCTTGTAATCCTGTCATATGGGACATGTGAATTGCGAAAACATCTAGAGAGGTGCCCCTTAAATCTGAACAGAATAAATAAGATGAGGCAAGCTATGTTCACTGCAGTAGGGTCATCTAAAACTGTTGATCATTATTTATTTAATCAAGAACAATGTAGATGAGCCATTGTAGAGTACATCATATTGGATAAAATGCCTTTTTAAACTGTTGAAGGTGAATGTTTTAGACATATGATGAGTCAGGTCGAACCTCATTTTCAAATTTCATCAAGGTCAATGGTTACTAGAGACTGCTTAAAGGTGTATCATGAACAAGCATACAACTTAAAATGTTATTTCAAAAGAACAAAATTCTGAGTTTCCCTCACTATAGATATATGGACTTCTAATCAGAATTCTAACTATATGTGCCTCACCGCACATTGGATCGAGGAAGATTAGCATTTGTAAAAGCAAATTTTGAATTTTTGCATAGTTGAAGACCATAAAGGTGACACAATTACAGAAGAAATTGAGAAATGTTTATTGTCATGGGGCATTGATAAAGTTTTTACCATTACAATTGGTAAAATTTCTTCAAATGACAATGCATTATCAACTTTGAAGTTAGTTTTCAGACATTGAAATAGTCTTGTCAGTGATGGCGACTTCTTCCACTTGAGATGTTGTGATCATATCATGAATTTGATTATGTCAAATGGTGTGAGAGAAATGCATGAATCCATTGAAGCCATTCAAAATGTAGTTAAATATATAAGATCTTCTCCTGCAAGGTTTCAAAAATTCAAAGAGCTTGTGAAGAAAATGAAGATCAATTCAAAGAGTCTCTTGAGAATATATTGTCCCACTAGGTGGAATTCAACTTACATAATGTTGGATAATGCTATTAAATTCAGTAGCGTGTTTGCAAGGATGGAGGAATTTGATATAGAGTACCAAAAAAACTTTAAGGATAAAAACTTAATTGGTCCCCCTACAGCCAAGTCATTCAAAGAAGCTCAGGAGTTTGTTCCATTCTTGAAAGTGTTATACAATGTCACTTTGAAATTTTTAGGATCACTTCATGTGACTTCAAATTTGGCCTTCCAACAAATCATTAATGTGGCTATTCTTCTGAAGAGAATGGCAAACAATCCAAATTCTTTGTTGTGTCACATGGCTAAGAGTATGTAAGGCAAATATGACAAGTATTGGGGTAAATTTGAAAACTTAAATCCTTTGTTGGTGAGTGCAATAGTGCTTGACCCCAGGTATAAAATGAAGTTTTTGAAGTCTGCTCTTGAGAATATATTTTCTGATCCTACACATCGTGACACCATGTACAAAAAAGTCTTCGCAATGTTGTATCGCTTATATGATCATTATTCAAATGCACATGATGCATCTCAGCTTGAAACTTAAAATGCAAGTCAAAGTCAGAGTCAATCACAACTACCAACTCAAGGTTCTTGTGACACGAATGTCTTGGAGCTAGAGTATTTTGATATTGATTATGGGGAGGGTTCTTGTGCAATTCAAAGGTTCCTTACCCACACTGACTTTAAGAATCAAACAGATAAGTATGCAGAGTTAGAGAGGTATCTATAGGCTGAGTTAGTTGACTATCATAATCCTACATTTGATCTTTTGGATTGGTGGAGACTGAATGCTAGCAAATACAAAGTCATTTCATTGATTGCACGCGATGTGTTAGACATGCATGTCTCTACTGTGTCCTCAGAATTAGCATTTAGTATAGGGGACGTGTTATTGATGACTTCAGAAGTTCACTATTCCCTAAGATGGTTGAAGCCCTAATTTGTGCCCAAAATTAGTTATCTCCATCTACATTTAAATTAAAAAACTTTGATATTGACAACTTCAATAAAACTTTGGCAGCAGAAAATGGTATTAGTTATATCATATTATTTGTTTTATTTTATACATGATTTTATTTATTTACCCTTATTTTATTTCGTAATTATCCTCTATCTCTTTTTGTTTCTTTGCAGATGAAGCAGTAACTTCATTAAGTGAAGTGGAAGAATTGAAGAAGTAGCACATGTCTTTGGTTTTTGACTGTTTATTTCTTTCTTTCTTTGTTTTATTCCTCAGAATATTTTAATTTTATACGATATAGTTGTTTCTTCATTAAGTTGTTGCTTTAACTGTTTGTCATTTTAATTTTATATTTGGGATTAATAGTAGTATTTAGATGAAGTTGTTATAGTATTTTATATAGAATGATCTATGAAATAATTATTTTATATATTTTTTTTAAAAAAAAAGGTTCAAGAAGTCCTGAACCCGTCTCAGTCCCAAAAGGGACCAAGATATATTTGGGACGAGATGAGACACGGGGCGGGGTTGTCCCAGTCCTGTCCCATCCCGTGCCCACCCCTAGTTACGATATGAAGTTAGGAATGAAAATTTCTTGTGACAAATATTTATTTATTGCTTTTGCATTTTTTATAGAAAATCTCTAGGTCCATCAATTCATGGGTCTTTTTTTCTCTCTAAAACTTTATAAACAAGTTCTTAGAGAGTTTTAATTGATTATATTTTTTTATTTTTTAAATATTTATTTTGTATTTCTTTGAGATCTCTAAATAGATTTCTCGGGGATCCGTATCATATGGGCAATCTAAAACTCAGTCGGACTCACAAATATGTCTAAACCCATCGGTAATTTTAGCAAAATTCATAAGAATTTATTTATATATTTCAATCTTTGTTCCATATAGCATAAATTAAGCTTTTTGCATGATTATTAGAAACACTACGAAGGTGCTCCATTTTGGTTGTACCCCCACATTTAGATAGGCTCATATTGCATCCTTATTTAAGTTATTACATAGATATTACATAAAACAATTTCTAATAACTCCCACTTATTAAAACAATTCTATAGTTCTTAGATGACCCTTAGGCTACTTATCTAAGAACTCCCACTTAAATTAACAGTTCATTTTTCAGTAACCAACAAAAAGTTCATTTTTCAATCATATGCATATATCAAAAATACATGTCAAAAGTATATCTGTTAACATACTATATGTTCTACTCCCTTCTGTACTGGTACTAATTATGGTACTAATTATATAATGTAAATAATTAATTTATAGATATTAAGAAAAGCAGGTAAGTTAATTATTTGAAGGTTAAAATATATAAAACCTTCTTATAAACTTGAGTTCAATTGTATATCACTTCCCTAATTTTAAAAAATTTTAAATTAAGCACCTTAATATTTCATATTTTGACTATCAACCCCATTACCATTAAAATTGCATTAAACTCTTAAAGTTAATATTTTTTTACTATATCATAATTTTTATATTTTTTAATAATATATCATGTCATTTAAATACTAACACTTAACACTTGACATATATTTTAATTATTTTTATATACTTAAAATAATTAAAAAGTATAAATTAATTAAAAAAGTATTTAAAATATTTATTTGAGTATGTATTTTTAATTAAAAATATAAAATACTTAAAAAATTAAAAATATCTATTTTTGACCATATCCTTTTTAAATAAAAGTATATAAATACTTAAAATTACAAGTGTCAAATGTTAATTCTTAAATGACTTGGTATAGAATAAAACATATACAAATTATAGTGTATAAAAAACTATTAACTTTAACGGGGTTGATAATCAAAATATAAAATATTAGAGTTTTTAATATAATCTTTTAAAGATTAGAGGTGATGTGTAACTCATTCAAAATTTAGAGAAATTTTCCAAAATTTAGAGAATTTTTATATATTTTAACCATTTTTATTAGTCATTTGCATTGAAAATTACTCTTTGATATAAACTCCTTAATAAGTACAATTAATAGAGATAATTTTAAGAAGTATTTTAAATTTAGAATATAAAATAGATTGAAATATTATATTTAAAATCAAAGTAAATATGCAAGTAGGTTGGAGTGCATAAAAAGCCTTTGTGGTATAACTAATAGAAATAACATAAATACGCCTCAACATTAACCTAAATTAACAAATAATATTAGCAAAGTTCTTAATAATTTGATTTATTATCTTTCAGTCTTTGTTGCATATACCATAAATCAAGCTTTTTGCATGATTATTAGAAACACCAAAAAAGGTGCTCCATTTGGGTACACCCATATCTAGGCTCATGGCACCCTTATTTAATCAAGTTACATATATAGATATTACATAAAATGAAGGCTCAATTGAAAGTGAGTTGGTATTTGGGTGACTTGTCAGGATTAAAAAGACCAAAATGCCTCTCAATTTCTGCACCTGGCTTCAAGTTCTCATCAAACATGGCAAACAAATACGTCTCAATTGGTCCATTAGGCCTCTTGGGGGTCCCACCTTTGACATGATTAATCAAATTCTTATAGTAAGTTGCTGCATTATCCACAGTAGCTGCATTTCCACCAGCAGAAGGCCAACCACTTTCAGACACAACAATTTGCATATTCGAAGCTCCAACTTTCTCCAAAGCAGCATACATAGAATCCAACAACGCATCAAACAAGTTCTGATACCCAGCATCGTTATTTCCTTGTTGTGTAAACAATGCATATTCAATAGTAATGCTTTGTGGGTTGCCAGTGTATGAGAAATATGGATATATATTAGCAAGAAGTGGAGCTCCATTGTTGGATAAGAAGTTGATGATTGGGCTTATGAAGCCAGAATCAGTGAAAGCTCCATTATTGGGAGGGTAGGAGTTTTGAATTAGTGTGCTATCTATGGCTGTGGAAACCTTGATTTGACCTTGTAAGTTCGCCGCGGTGATTGCACTCTGAATGTTTTGTATCGCTGGGAGGAGCGAGGACGCTCCGGCGTCGCCAGGATGGACCTCGTTCCCGACGGCAATGTACTTGAATTTGACGTCGTTCGAGTAGGGTTTGACGTACTTGTTAACCCAATCTGTGGCGGCGCCGGCGTTTGTGACTGACTGGAGGTTATCATTGGGAACTCCAAGAATGACTTCAATGTTTGAGCCTCTTAGGGCTTGGAGGGTGGCTTCATCTGGATTGTATATGCGCATTTTGCCAATTCCATTAGATTTGTATAAGTTCACCACATCTTGTTTGCTTGGTAGGTTGTTCCCATCTGAACCATAACACACTCCTATTGATTGTGCACCTGCATGAATATAATTGTGATTTTAGCAAGTATTTAATAAATAACATGGTTTACATGTTATTATTCAATATAAGAGTATGTCTGAAATTTGAATAACCAAAAATATCTCAGCATAACATATATATATATATATACACACACACACAAACCAAATTATTGGACCAGTTTGCCTTCATTTCAGTAGTATACTATATCAGATTTAGAGCAAACAGATTTTTTTTTAATTTATTAAATTCAAATATTTTTAATAAATAAAATATATATAGTTAGAATAATAGTAGTCAAACTATCAATTTATAAAAGAATATATTGATTTAAATGAATATATGACATTGAAAAAGTTACGTCTAGACACTTGAAAATAAAAATCTAGACTTCAAATATGATATATTCAAAATTCTGTGCACATTCTTTATAATGTGCACCGAATTTGCATAAAGTGTTATTCTATTATTTATAATAACATAAATTCATGATATCTGTGGGTTGGCAAAAAAATTTTTAATAATTTTGAGGAAGAAAATGGGTCATTAGTCATTAATAATAAAATAAAATGCATAAACTATATCATAATAAATAGCTTAACTAATATTATCTTCAGTCGTCGATATAAAAATTAGATTAAAGGTTTATTTTAATTTTAAATATAAAATTATAATCATTTTATCTTCTAAATTTATAATTTTTTTTCTTAAATTCTCCCTATTGATTGCACACGATAAAGGAGTTCCATCAAGAAATATTTATAATGCATATTATTAAGAATGATATTATAAAGAAACTAACATATATTTATTATAAATAACTAAATTATTTTTTTAATTTACTAAAATTAGTTATCGAATTTTTAAATTAATGAAGAGAGTAATATTAAATAGGCTTTATATATTGTTATTTGATTAATCTAGTTTTTAGTAAGACATTCCATTAAGTCATTAACGAACTCGAAGAATTTTGAACTTCAAAGTGATGATGCCATAGAACCAACTAGTCAAACATTGACCTTGACTACAAACTCTAAATAACTGAAATTGACCTCCACTTTCTTGGTTGGCTTTTCTTTATGTCATTATCTTAAAATATAAATAAATAATAATAATGCAATCCTTTTTCCTTGTACAAAGTCCAAACTATATATCGGAGAAAAAAAAGTCTATTATAAGCACCACACGTTCACACGAGTCAATCAACTTCAACATTAACTATAAAATTCATAGAAAGTTTTATTTATAATCGCAAACGCTGTCCCATTGATAATAATTAGATAAAAACTCAATTAATGACTCTGGAAAACTCAACTCACAAGTTTTTTC
Source organism: Leucaena leucocephala (assembly GCA_037074615.1). Classification (NCBI taxonomy): domain Eukaryota; kingdom Viridiplantae; phylum Streptophyta; class Magnoliopsida; order Fabales; family Fabaceae; genus Leucaena; species Leucaena leucocephala. The sequence continues at coordinate 23,819,204 of CM073515.1, forward strand.
TAATAAAAAAAAACAATTTGTGATAAAGTGAAGACTATATAACTTCAACTATATGGAATCAATGAGAACAAATTAACACTTTTGATTTCGTTTAAACGTACATTTTTAAACACATTCCATTTTATTTGAATATGAAAAAACAAAATGGAAAAATTATGTATAAGTGTTAGAAAGTTGAATTAATTAAAAGATTAGTATTAATCACTTGTATTTAGATGACCTAATTTAGTTTGTGAGATAGTAAGATCCTTATTATAGTGAAAGAGATAGTAACTTGAGTTTCTCTGTACAAATTTTTGTAGATTTGTGTGTAAATCTAAATAGATTTCAATAGTTATATGAGTATGTTGTTCTTAAATAATATATATAATTTTTTAACTTTTTTTCCTATTATTTCTCTCTAATAAAGTTAATGATGAGGACCAAATTCACAAATATCTTTTATTTCTAAAGACCAATAATGGTAGATACTTAATTATTGTTTCATCTGTAAATTTGTTTTTGTTTGAGTAGTAAATGGTGTTAAATATCTTTTCAATTGTAAATTTGCGTTAGGTAAATAGTAAATATTTATAATTCAATTGATAAACTTGTGATATATGAATAGTAGATATGATAACCTTTTTAATAATTAATTTTTGAATTTAGTAATTTTAATATGATTCTCCCAAACAAACAAAATAGTCAAAAGTTAGACCTAGAAGTCTTTTGAAGAGATCTCAAGCTTAAGATCGTTGCTCCATGAAAAAACATTTTTTAACACCATGTAAAGCAATATTAGATATATAATTCATAGATAAGTTACATAAGGCTAAATCGGTAAAAATCTCATCATTAATTTAAAAGAAAAAAGAAAGAAAACTCCATGAATCCAAGAAATATAACGCAAACATATTCAAGTGGTTATGTTGGGTGGGATGGGTGAGGAAATATAACTCCATCATTATAGTACACAATCAATTATTAACTATCAACTATTATCAATCAATCAATTAACTATACTCTTAAAATCTTATAATATCTAATTCAATTAAAAATAGATTTAAGTCTACCGACTTAATACTTTCAATTTATTTGTTTGTAAGCCACAATTAATAATCTCAATCAATAATTTTTTTTTTATCTTCAAAAGATTTAGAACGATTTCAATGGGATATTACTGGCTAATTACCATTAAGGGCCTCAAAATCTTACAAAAATAAAAATAGAGACTCAAAATTTTTTAAAGATTAATTTTAAATTTCTACAATATTTTAAACTTTTAACTATAATAAAAACATATAATAATCATAAATAAACAATCAATTATAAAATATTTTTTCTCACGTCCTTTATAGCGGATGGGAGAAATATCTAGTTTCTCTACTAATCAATTAAAAACGATAGAAAATGAGTTTATTGATATTTGATAGTGACATAATAATGCTGACTCAATAAAGAATTTCTCCCCATGAATCCATGAAAAGGGGAGAGAGTTTATAAATAGTTACATGAGACTCACTTAATAAAGAATTTATCCATTAATTCGTGAAAGGGTGTGCGTGTGTTTTGTGTGGGGGAGGGGGGAAGAGAGAGAGAGAGAGAGACCTGTGAATTGGAGTCCTATGGACGAGAACACGCCAAGAAGCAGCAATAAGGAAAAGTTTGTTGTAGAGAAGAAAGTGTCCATGGCTATGGCTTCAAAATGATGGAATTCTATTTGTTTGTGACACAATACTCCAATCCAAGAGCCTCTATTTATACACAAACACTATAGCCACAATGTTTGAAAATATCAATCATAAGCAACTTCTATACGAAAGAAGCAAAGACTTTTCCCCTCTCCGTAAATCACTCCACTGAAATTCATTTAATGATCACTTTGAATTTTCTCTTGATATCTATATACACTTCCAGAAACAATTTATCATGAGATTATCTTCTTTCTGGTTCTAGTCAAGCAGCCTTGGTTTTGGCCTCTAGTCAATAGCAGCCTCACTTCTCACAAACCGATGCCTTGGAGCTAATTCCCCCCCCCCCCCCAAACACTCACGTCTATATACATATATGTGTATATATACACATATATACAAATATATATATTCATATGTATGAAATATATATATATATAGTGGAACTACTTATAAACTATAAACAGTATAATGATTTACCTCAAATTTATGGAAAGTATGCATGGTCCACAATCTAATTTTACAAATAAATGGTTAATTTCATCCTTTTTCGGTTAGAGAATAGGCGGTATTCCCCGGACATTAGCTAGAGACTAATACTCTAGATGTAAAGATTGCCAAAATAGATTTTGCCTCTCATACCAAAGTATTTTTCATGCACATGGTCTAGTTTAAACTAGGACCTTGAAACAACCTTAATCCGATGTCGCCTTGGGGTTACTTCAAAAATTTAAACCAAGGATTGCGTATAGTGTAACCTCAGGTCGTTCTCTCTGAGGAGCCAAAATGTGAAATTAAATTCTTAAGTAACTAAATACAATACAATCTAAATTAGAAAATGGGATTTATTTTAATTGACTAACAACTAAATGCAATGAATTAAAAATAGATTTAAATAAAATATTTTTGGTATTTTTAATTTAAAGAAAGAAATAATGAATCATAATAAGTGAATATAATAAATTCAAAGGAGATTAATAATAATAAAAGTAATCCTCTAATTCAATAACGCAGGTAATCATAGCTTCAACAAATATGGGAGTTATAAAAAATGAATTAAGAATTATAATTAAACTTTTAATCCAACGACCGAGCCACTTTGAATTGTCATAAAATATTTTCTAAGTCCTATTTTATTAACTGCCATCAGAATAATAAAATAGGACTAAAGATATTAAAATCCAATGCTTAATTATAACTCAATAATTCATAAAAATATAATTTAAGCCAACAAAAGACACAACGATCCAATAATTCAAGCTACCTTGAAAAATTATAAAATATTCACGATAATCTTAATACGAAGTCTGACTTAGATCAAAGTAAATGAAATTAAAGTTGATCAAAGATTAATGTCAAATGTCAGGCAAAAATTCAGTCACAATAATCCTTAATAAATACAAATAAATCATTATGAGCATTCCCAATTATTATAAAATTAATCCTAAGACCTAGGAATCATAAAATAATTAAAAGGTAAAAAATTAGAGTAACTTAAACTCCCCTTTGAGATCCCAAGCTCAAGCCCTTGCCATTGAATTAGAGATTTAGGACTCTAGCCACAGACTGCCATCACAGACGATGCCATCATATCCATGTTCATCGTCGCTGCCTCACTATTGCGGTCACTAACGTTATTGCTGGTTGCTACCTTTGTGCCATCAGAATGGAAGTGGAAGATAGGTGGAGATGGTGAAGATGGGTGTCGAAGATTATGGTGGGAGATGGAATGATGATGCGTTGAAGTCGCGGCACCTGAAACTTCTCGCGTGTGCGTGATTGTTCTTTGCCTTCCTGTGCGTGAATTTTTCTTTTCTTTCTTTTCAATTCCGCCTCCTCCTTTTCAACATCCTTTGCGTGTATTTATGTGTGCCGCAACTTTGAAAGCAAGGAACAAAACCTAATAGGCCAAATTGCAAGGTTTAACCTATTTGGCCATATAATGCAATTTTTGATTTATAGCTTATTGTTGTCATTTGTAAATTCTGATTTCTCCTAAATTCTTGAAATATAAAATCATAATAATGTAATACTTTTTGTTCCAAAAATAATTGGTTGGGAGAAATCGTAATGATATGACAATTATATCCATATTAAGCACTAATTCAATGTAAAGTATATTAAATCAAATAGTGCATAAATAATAAATTAATGACCAAAATAATGATAAAAGCCCACCAAAATGATATGAATAAATATATAAAACTATAGGTTTGTCAATCATGTTTAAGCTAAGGGACATGGCCATGATCCAGGAGGATCTTTTCACAAGTCACTTGGGAACCACTTCAAAATACATGCACATGAGAAAAGCCAATTTCACAACATGGGCCCTATCTTATATTTGAAAGGAGTTGCTACATGTTGATAGTGGAATGAGTCATAAGGAAATATCAATAAGATTTTGTGAAGTCTCAGGCGCGAGTATCTCAACTAAAAATTGTGCTTATTTTTATTCATCTATTTTATTTGCTTAATATATCAAGGTACTCTTTTATTCTTTGAATATAAATGTACGGAGAGGGGATTGATAAAAAATAAGAAAAATAAACTTAAGTTGCATTGTTGTAAGGGACTGAGTTTTCAGAAGTTCATATCTATAACTCTTGTTCTTGTTCGGATCAAGTTTTGGTATCAGAGCAATATTCCTACTTGTGGATAATGAAGACTCGCTTCAGTTATAGCACAAGGGGGGAAGATCTACTACAACTTATGACTTTTTGAGGAGTGCATCTAATAACCCTATAGCAAAAAAAAATTTATAGTAATAGTAGGTGATGAATCTTTTACTCAGTCCGCGTTGGCTAACCAAGTTGCTAAGCTCTCATCGAACATGGCCATAGTCTTGGACTAGATCAAATAGCAAGTTTCCACTTCTCATGATAGGCAAGGTGAGAAGATAGACACCTAGAAGACTAAGGTCATGAGGTTGAAAGCAAAGTTTGAACACATGGTCGATGGGAAGGAAGAGATAGTAACAGTCACGAGAGTGGCAATATGGGTGCAAGCAGTGACACAAAACCTTTTAAGGTCAAAGTCAAGATCAACATACCCTCCTTTGATGTGTCGATTGATGCTAACAAGCTGGATTCCTTTATTGATCAGCTTGAGACTTACTTCTCTATCTAAGGGTACCGTGATAGCCAGAGAGTCTTGTTTACACCACTTACAATGATCGACCATGCGAAGACATTGTGGAAGGCCTATGTCACAAGCGGTAGAGGCGAGGATTTAACATGGAGTGAGTTCAAGAAACTGCTTCAGTAAGAGTTCTATCCAATGGGGTACCTTCAATAAAGATGGGACCGGTGGCATCAACTACAGCAAGAACATGACCAATCCATTCAAGATTATGTGATCCAGTTTTGACGACAAGTCATTGATCTCGTATGTAACTAACGAACAAACAGACGTTATTAAAATACATCGTGGTGTTGCATCATGTTATTAGCGTGAAGCTGGGTTTGTTCCAAGTTCGTGATATTACTAGTGCAAGTACGACAGCTATGCCGATAGAGTAGAAAAATAAGCCTCGGAGTAAGAAAAATACAGGAGACAGTAGGCACAAATAAAAGAACTAGAAAAATTCTGTGAAGGGTAAATCATCAACCCCTTCTTCTTCCTTGAACAAATTATGTGAGCATTGCAAGGTCACAAGGCATGATAAAGAAAAATGCTGGAAGCTCCATCCGAAGCTTTTCCCTAAGAAATGGAATAAAGGTGATTGTCACCTGGGTGCTGTGGTGATAACTTCATCCTTTTCGAAGGATGAACTAGAGCGGTTAAGTTCAATTCAACAAGTAGACCTAACCCTATCTTTGATGGCAATGCCAAAGGAGATAGGTTTGAGTCAAACGACAACTCAAAATCCTGTAAAAGAATTATTCATCATCAACATTCAAGTGAAACAAGAGGTCATCTCTGCTATGTTTAATCCCGATAGTCAAAAGAATATCATCTCAGTAAAGGTTGTTTAGAGGCTCAGCTTGACAATAACTCCTCATCCTCGGCCGTACCCACTATGATAGATTACAAATGATGTGAATTAGAAAAGTAACTCATATTGTGTAGTACATTTTGCCATATTGTCTCATTCCATTGATGAGGTGCGATATGATGTTGTCCTTTATAATCAAGATGCTCATTAGGATCAGAAGGGGCAAGAATATGAGCTAACTAAGGATTGAAAAAAAAATTATCCTTGTGACTGAGAAGCCTATTCAGACAATAAACTTGGTAACTGTGAGTCAAGCTTAACATATCATTAACATATCCCAAAAATATGTATTAACAATAATTTACTTGGTCCATTCGAAGGGCTCTTATTTTCCTACACTAACCTTGTTCTATAGGGAAAATAATAAAGAACTGATGAATCTGTTGGAGGCATATACTAGCCTCTTTGAAGTAAGTCATGACCTATCACCAAGGTGACTGGTGGAGCATGAAATTCATCTAGTTTTAGATTCAACATTGCCCAACCTTAGGATATATCGTAACTCGGTGTTGGAGAATGACGAAATTAACCCACAAAATAATGAGCTACTTGAGCATGTCATTATCAAGCCAAGTAGTTCTTTATGTGGGTAGATGCTTGTTCTTGTTCTTGTTCCTAAGAAGGATGGAGGATGGCACATGTGCATTGATTACCGGCTGCTTAACAAGATCAATGTTAAGAATCGCTACCTTCTCCAACGCATTGATGACCTTTTAGATCAACTAAACCATGCAACTGTCTTCACTAAATTGGATTTAAAATCTAGTTATTACCAAGTTCGTATCCATGATGAGAACACTTGGAAGATAACCTTCAAAATACGTTAAGGTTTATTTGAGTGGCTAGTTATGCTCTTTGGGCTTTGTAATGCCCCTGCCATTTTTATGAGACTTATGAATGATGTCTTACGACCTTTTATTGATGATTTTGTAATTGTTTACCTTGATGATATTTTGATATATAGTAGGTCATGGGAAGAGCATTTGGTACATCTATGGAAGGTGTTCGAGACATTGAAACAACACTAAATCTGTTTGAACTGAAAGAAGGGTGAGTTTGGTAAATAAACCTTATTTTACCTTGGTCATATTGTGTGTGGGGGTGAGTTACAAATTGACCCTGGTAAAATAAACTTCATCATGGAATGGCCAAAACCAACATTAGTACCCGAGGTTAGAAGTTTCATGGGTGCTTAGCAAGATCTTCGCAAGTTCATTTGTCATTTTTTTTTTACTTTGGCTTCTCCTTTACATGCACTAATGAAAGCTAACCAAAAATTTGAGTGGACCTCAAAACATAAGGACATGTTTCTCTTGTTGAAGAGGAAGATATGTGAGGCGCTTGTTCTAGCCTTACATAATTTACAAAGGCCATTTGAACTATAAACAGATGCTTCGGGGGTATGCTATGGGTGTTGTCCTTATCCAAGAAAGTTGACCTGTAGCCTATCACTCAGAGTTGTTTCAGGGAGCCCAAAAGAATTACCCAACATATGAAAAAGAACTTCTTACCTTACATCAAGATGTGAAGCATTGGCGATTTTACCTCCTAGGCAAGGAGACAATTGTGCACACGTATTATTGCCCTTTCCAATATCTTTAGGTTCAATCTAAGTTACAATAAGCAAGTCATATGAAGTGGATGACTTACTTGTAGCAATTTAACTTGGTGATCAAATACAAGGGTGTTTATAACAAACTTGATGATATGCTATCACGTCCTCCTATAGCTTCTATTTGCTTGTCTACGTTTATGCAGATTGAACCTTTCTTATGTGGAGAATGTCATATCCCAATTTTTAGTCCTAGAAGCCTAGTATGTAGCCTGAAAAAGGAAGGCTACTAGGCCCTATTATGCAGGAGTCCCAAAAGTATACAAATGATGTTTAGGGACTAAACTGCAAGAAAGTGAAAATTTAGGGAAAATAGTGAAAGTCCCTACGGGTATAATGCAAAAGTAAGAGGTGTTTCTTGGGAACCAAGCCACCAGAGTGCTTGGGTTTGGTTAGAAACTCAAGATGACATTTAAAAGCCCAAAAACGTAGGCCCAAGGATTATGGAGTTTAAGAGGCATTAAAATAATATTTTAGTACTTTTCCATAAAGTAAAGTTACCCGGTTAAGGATAGAATTGGGAAAAGTGATCAGATATGACTATAGACCATGAGGTGGCATGAAAGGTGTCCTTATGGGACCCACAAGGCGCCACATGGCATTATTACAGGAAAAGAAAAAAGTTAAGGACACATGTCATGAGATTAGAAAAAGGAGAAAAAGTAAAAAGGACACGTGGCACAATCTCGGCTGCTCATTTCAGGAAAAGACTCTGGAATTCTCTGGAGAGGCTGAGTTAGCTGGTGAGGTGTCCCAAGGGCCCCACCATTTGTGCCACATATCCCCTGAGGTGTCCTTGGATGATGTCATGTTGGTGAGTCATCAAGGAGGATGATGTCATCGTGATGATGCAGGCAAAGCTTCTTAAGGAAGCTAAGCGATCTGGTCCATTCATCACGATTCGATCTGAGCCATCCATTCCACCTCCCTCCACCTATAAATAGGCCACTCCTCCCTCTAAGGAAGCCACGGCCAAGGAGCAAAAGAAAGAAGAGAGAAAGAGAGAAAGAGAGAAATAGAAAGAAAGGAAGGAGTTCTGGCGGAGCCAGGAGCAGTCCAAGGAGCTTAGGGAATGGGCAGAGCTTAAAAATAAGGTAAGTAAGTTATCTAGTCCCTACTCTAATAAAATAGAGGATTGCTCTTAATAGTTATAATAGAAAAATATCTCTATTAATAAGGTTAGCTGTAGAAAGAAAGAAAGATACGGGAATGTCAGATTAAAGATATTACCCTAAAATAAGCATGAGTTAAGTAGAGCTATACTAGATAATAATAAAGATATTATTATTCTATGTATAGGCTCTGACTTATGAAAAGAAGGGACCTTAGATACAAGGTTAAGGGCTAGAGGAAGAGGCTTCACGCTAGGTAGTAAACTTATCTACTTGTATGCTTATACTGCTTGGATGTTTTATGTGATATTTTCTTACCTTGATGATGTGAAGCATGTATGATTAAGTAATGCTCTGTTTCTTTGTATACTATGGTTATATGTTATAATTAAGTAACATGAAAGCATGTATGTTATCATGATGCGAGCATGATCATTAAGTACACACATAGTAACATCAAGCATATAGTTGCATATATTGTATAGTTTATGTTTGCTACTAAGATTTTCCTAGAAATCTCACCCCCTTCCATGTAATCCGAATCCCACAGGTATGTTAGAAAAGGATTGAAGAAGCATGAAGAGAAGCTGGGGATTGGATAGTGCAAATGTTGGGACCAAAATGCTGGAATTAGGGAAAAACGCAGGATGAATAGTAAACTTCGGGTGTTTGTTGACATTGACCTGGTCAAGGCATGGTTAACAATTTATTTTTCCCTGAAAGATCATTAAGTTAGCTTCGTGTAGCAATTTGTACCACTCCATTTTGATTTTTCTAGAATTAGTTATGATTTTTTGAAGTTAGGTCACTCCACTGGAATTTACACAGTGAACAGTACTTGCTAAGAGTACAATTCCAGATTGAGTAATTTGACTTCAATAGCCTTAAAAGTGGTTCCATATACTACCGTTTGATCCCTAAGACGTATGAAAAGAATGATGTTTCATAGAATATACAAGTTGGTACACTGATGATCCTTATTTTTGTGAGGTGATAGCTGACCTTAAATTAAGCAAACCATTTGAGTTCTTGTTACAAAATATACTCCTGTATAAGGGAACAATTTTATGTGTACCAAGAGAAGTCGAAAGAGTGCAATGGGTATGGGAGGCACATACTTCTATGGTAGCTTGGAACTTTGGAGTTGTAAAGACATTGTAGAATCTACAACATTATGTCTTTTGGTTATGCATTCATAAGGATATAGCTTGTTTTGTGAAGGGTTGTGTGATGTGCTGTACCTCTAAGCCCTCAATAGGAAGTTAGGGTTGTAAACCCCCTTGCTGGTACCCTCTCATAATGGGAAAGCATATCAATGGATTTCCTTGGCAGCCTTCGAAGAACACGCCAAGCAATAACTATTTGTTTGTGGTTGTTGATCGTTTTTCAAAAATGGTGATACTCATACCATGCAAGAAGACGATTAAGGGAGAGGAATCAGTATGCCACTTCTTCCAACGTGTTTGGGTACATTTTGGGCTGCCTCATTCTATTATATGTGATCATGATCGCCACTTTCTTAGTCATTTTTAGAAGTCATTATGAACCATGATGGATACCAAGAAGCAACATAGACTGCTTTCCATCCCTAAACAGATGACCAAAACTGAAGTGGTCAACCGCACCATCATTCATTTGTTGAGATGCTATAACTCTCGTCACCCAAAAACATGGGATGGAAGCATTCCATATTTGTAGTTTGCTTTCAATCAGGCTATACATAGTTCCACTAAGAAACCCCTTTTGAGGTGTATTTGGATTTCCAACCCTAAAGACCATTTGACTTGGAGTTTACTATACGGTCATCACCACAAAATACTAAAGAGGAGAAAGAATAAGAGAAGGCACAATGATTCTTGGAGGGCATTTAATGTCTACATAGGGAGGTGGAAAATAACCTATAAAATGCCCAGCAAAAATACAAGATGCAGCATGATCGTCACCGAGTTAAAGCTGATTTCCAAGAAAGGGGCCTTATTTCGCTTAATCTAAGCAAAAAATGACTTAAGGGAGAAGGAAAAAAATTGAAACCCATTCGTTATGGTCCTTTCAAAGTGTTGCAGAGAATTGGAGATAATGCATAAGAGGAGCCCGATGAAATGCTACCTTCTATGGAAGACTTAGTATATCAACGTGAGACACAGTTACATAAAGATGTCATCTTAGAAAAGAAAACAACTACCACTTGACAGGGAACAAAATAATCTTTCCGAGTGGAACAGAAGGGTACACGTCCGAGTGTAGCAAAATGGTTCATAAAGGAAAGTTGGGCAAGCCAGATTTCCTCACCTTCAATTTTAAGAATCCACAGGAGTGGTTCCTTGTTAAAGAGGGACCCATGATCTAGTAGGATCTTTTCACAAATCATGTGGGAACCACTTCAAAATACATGCACTAGAGAAAAGCCAATTTCATAACGTGGGTCCTATCTTATATTTGAAAGGAGTTGCTGCACGTTGATAATGGAACGAGTCATAAGGAAATATAAACTAGACTTCATGAAGTATCAGGCACAAGTATCTCAACTAAAGCTTTTTCTTATTTTTATTAATTTATTTTATTTGCTTGATATATCAAGCTACTCTTTTATTTTTTTGATATAAATGTACGCAGAGGGGATTGATAAAAAAGACGAAAAAGGAACCTCAATTGCACCATTGCAAGGGATTGAGTTTTTGGAAGTTCATATCCATAGCTCTTGTTCTTGTTTAGATTAGGCCATCAATTGACTTCATCTTTATTTTAATTATAATTTATAGTAAAATGACAATTGTGCTTTAATTTGTCAAAGCATCCAACTTGGCATAGACGTTCAGGGCCTTATAGAAGAAAAATATAATAAAACTTTATACAACTAAATTAACTCTAGTTGTTTATAGCAATTGCAATTATATTTGGATTTGTTGAATTGTTCTAATGTTGTTGTCATATTAAGTACTTGTTGGTCTCTATTTGATTGTGGGTCGTTCATCACTGCGTAAGCCCTCTCCTCTATGGCAAACTACTTTGTATGATATTAATTGTTGTGTTGTGATTTATTTCTCTAAATATAGAACCTAATTAATAAATTTATTTTAATTTTAAATATATGACATATTTTTAAATTTATCAACTATTTTTTAAATCATCTTTCTATTGATATTATCTCAATAATAATCGAATAAGAAAATAAAGGAAAGAATTAATAATAATTATAGTATTTTAGAAAAAAATATGTTATAATAACTAACTTAAATAAATTATTTAATACAATTAAATTAATTAAATATTTTATATATTTATACATATATGAGTATTATTTTTGGGCCTTTACCTATGACGGATTCGTTGGATTAGTGTTTGAATAGGCTGGCATTGTATGTGATTACTTGTGGCCTTCTTGGGCTAATTTTGTGTTTTCTTTGAGGGCACAGTATTCACTTGATCCAGGACTATAATATGAATAGAAATTGCATAGTTTATTCGAATTAAGATAGTATTGGAGTGGTAAGCGGTTTGGTATCGCTTAAACGAGGTCTCGAGTTTAAGCCTTGGCGTATGCAAAAAATCCCCGTTGGGAGACTCATCCACCATAGCCAGATGCGCGACACTGGTCGGATCCGGATGTAGTCGGGGCAAAGCTCTGGTGAACCAGATGGACAAAAAAAAAAAAGATGGTATTGGAGCAGTACGTTCCCTCTATATATATTCTTTATATATACTCTTTAAGTCTATAACCATACTCTAATTCTGGTGAAATTTTAGGATATCCAACTTACCTAAAATTTTTTTGGTAAATAAAAAAAAAGATGGTATTGGAACCAAACTAACCTTAACAAATTTAATTTAAATCAGATAGTAAAAATAGTTCTATGATTTGCAGAAAGGCCTTTTTTTCACCAATTAAAAAATCCGTCAAACATGGTTCAACGACCGGTGTGGATATAACTAGCATAGAAACTTTCTACACTAGTTGTACGATTGGTGTAAAAAAATGGCATTTATACATCAGTTCTAACAACATGGGTAGAAAGTTCATACCTTTTTTTTTAAAAAAAAACAAGAATTTTGTTTCTAAGACTGATAGAGTAATTTTAATAGTAAGAAGGGTGCTCAACAGTCTCAGAAGCACTCACGAGCTGTTAGTTTTCCCATAACAAATCCAAAATATCCCCAATCAAGGTCCCTTTCCACTACCAGCCTTTAGGGATACATGCCTTTGTTGTAGAAAATCAATAGCTTAATTATGGACGAGTGGCCCAGAGTACTACAGTTTCTTTTTACTAAATTATAATTTTCCTACCAATCTCAGAAACATAACAATTATTCAAATACAATTCAATCACCCACCAAGTTTTATTCTATTGATTATTATCTGCTACTTTATATATTTTATTTTTCAGATCTTATTAATATTATGAACAATTCCAGTCCCAAAAATCAAGGATATCACTCTACTAATTAATCCCAACTATTCATGATACTTATTCAATAAAATTTAGTACACCCATATAAATAGGCTCTCATAGCACCGTTATTTAAGTTACATATATAGACATTACATAATATAATAAACAAAGCCTCAATTGAAAGTGAGTTGGTATTTTGGTGACTTGTTAGGATTAAACAAACCAAAATGCCTCTCAGTTTCTTCACCCTTCTTCAAGTTCTCATCAAACATGGCAAATAAATATGTCTCAATAGGTCCATTAGGCCTCTTGGGGGTCCCACCACGCTTAACATGATTAATCAAATTCTTATAATAAGTTCCTGCATTACCGACTGTGGCTGCAGCTCCACCAGAAGAAGGCCAACCACTTTCAGATACAACGATCTTTATATTCTTCCCTCCTGTCTTCTCCAAAGCAGCATACACAGAATCCAACAATGCATCAAACAAGTTCTGATACCCAGCATCGTTTTTTACTCGTTGAGTGAACAATGCATAAGCAAGAGGAACATTTTTTTGGTCATTAACATGTGAAAAATAGGGATATATATTGGCAAGAAGTGGAGATCCATGGTTATCTAAGAATGTGATGATGGGTTTCATGAAGGAAGTTGCAGGAGCAGTGAAAGTGGCCTTGTTTGGAGGATAAGAGTTTTGGATCAATTTAGTGTCTATGGCTGTGGACACTTTAATTTGACCTTGTAAGTTTGCTGCAGAGATTGCTTTCTGAATGTTTTGCATGGCCGGGAGGACAGAGGATTCCGCGGCTTCCCCGGGATGGACTTCATTTCCGACCGCGATATACTTGAATTTGACATTGTTCGAGTAGGGTTTCACGTACTTGTTGACCCAATTTGTGGCAGCGTTGGGTTTTGTGAGTGATTGAAGGTTGCCATTAGGAACTCCAAGAATGACTTCAATGTTTGAGCCTCTTAGGGCTTGGAGGGTGGCTTCATCTGGATTGTATATGCGCATTTTGCCAATTCCATTGGATTTGTATAAGTTCACCACATCTTGTTTGCTTGGTAGGTTGTTCCCATCTGAACCATAACACACTCCTATTGATTGTGCACCTACATGTGAATATAATTGTGATTTTAGTAGGGTATTGAAAGTTAGACCAATCAAACTAGTTAAGACATGGTTCAAGTATCAATAATCCAATAATAGTTGAATTAGAGTCAATCCAATCGTAATTAAAATAATATAATTTAATTAAAATATATAAAAATATTTATATATAACTCTAAAAAAATAATATTTTAAAAAAATACATTAATTTATAAAATAAATAGAACATTCATACATAAATCACACATAATTAAATAAAATAGAGCTACTAAAATACAAATATAAGATACTGCTATTTATTTTAAACTCAAATTAACGTGATATGCTAATATTTAGCTACTTGGCTTGGGTCTTTAATACCATGGATTTTAACTAATATTTAACAAGTAAATAATCATAGGCTACATAAGAGAATATTTGACCCAAAAATAGATCTTGATATGATAAACATTTTAACTAAATGTTTAGGGCAGCTAGTATTAATTATTTATTTACATTAAATGAGCGTTACGCTGTTATATATCATCGGGTGGTTTATTTTAAGCTAATATTTTATTAAGACACTCCAATATCGAACTACAAACGTATTTGATGTGTAAAGATTTTTTTAAAAAAAGTAATCTACCTTTGATAAGTTTAAAAGGAGATAACCGTGAAATATAGCGAACTTATTACTTGAAGAAATTTTATTTATTTAATAAAAATTACTATGCAAATAATTTTCATTTTTTGCATTTATTTTTTTAAAACAATAGGTAGAAAGAAACGGAAAGAAAATAGTAAAATATGAATAATTTAGTATAATTTCAAAGTGGTGATGCGCATAGAACCATTGATCTAGTCAACCATTGACCTCCACAACAATTCCTAAATAGATGAAATCCCTTCTCAATTCTCTTTATTCGTTGGCTTTTCTTTATGTCATTATTATCTAAAAAATAATTAATTATTGCAACACTTTTTTCTTAATGTAGAATGTCCAAATAAACTATCGGAGAAACCAAGTCAATGACACGCGCCACTAGCTCGATAACAACTATATACGCATTGAATCATTCAAAAACACTGTAAACTGCCAAATTAATAATTAGGTAAAAATCAATCAGTGACTATATATGAGACTCACCTAAATCACTTTAAATACAAATTTAATCCGTTGGAATAATCTAAGAATTCTGATGTCCTTCAATAGATATGTGTGGGTGTATATATATATTTTTATAATATTAACTGGATTTAATTACCAGATATCTTAATTTTAAAATTTGTGGTTGTCCCTCTTAATATAGATATATATATATATATATTAAATTAATATTGAGAACATGTTTTATTTTATTTTGAATTTTTGAAAAGAAAAACAGTTGAGAATTGGACTCTAAAATCCTTGTGAAGAGATCTGAAGCAAATATTTGTTGGGAGGGGGAATAATGGAGAAATTAATTTTTCCATTAATCTTTGAAAAACTATATTAGAGATAAAATCTATAGATAAGTTGTGTAACCTAGCAGTAGCACGATATACAATTAGGGAAAATGGGGAATGACAATAACGCTTAAGATCTTATTGGCAAAAAGAATCTTCATTAAAAGATCAATTTTTTTTTATCAAAAGTAATTAAAATATCAATTTAAATGGTAGTTATTATATTTAAGAAAATTTATCAAGGCATGAGTTGCAAATATCAACTCTAACTATTTTAAATACTAGAGTTTTAATTGCAAATTTCAAGTGTCAATTTCACACAAAGCACCATATTTACAACAGAATCAACTTAAGATCTTTTAGGACTAACTATCGTTAAGTAGATACTAATTTGCACTACAATTAAGTAAGGTTTTACAATTAGGACTGTGTTGAGTATTTTTGGACCTAATTAGTGTCTTTCATCTATCTAAACGATTTCTCCACTAATCCATGATAATTAAGGGGAGAGAAAGATGATGGAGAATTCAAAGATATATATATATATATGTA
The DNA here is from genome assembly GCA_037074615.1 of Leucaena leucocephala. Classification (NCBI taxonomy): domain Eukaryota; kingdom Viridiplantae; phylum Streptophyta; class Magnoliopsida; order Fabales; family Fabaceae; genus Leucaena; species Leucaena leucocephala. The sequence goes on from CM073515.1 coordinate 23,835,072, forward strand.
TATCTATATATGGCTAACATATTCAAGTAATTAATATATATATATATATAGAGAGAGAGAGAGAGGGAGGGAGAAACCTGTAAATTGGATTCTTATGGAGGAGAAAACAGCAAGAAGAAGCAATATAGCAGGCATGGTAATCTTTCTCATCGTAATTGATCGAATTCGACTGATGACGCGATACTACTCTAATCCAAGAGGCTCTATTTATACACAAACATGTACTCTTGTATAGCCAAAATGTTTGAAAACGTCAATCACTATCAAATTCCAAACGAAATACGCAAAGACTTAAATTCCCCTTCCCCGTCAATCGCTCCTTTGAATTTAATCCTCACTTTCAATTATTTTTTGCCATCTGTATGTATATATTATATCTATACTTCCACAAATAATATATATATATATATATATATATATATATCATAAGTTCAAGATCTCAAGATACGTTTTCCAACGCAACACTTGTCCTCTTTGTCGTTCAAGTCAAGCAGCCGCACTACCACAAACCCGTGCCTTGCAGCTGATGTACATATACATACATACATACATACATGCATATATATATATATATGCACCCTTCTTCTTTTTATACAAAAATATTTAGATAAATTGAGTTCTGAGAACTCACTAGGGTAAGGGTATACTTTTAGGCTTAGAATATAATATTTATAGAGATATTTGTAGATTGATCAATACTAAAATCCTCACATTGATAACAAAATTTAAACTCATGATCTTATAGGTTTTAAATCAACACTTTATTAACTAGGTCAATCTTGTTAACTTATATATATATATATATATATATGCCATTCACATTTATAAGTATTTTAGTTTTTCCGTTCTATTATAGCCTAAGAATAGCTAGGTTAAATAAATTTTGGACAATAATTTTTTGCCCTAAAGTATGCCTAACATTATAAACCTTTTTTTGGGTACAAAAATATTTATTAATTTTTAAAATTGGGATAAAAATAAGGACACTGTTAAAATGCTTCAAAGTCCGTTAGTTTCTTTTGTGGGGCCCATGCTATTAGAAAAATAAAAATGCCTAAGATTTTGTAATTTCCTTTTCTGCCCCTCTCCTTATCTCTTGCATTTGTCTCCCTCTGACTCTCCCCTTCCTCCCATCATCCTCTCATTTCCTTCCCAGATACATGACGGCAACCGCGGCATTCTCCATCGACGGCGGCGGCAAATGAAGTACATCGACCTTCTTCTTACTCACGTTCGCTCTACTCTTTGTTGTCACAGAGAGGAGGATGGCGATGCATTTTCTTTGGAGGCGACAAGATCGACGGCATGGTAGAAAGCAGATGAAACAGCGTGATCGACGGTGGTTGCTCAACTCATAAGTCATATCTAGAATAGTCTTCGAACAATACAAAGATCTAGAAGAAGAAGAAGATGAAGGCCTAGTCAGCGCTTGGGCAAACTAACGATAGGACAACCCGTATGATATTCTCCATTTTAAGGTTAACTTCCTCTTTCTTCTCTATTTTAAACACTTGTCTTTTGATTATTCTGAGGATGATACTTATTCACCACCACCACCATCATCCTCTGTGGTTCGTCTTTCATATGATTCTCTGGACAAAGACGAAGAAGAGGCACAGGATGTTTGCAATGCAGAGGCAAGAGTTTCTGGTAATAGAGGAAGGTACATTATTTTGCTGGGTGTGATTTCTATTGCATTGCTTATATTTGCAATTTATAAGAGTTGGGTTAGAAGATTTGAAGAACATGAAGGGATTTTAGTGCCAACATGATCTTTCTTCATGCACTAATTATCAGGGGAGATGATTTTGTTTGCGACTTGATCTCCCTAAGTATGGCGTTCTTCTTTTTGTGATTGACTATGGAGTACAGTAATGGACAAGAATTTAGAAGCTTCTAGATTCCCCCCCCCCCCCCAGTTTTTTAAACTTTTCAATAATTTGGAGAGTTTAATTTGTGTAGACTAGCTTACTTGATCTGAATTAACATAGCAAAGATTGATTGTTCCTGATACGAATGTTAATGTTAATGATGAATTTCTGAAAATGTAAAGATGGAATGAACCGAGAGGTTGGACGGGAGATGATGTTTGTTTTGTTAGGGGCATTTTAGTATTTTTCACATTATAATAAACGGTAGTTAAGCGGTTTTAAAGATGTTGTCGTTTTGAGCCCAATTTTGATAGTTAATAGTTATTTTTACACCTAAAAAATAGTTATAGCATTAGGCGCACGCTAGACAAAAATTTTTGTTAAATTTACATCTCAATAAATTTTTGTAATCTTTTCTATTAATATTTTTTTTAGTATAAAAATTTTTAAAAAAGAATTGAGCTCACTTACGATCTAAAGATAAGATAAAGTCTCTATTTCTCCTAAACGATATTAATATTAAGTAGAATAAGTTGTTTATTATCCTCAAATATAAAATTAAGAATCCTCAACCATCTATTTTCCGTTAATATTTAAAAATTGTAAGGTTTGCTTAAAGGTTAACTTGATGTCCTGTCTTGACCGTAAGTGACTTTTTTAAAAGTTTTATATACAAGTTTTTTTTTCTCTTGGTTTTTGCCACCTTTTGTGCTGGTTTATAGGAAAATAGAATGTTTTTTTATTCTAATTGTATCGCAGCAATGAATTTGATAAATAGGACTGTGATAATAGTTATCCTTTCAGAGACCTAGATTACATGTTCATAGGGATTGGTCGGTTTTTTTTTTTTTTCCTTTTAACTATGTGAAAAGAATGTAAAACTCAGTTAGACTCCACTTTAGGCAAAAAATGAAAGTTGATGAAAGAAAATAGACTCCTTATTGCTTAGGATGTAAATATTCTCTTTATAAGTAATATGTTGATATCTCTTAAAAAGAAAAGAGATTTCGTATTATAAATTTAATCAACAATTTAATTTTTAATATCTTGATTCTTAGATACAATAAGATTATCAATAAAAGGTAAAAAGAATAATCAACATAAACAAAACAATAAAAACTACTTATATTTTAAATGAGTAATTTGGTTTTTGTCCAATCCTAATCAATGATGCATATTAGCCTATTTAATGGTATTAACGTTATATTAACAAAGTTAATACTGTTAAATTCAAATTTAAATTTTTATAAAATTATAAAAATTAATGTTTTGTACGGCATATCGGAATAAAAAATAATAGAAAAAATATGAATTAAAATTAAAATTTATTAAAAATATAGAGACTAAAATGTCATTAATTCAAAAAATATTATTTTTAAGTTAGAAAAAATGTTACTCATGTTTTAAATATCATGTAACATATTAGGGAACATGTTTAACTAGTAACACAAATTACATAAACAATATTAAACTTTCACAATATCCAATAAATATCATCCAAGTAAATTTTATTTGCTTTCATAAAACTAAATTTAAGAATTAAGAATATCATTTTGATTAGAGTAAAGCAACACCTAATATTCTAATTTTATTTCTCATATAAATACAGTATCTTAATATTATTTATAGTATAATTTTATCTATAATCTTTTTAATTTGATACAATTTCAATCATAATTTTTTTAATTTCACCAATATTTCTTAAGTACTAAGAGTTGCACTAAATTAAAAAGATTATGGATAAAATTGTATTAAATTAAAAAAATTATGGGTAAAATTATATTATAAATAAAATTACGATACTAGTCGTATATAACAAATAAAATTAAAATATTAGATACTACTTTATCTTTGATTAATGTGACTCATTTTCTAAATTTAAGAATTAGATTCTTTGAAGTTTTGAGCAGAAAGTTCAAGGGTATCCAAATTCTTGAGAAAAAAATAGTAGATTTTGTCTAGTTTAAAATTCAAAATCCCAAATCAAAATAGTTTATAAAGTGTAGAAAACAAACAAATTTCGATGTTGAAATTCAAATAGTATTTTTTTAAATATTTTTTATTTACACAAAAAAAGTGAAACATGTAGGGTATGTTTGATATAATGGAAGTATGAGTGAAGAAGTGGAAGTAAAAATAGTAGTATAATTTTTTACTTCTATTGTTTGGTATAATAGAAATAATTTTTATTTCTACTTGTAATATTTTAAACAATTTTAATTTTATAAAAATAATTAGAAAATGAGATGATAGAAATAAGAGTAAAATATTTTAGACAATTTTATCATAAATTATAAAATTTTTAAATAATTTTAATATTTTTTAATTTATTAAATAAATATTTTAGACAATTTTATTCTAAATTATAAAAAAAATATATTAATTCTATTAAATCAATTTTTAATTTAATTCTATTTCCTCCTCCATCCAAATGTATTATGTGTGTGTTTGGCATGTAGGTTAGAAAATTGATTTTAAAATCAAACCATGGTTTTCCTATTTTTTTTCTAAACACCCCTAAAATCTAAAAAATCAATTCTTGCTCTCAAACCATGGTTTTGACTTTAAAACCATGGTTTCAATATAATCTACTTTTATTCAGCTTTTGGACCCATGTTTTCAGAAAATGGCATGTTTTTAGCTTTTTATTTCTCTCCCGCCCCACATGTTGTTTTCCCACCGATCCAATTTGTAAACACTGTAGCTCCTAGATTATAAAAAGTAATTAAAATATTAATTTTAATTATAAATATATAAAATTTTAATTTATTTTATTTCTTATATTTATAATTTTTTAAACTAATTTATATACTGATAGTATTTTAAGGAGACCAATACATTTTTATTATAATTAATTAATTTATCTATAACTAATTTATCTGCTATTCCTTTGATCTATAAAATTAGTCAAGTAACTCTTTCCTTAAAAATTATAGAAGTAATTTAAACATAAAATTTTAATTTTAAATTAAAATTTAGGTAAAAATTATAAATTTTTACCTTACTCAAACATATATGTATATGTATTATTTTTTAATTACTTAAATGAAAAAATTAAAAATAAAATTTATTCTTTATGTAATTATTATATTAAGTTATGTCTTTTTTAGTAAATTGTCTATGGAAAAGTAATTCTGCTACTAATCATCCAAACATCTCTAATTTTTAAAATCACTTTTTTCTCAAAATCTATTCTTCCCAAAATCTATTCTCCAGAATCTATTCTCCAGAATCTATTCTTCCCAAAATCTATTCTCCAAAAGCTAATCTAAACACACCCTATGACTAAGATAACTGGGCTACGTTAAAAACCCTCTTTCACCGTTCAAATTTGGCAAAGTCATTTTCTTTCTTTTTCCTTACAACCAAAGGAAGACAGTTCAAAGCTTTGCACAAAGGAAGACAGTTCAAAGCTTTTACCAATACTAATTAATAATAACATTACTAATTATTAATATTAATTATTTTAATTTTTTTAACTAGTCTACTTCATAATTTGCATTCATTTCGATCATCTTCGCGAATATGCTCGATTAACCTGAGACTTCCGTCGCCACCGTTAATTATCATTATTCCGATTAGATGACTCCGATATTGGCATGTCGTCGGCGTTGGTAGTTCCCGGAGCTCCGGTGTATGCCGACAATCCCACTGGTCTGGCCTCTCGTTCAATCTCCTTCGAACTTTTTCGGTTTCCGCCAATCAGCCAATTCGAACAACATCAAAAGTTTCCACACCACATGGAACAAACCAATGCCATGGATGGTGCTTCTGGGATTTCAAAATCGAATGTACAGAATTCGAATTTCACCTTCAGCACCCCTTCTGCTTCATCTTCGCGCCCGGTTTCGGGTCCTTCTAGGCCGAGATTGGTGAAGGTTCGAAAGCAGAATAATGCTCAGAGTTTGAGGTCGACGACAGGGATCGAGGAGAATCTGCTTGCTCCTGGTTTCAATCCTTTTACTTCTGTCGGCGATAACTTGGTTCGACCCTTTTCTGGGTCGGGAATGGGTTCGTCGTCTATATTTAGTGAAATTGATACTGGACAGACTGGAAATGAGCCATTTGTCTTTGGAGCGAAGAGGGTTGATCCGGTTTCCAATTTAAACAAGAACAACATGGGTTATGGTGTGAATTTCGATCGAGAAATTGCTGATCAAATGAGAAATCTGAAAATGGGCAATGTGAATGATGTTTCAAACATTAAAGATGGGGGTTATAAGGTTGATTATGCATTTCAGAGGGGTCATAAGAAGAGTTCTAGTCATGATGGAAGCTTGGCGTCTACGCTTCCAGAAGATATGAGGAAGTTGAATATTGGTGTTGGTGGAGTTGAAGACATTGACAAGACCAAAATCAGATGTTTAAATGCGTATACAGATGATTTTTCTAAATTTACATCCCGAAGTGTATCCAACCCAGGTGTTCCTTCCAGTGTTGAAACAGAACTCCAAAGTGAGTTGAACAAGAAATTGAGTATTAAAGAAAGCAGTTCTGTTGGTCTACATATTGATAACTCAACAAATGAAGTTCTCAACCAAATGAAGAATCTAAATGTGAATGATTCTTCATGTTTTGCTAGTGTTAAGAAGAATGAAGTTGATGTAACAACTGATAGCCGGAAAAATTCAGCCTCTGCAAGCAGTAAAAGGACAACTAGTTATATTGGGGGAAGAACAGAGGCCAGTCTGTTGAGAAAAATGGAGAAGTTAAAGGTATTCAGTGAAAAGGGGGACTTCACGAGACCAAAATTTTGGAATCCTTCCTATCAGGTACCTGTGGGGGAAATTAACCAAACAGATGCAAGTGGTTGTGGGGCAGACAAAACCAAGGAAGGCATCAGAATGACACAAAATGGCACTTCGTCGTCATCATTCTTATCTGGAGGCATAAACTTTCCCATGGTTGGAAATGCTTCTGGAGTTTCCAAGAGAGATGAATTTGTCTTTACAGGGAAGAAAGATGATTCAAACTCATCTTTTGTTGAGTTCAAAACACCAGGATTAAGGAAGGAACAAAGTAGTAACACAAGAGTGAAGAAAAGTAGAGGTAAACCGAAGCTGTCTACCCCTGTCCAGCTGTTTCATGTACAAGACTTTGTTTCAAAGGAAAATTTTACCGAAGGAAGCCTAGAGGCTTCTGAGGCTTATTCACCAATGGAAGTGTCTCCATATGAGGAAACATTGGCTGAAACTCGGTGCTCAAGGGAGAATTCTGTAACGTCCAATGAGTCCTTGAGTCTTGATACCGACTCTACAGCTACTGATGTTGTGCAGACAACTTCTCATGATCCTATAGATGAAGATCTAATTGTTAAAACTGAAGGCTTACTTATTGATGAATGTGAGGTTACATGCAAGGAAACAAAGGAAAAAGCTTCAGAGTACCACATTCCTAAAAATATTTTCAGTGAGCATTCACAAGAGGGTTTTGCTTCTGGAGGGGAAACTGAAAGCTTTAAGTCAGCAAATGATGAAGTGGACATAATCAGTGATGCAGCTAACGCAGCAGCAGAAGCTGTGAGCAGTCCAAGCTCAAGTGTTGAAGCCTGTAGTGTTGATAGTACTCCTCATCTCAGTCGTGCTTCAAGTTCAAATGATATAAGTGGGTTCCCCTTCACATTTGCTGCCTCTTACTCGGCTGAAGCTCAATCATCTAGTCCTAAGCGCAACCTCAAAAAGAAAAATTGGGTCAAAGTTGGTTATGATGCTCACAGCTCGACTCCAAGCTTGAAGATTTCTTATTCATCACCCTCAATGTCCTTTTCTTCATGCTCCGAAACATCATCTCTTTTCACATCAGGGCAAGCTCAGAAAGAGAAAGTATCAACTCCTCAACCTAAAACGAGGGATTCTGAGATTAATAAGGAGCATGGGATGAAGGAAGAGGCTGCTTCTAATACTGCTGCAAACATTGCTGCTCAGGAAGCTTGCGAAAAGTGGCGACTCAGGTTATTATGCACTTTGACTGTTTTTTTTAACATTTACACTCGTTTATGATGTGCTTAATTTCATTATATTCACATCACATCTATACTGAAGTAATTTCCTATCAGGGGAAACCAAGCCTATAAAAATGGGGATTTATCTATGGCAGAGGATTGTTACACTAAAGGACTTCAATGTGTTTCTAAAGAAGCAACATCCAGGAGTTCTATGAGAGCTTTGATGCTTTGTTATAGCAATCGTGCTGCCACACGCATGTCTCTTGGAAAGATCAGAGATGCACTAAAAGATTGTATACTGGCAGCTGAAATAGATCCAAATTTCCTCAGGGTACAACTTAGAGCTGCGAAGTAAGGTTTCCATTCTTCTTCTAATATACATACAGAGCATCTTATTCATCCTAATATGCCCCTCCATTTCCGTTGAACTTTGCCGTTCAAGTTTTCCATTTTTAAGCTAGAATAAATATAAAGCATTATCATTCCAAAATTGGTCGTGTTTTTTCTTATGTGTGATTTTGAGGATCTTCTCATGTGATTGATTGCTGTTGGATTATTTTACTCTAATTTTTTATGATGGAGTAAGAAATAGATCTCAAAACAAAAAGAATTTTATATTTTTGATGATATGATATTCATAAGAAGCAGAAGAACTGGAACAAGTTTAAACACAGTGAGTTATAAAATATAATTTCACAAATTGGTATTCTGTTCTTCCTTCTAATAATGTTCATTATTTCTCCAAAAATTGGAAATGTAAATAAGAACCAGCCTGCTAGTTTTAGGGTCCATCGACCCGTAATGTTTTCTATCCTGTCAAGGAGTAGTTAATCATTACCCATTTTGTAACAAAATTAATCACATCGGTGGTTGATAGATCCTTTTACAGGATGCTGTAGAAATGTATTCACGTATCACTGCAAAATTTGGACCTCACATGAAATTCAGAACAAATTTTTGGAAATTAATGAACAGCTTGGGGCTATGTTTTATCAGATATAATCATGTTCACTGAGAATATTCATTAATAATGGTTACAAAGTAATTGAACTCAAGGTTAAACCATTACAGCAAAGAAAAGTGTGGGACTATACCTATGGCTATACTAATACTGGTATTGTACCCTTGATTGTACATAGCTGTCGCTGCAGCACCAATTTAATAAATACAGTAACTGCATATGTCAGGATTATTGATGATTTATAAAGAAGAGTTTCTTTTCTTTGTCTCTTCTCTCTATAGTCTTGTGATGAATTAGAGATTTCATGATCAAATGATTGGGAGCACCAATTTAATAGGATCCTTGTCTACCCTTATGAAAAGCTAAACTTTTGCATGGGGGCTTGTTAGAGATGCTATAACAAGCCTTATTCCATTAAGTGTAGTTGGTTACAGGATTGTATGACACCATTTGGCTCTATTAACAAGAAACTTTTCAAATATATCATTGACCATGTGATCTCATTTTATAACTTCTTTAGGTATCCATTTTGGTTGTCCTCTATATCTTTTCATAGGGCTAAAGACCATCTGATTAACTCTCTTCACTAGTACATTTTGTGGCCATTTTTGAATGTGTCCAAACCACCTTAGTTAAGTTTTTACTAGTTTCTCCTTGATAGATGCCACACCAATATTTTCTCATATACAATCATTTGAATACTTTCTTTTCTTGTATGCCTATATATCTATCTTAACATTCGTATTTTTGCTACTGATAGAGATTTATTAGTATGGGATACTAAGTACCAAATTGAGTAGTATGGGATGTTAGATGAGGTATTTAAATGCATTGGTTCTCCCACCTCACCAGTTATCTTTTAGGGTAAGGTTCCTCATCTCACTTAACTACCCATTAATTGGTATCAAAGTTAGGTTGTGGGCGGTTCTAGAGAGGGCTACTCATGAAGAGTTCTAACTGGCAAGAGGCTAAGTGAAATGGTGTGAAGTATAACCGTCGAGACATCGGCTTTCCATGGGAGGTCAATTGATTGGGACTTGGTAGTATGGGATACTAAGTCCCACATTGAGTAGTATGAGATACTCAATGGAGATATTTAAGTGGGTTAGTTCTCTTACTTTAACAACTAACTTTTGATATAGGGTTCTCCATCCTACTTAAGTACCATTAGCTACCTTTATTTTTTGCTCTTGTTGACTCTTTAATGTCCGTTATTTACTATCATAAATAGTAAATATCTATTGGGCCTTGTTAGAGATATTAATAAAATGTTTATTTGGCCTTCCTTTTATATAGTTTTAGCTTTTGGGATGAAATAGGGGTTATCTGTTAGTAATGGAAAAAATTACATCACAACATTAAACTTCCCAAAATTAAATAAATGAACCATAAATAGTGTAGGTACTAGATTGGCTAGACAGACTTTTGCTTTACTTGAAAATACCATGATTATGTTCCTCCAAGGCTATGGAAACTAGATATCCAAAACCTCGATCTATTGTCCACTCTTCTCCTTGTTTTATGAACATCACTAAATGATCCATGATCGATCTCATCTGTCCTCCTTCTATATTTGTGCATATAGAAATACATATGTGTGGTCTGACATGTTTCATTTATAGTTACCAAGAGAGATAATTATATCTACTGACTTTTCTTCTTTCCTTTTTCTTCTTTTTCTTTTTCTCTCTTTTATAAATTTTCTATGTTGTTAAGTTGTTACCTTGCTCTGGGGGAAGTTGAAGATGCATTGCAATATTTCAAGAGGTGCTTGCAAACAGGAGCTGGTGTTTGTGTAGATCGAAAAATTGCTGTGGAAGCCTCTGATGGCTTACAAAAGGCACAGGTTTGACAACATTTAGTCTTTTTGTATGGATAAATGAATGTATTCTTTGTAGATTTAATTCATTTTCTTTTCAGAATGTTTTTGTTCTGTTGGCTATGGGCTGTGCACTTGCTGCTTTGATATTAGAAACTTATTACACCCAACATATTATATATTATATACTGTAAATCGGAAATCATTTTCAAGGCTTCAGATTTTAGAACATTTAATCATCTCTGTTGTGAAAGTTCATTCTTTTGGCATTTATTACGATGTGGTATTGTGGCATATTGAGGAGTTTGATACTTTGAATAATATATGATTTTTTTTCACTCGTATTCTAGAATTATGTTTCTGGTATAAGTATTTTGAAACGATTGGAAGCAGGTCTCATAATCTGAGTGAAAATATTGCCTAATTTGAGAGATGTGGCATGCATACATGGGTCTGTGTGTGCGTGAGAGAGAGAGGGAGAGAATGTTTGATTCAATTATTTTGTGTTCTAACAGTATTGTCTGGTATCTTGTCATTACCCTGAATATGGTACCGTGTCATCTATCACTTTCCTTTCCATATGCTACCTCGTTACCATTCTTGTGCAGAAATTCTGAGTTCATCTGTGGACATAATCTGAGTGAAAACATTGTGAAATTTGAGAGATGAGGCATGCATACATTGGTCTGTGTGTGCGTGAGAGAGAGAGGGAGAGAATATTTCAATTATTTTTTATTCTAATATATCTTGTCATTGCCCTGAATATGGTGCCGTGTCATCTATCAGTTTCCTTTTCATATGCTACCTCGTTAACAATCCTGTGCAGAAATTCTGAGTTCATCTGTTGAGTTATTTTGCTGTGTGAAAGTGACCCCATCTGCCATTTTTCGTTTTTCATTCCCGAAACTTACTATGTCATTTTCTATGATGTTCAATTTCATTTTGAAGTATTTCAATAAATGGTCGTACTTGCTAGTTTGAGAAGTATTTATGACTAAAATTTGATTTATCAATTCCCTGAAAGAAAGTGTCTGTAATGTTCTACGGATTTCTCTTATGGCACTTAAGTAATTTGAGCATGTTCTTCCCCCGACATATATCTATTTAACTCTGCATTGCAACTATCTGTGCTTTCACTGTAATTAAGGGTGTGTTTCGTATGAGGGTTTTGGAAGGGATGGGAGGGATTTTGTCCATTTTCCCTTGTTTGGCACAACAATATTTAGGAGAGGAAGAATTTCTTTTTAAGATTTTCCCTCCCTTCCCCTCCTAATCCATTTTTAATTTTTTGCCTTATTTTGAACATTATATCAATAATATTTCTTTAATATCCCTAAAATACCCTTTCTGCATCTCACAGTTATCTATATAAAAATATTTTCTCCTCTCCCCTCCTGAATTAAACAGTGTAATATTTAAATCCCTCCCTCCCTCCCTTTTCATCAATCCAAACTAGGTAATATGAAAATCTCCCCCTCCCCCTCCCCCTCCCCCTCCATTAAAATCCCTCCCCTCCCATCAGTTGAGCCAAACACACCCTAAGCAAACTACCATATAGAGAGACTCTTTTCCCCACTTTTTGAGCATGGGGAGTCTCTTGATCTTCTAATTTGAAAACAGTGCTTACATCTCATGCCTTTCCAAGTTTATCAATAAAGTTTCTAGGTTACCATTTAATCTTCTTAGTTAACGAGCAAAGCAGTTAAAATAAGGAAAGAAAGATATTCTGTAATAGGACTGATTTGAAGCTGTTATCGTAATAGTATTCCCCCTTAAATTGGAGAATAGATATCCATCATTTCCATCTTATCACTTAGTTTTTCAAATCAGGATCTAGACATCCCTTTAGTGAGTAAATAGGGACTTGTTTATTTTTATAAACATACTTCAAATTGTCAATCTTCTTGATGAAATGTTGATAAATTTCAACATACTTTGTTCTATCATGATGAATGAGATTATTTACAATCCCTATAGTTTCTGTATTATCACACCACACCTTCATATGAGATTGTCTTTCAATGCCAAATCCACCTCTCTCGAAGAACAACCCCCCTTTCAAGAGCTGCTTTCAGATACTTGAGAATTCTGAAAACTGAAAACAAGTTCCATGTGAGTGGCGTAACACACACTTTCAAACTCTTGAACTTAGGGCCCGTTTGGTTCAATTACACTTCCCTTTGCCAGTGCAATGCAATTTAGTGCAATGCCATATAATGCAATCTTAATTACATGTTTGTTTGGTCTGGTCCTAGGAATGGGTTAGCTTTTATATTTAATTAGATAGGTAAAAAATAGCAAAAGACTAAAATAGCCTCATCCAAGTCACAAAAATAGCCCATCCAAATGAAATTTCCCCAACACATCCTCTCCAGTGACTGTCTGGCTTTTGAACCAGTTTCGAGCCTCTGCGTCGAAACAAACCCATAGAGCTCAGCACATATTCCTCCATTGTTGTGGACCTTGAACCACCATCAGTGATATTGATTTTCCCATATACAACGGTGGAGGTGAAAAAAATCATCTTCAATCTAGTACTTAAAGTGCTAGTCCAAGTATCATACTTGCCCATCGCATTCCTTGTAACAATAAATATTCTGAGGCCAATAGAAGCCAATCGCGCATGAGCCAACAAGCAGTGGAAATATCAAGCATAACAGCGTCGTACCATGGGTGGAAGAGAGCGATCTTTCAGGCAACATCGAGGCAGTGCAGAAGTAAGAATCAGTGGCAATGACGATAAACACAGCGTTGAAGTAGGGAGTGGCGGCAATGGAGATCAAAGAAATGCGGGGAGTGAAGAAGGCGGTGAATGATGGAGAGAGAAGGGAGGGAAGATGGTGGGATTCTGGAGAGATATTCCAAAATGACTGGAAGAGAAGATATGGTGGTGATTGGTGCTGGGTGCAGCGGCGGGTATTCTCCAGCAGGTGGGTGTAATGGGGGTCAGATGATAAAGGATGAGGAAGGGAGGAAACATTAAACATAGGCAAATGGGACCAGAGGATAAAAAGGACTTTTTCAATCATGCAATAGGGTGGTAATGAGTGTTAATATGGGGGGAGCTATGAATGGGGATTACCGATTTTTCGGTAATCATTATTACCATGGTAAACCTTATTACCCCACTAAACGCAACCAAATGTCTCTCCTCATGGTAATGCAATCCTGATTACCCCTTAGGAAAACAGATAGGATTTTAGGAGAGAGAAAGAAATAGAGAGGTTTAGGAGGAAGAGAAAACATAAACAGAGTGAGTGGGGAAGAAAAGAACAAACAGAATGGAGGGAGAAATGGAGAATCAGTTGTGAGAGGGAGAGAGAATTCATAGAGTTCTAATTTTCAATTCAAAATCTGCATACATAAGTCACTTAAGAGGCTATTTATAGAAGCCACTTACAAGTTTCCTTACCCAAGAAGGAAGTAAAAAAAAAATAAAGTAAGGTCTCTTCCTAATGAGGAAACCAATTAAAATAACAAAATATCTACCACTTGCTTTAACATTAACTAAAGCTTTCTTCTTTGGTAAGTTTTGCTATATTTCCTATCAGTGAGCTTCCCTAGGTTTTCTCATAAATTGGTTGACAACACTTAGAAAGCTAATGTCAAGCCTTGTGTGAGATAGATAGATTAACTTTCCCATTAACTTTTGAAATCTTTTGACATCAATAGGTGCTCCATCCTACTTCAGTCTAAGCTTGTAATTTGTCTCCATTGGAGTACCTGCAAGTTTAGCTCCAAGCATACCTGTTCGACAGTAGGTCAAGAGTGTACTTTCGTTGGAACATCATGATTCCTAATATGATCTAGCAACCTCCATCCCAAGAGAGTATTTGAAGTTCCCAAATCTTTCACTTCAAACTCAGCGACAAGTGATTTGTTCAATTTCTCAATGCTCTCTTGGTCATTGCTGGTGACATCATCAACATATACTATAAATATTGCAAGCTTCCTAGTTGAGGAATGGCGTGCAAAATGAGTATGGTCTGGTTGACATTGATGAGACTTTAGCTTGGCAATAGCCTTGGTGAATTTGTTGAACTAAGCCCTGGGAGATTGCTTCAAACTGTAGAGAGATTTATTCCATCTACACACTAAGTTAGATCACAATTATAATTTAGACCAGGTGGAAATTCTATATATACCTCCTCTTGCAAATCTCCATTGAGAAAAACATTATTCACAACTAATGGATGAAGGTTCCAGTCAAGATTTGCAGTCAACGACAAAAGAATCCTAATAGCCAATCCCATGTGTTGGAGTGAGACCTCTAGCCACTAGTCTGACTTTATACCTGCTAATATTGCCATCCGGATTGTATTTTATAGTAAAAACCCATTTACACCCTACTTCAGACTTCCCATTTGGCATATATGCAATTGTCCAGGTCTTATTCTTTCCTAACACCTTCAATTTTTCTTGAATGGCTTCTCTCCATCTATAATCCTTTACTGCTTCCTGGAAAATTTCAGGCAATCTTTTAAATGACAGTTTAGTGAGGAAAGTATGCATATTTGGTGCATGATCTAACTCCCTTCCTCGAGGCTATAGGCTTAATTCTTCAGAATCTGGAGTGGGTTGTGATTCTTGGCCTTTGTAGGGATTGTGGTGGATCCTTCAACATTTCTGGTTGGTTCTAGCTGTTGTAGAGTCTAAGAACCATATCTTCCTTTTCTTGGATATACTCAAGGGTCATGGGTCATAGACTCATCCATCCCCAGTTCATTTGCCCCTGTCATTTTCAGGCTTGTCAGTATCTTGTTTAGCAGGATTTTGGGCATTTTCTGGTCGGATTTCTAACCGATGTTCAGGAATGTCAGAGGTCTCAGGCCTGGAATCATGTTCAGTGAGTTAAATTTGAAGAGGGGTGGAGTTAGGAGCAGTTATAAGTTTCACAGGGGTCTGATTGGAATTATTGTGTCAAAAATTGGTCCATTTATTCATGGAATTCTCCGCCTATGGCTTTTCTTGTGAAATAAGGTTTATTCTAAATAATTGTAGCATTCATAGTAAGGAAATACTTTTAAACTGGGAGGGAATAACACTTCTATTCTCTCTTTTTACTATCTTCTTGTAATAAGCCATATCTTTGGTGCAAGACCATTGGTGAGGATCATAGATGTTGAGTTTCTGCCATAACTTGACAAACCTTGGCCCTTTACTTAGTCTCACAAAGAAGGCCCTTGATTTGGAATGAAGCAACAGTATTTTCCATGGTTGATTATGCTTGTTTCACACTCTCCCATTTCGCATGAGCCGTCTGAGCAAGAAAATATCCCTCACTAATTTCCAGACTCATTGATTGACACAACCAGGACCCGCTTATTTTCAGCCTTCCAGGTCTCATACTTTGTATATGTGGTAGTTGGTTCAGCCATTTCTCCAGTTAAATGCTTCTCCTTTCCTCTTCCTCTTGAATACATCAGAACAATTTGAGAGCACTGTAAATAGTTTTTTCCTTTCAGCTTGTGGCCTATAATCCTGTCCATCCGGTTCTCTATGTTGATGCCATAGTGTTGAATTCATTGGCGGCACTATGAGTGATGGGTGAAGGATGAGATCCACCCTGGGGGGTAACCAAGTCGATGGTGGAGGAGTCACCTGGCATAGGGTTCAAGGCTCTCATGCTGAAACTAATCATTCTCCGATACCATGAGTGAAACAGTGAGGAGAAATGATTTTTCTTTGTATTATGAACTGATAAGCGATTGGGCACATATAGAGGACTGGTAGTAACAAGCCTACTACTCAGATCCAATAATTAATGAAAAGAAATTAGGGAAAAATAAATTACAATAAAGAAGAAAAGGTAAAATTCCCATATCAGGATTCTGATGGACTAAAAACAAAAAAAATAAGGAAAGCAAGATATTCTGTAATAAATGACAGATTTGAAGCTATTATCATGCCAACAGTTAATAATATGACTCTGTTTATGATGAATCTAACTTCTAGCAACTGATTATTTTCTAAAATGAAAGTGCTGAACTCTCAATTTCTTTGGTAATATTTCATGAGATGTGATTTCCTTTGTTGTATTTTCTCTACATTTTAGCTTGGATGTGAATAGGAACACTTCCTGAACTGATTAGTTCTTTTAATGGATGCCAGAAAGTGTCAGAATTCATCAATCATTCTGTTGAACTTTTGCAAAGAAGGACAACCTCTAACACGGATAGGGCATTGGAACAAATTAACGAGGCGTTGATGATAAGTTCATACTCTGAAAAATTACTTGAAATGAAAGCCGAAGCTCTTTTCATGGTCTGTGCCACCTTGTTACTTGCTGGCATTTTGTTATGATAATGTCTTAAGACAGTTAGCTGTAGGCTGTTTGTGCAAGAGTTTACTATAACACCAACTAAGTCACTGTCGAATAACCGTTTCTTTAAATGGCAGTTGTGTAAATTTGAAGAGGTGATTCAGCTTTGTGACCAGACCCTTGGTTCTGCTGAGAAGAACTTTTGTTCATTGGATGCTGATGGAGAAGTCATAAATTTGGATTACTCAAAAGTCCCAAAATGCTTCTACTTCAGGCTATGGCGATGCTTGATGAAACTTAAATCCCACTTTCACCTCGGAAAGCTTGAAGAAGGTCTTTCTTCACTGGAGGAACAAGAAAAAATTGTGTCTTCCATGAACAAGTAAGGATTATGAATCTTTGAGCCTATTCACCATTTCTCTCTGTTCCCCTCAAGGGATTGGAAGAACTAGGATAAAGAAAAATGGATATGTTTGATGATGGTAATAGTTTTTCAAAGATGAGCTTTGATGCTGACCTTGCAGGAGTGGAAGCAATGTTTTCGACTCACTGATTCCCTTGGCTGCGATTGTACGTAAACTATTACATCACAAGGTTAGTTTGTGCCATTTTGTAACTGTAATTTTCCCCCCTTAAATTCTTCTGTACGATTTTAGTGCATCATTTGAGTAGTTTGGCTGTCTCTTATAATGTGCTTATGGATGCCGTCTAACATCCGAATTAGAAGTTGTACCTGTTTCTGTTCAATTTATGGGTTGATTTAGCAAATTCAGTTTTTGTTAATCTGTTAAGTGTCCAGTAATCAGTGATTAGGGAACTTTGCTTTCTTCAAATATGAATACTTTAAGATCTGATCAATTATTCCTTAGAAGTGCATGACGATGTCAAGTAAAGAGTTGAACTTTGTACAAAATGTGTTTGCTGCCTTTGATTTTGTAACTTCTAGAACTTCTTCAATCTTAGCCAAAGCATTTCTATGCCATGCTGACCTATTTTTGTGCTGTTGCATGAAAATTGCTTGTGCGAGGCTTGATTCAAATGTGTTCAATTCCAGACTGCAGGGAATGAAGCATTTCAGGCAGGAAGGCATGCAGAAGCTGTTGAGCATTATACTGCAGCTTTGTCATGTAACGTGGAGTCTCGCCCATTTGCAGCTGTCTGCTTTTGTAATCGTGCTGCTGCTTATACAGCATTAGGTCAAATTACTGATGCTATTGCAGATTGCTGTCTAGCCATAGCTCTGGATGGAAATTATTTGAAGGTTTTCCTCTTCAACTGAAAGTACTATTCGAGTGGTTAGAGTCAATATCACATGGGAGAAACCTGTTTGATTCTTAAGAAGACTTGAGAATTAAAAACATGTTTGATCCTAAAGGCAGTTTTTTTAATGTCCATGTAGAGAATTGACCAACATCATGAGGCTCCATCTAATAAAGCTCAACTACCGCAATTGAATTCTCCACCCCCCCTTTTTTAACTGTATGCTGGTTTGGCCTCCTTTAGTTTGCCAATAAACACCATAATCACGTTTCATCATGACTAACTACTAAAGACTTGGTTATTAATAATTCCTTTGTCCATTCACTCAATAACAACTCATTTTATTTATCTTTTTTTCTTGGTATAGGGACATGCATATAGGCTATAGGATGTATCATAGATGGTGTTTTTTGTGTTTTAAACGTTAGAAATTCTTCAACCTTTACCGTTATGTTATGTATGGTGTTCATTTCTGGCAGTTTCCAGCAATGTTTATATTACATGTTAGTCTGATTAAAAGTTTCTATTTCAGGTTTATTAGACATGACAGTTTTAGCTGACTGTTTTCTTACCCTTGCAGGCACTTTCTAGGCGTGCAACTCTATATGAGATGATCAGAGATTATGCCCAAGCTGCTAGTGATATTCGGAGGCTTGTCTCTATTCTCAATAAACGGGTGGATGATAAGGCCAATCAGCAAGGAATATCTGATAGATCTTATAATTATAATAATGACTTGAAACAAAATTCCATTCGACTTTCTGAAATGGAGGAGGAAGCCAGAAAGGAGATCCCCCTTGATATGTACCTTATATTGTAAGCTATTATACTACTTATTTGTTTATTATAATTTATAATTTAAACCTGGATAACCACATATTTGAACAGTCGGAATTGAATTTCCTAAAGGAGGTATTAGTTTTCTCAATATTCCTTGTTTCAAAGACTCAAATCAACAAGACTACCGTATGGGTTGAGTTAGGATTGCATTCATTGAGGGGTTGCCCAAATCCCATGTTAAGTCCACAAGATCGGTAGTTGTGGACAGCCACTTTATTGGTTTGGTAGATCTTGTTTAAATTTGCTATGATAGAATAGTTGTGACTTCCTCAGCACATGGTTTTTGGTATGGAACCACCGTTACTATTACTGTTCTCATTTTGAGCCTTTTCTAGTATTTTTCTTATTTTAGGTGTCTCATACTCTAGCTAGATGTTTATTATTCTGTTTATAATACAATATCATTCAATAAAAATTATCCTCAAGCGTCATTTTTCACATTAATGACATATATAACCTCAAAATAAAATTCTTTAGATAAACACATGGCATTTAGGTTCTTAAAAAGTTTTGGAACACAACCCAGGTGAATACTAGTTGGAGAAACTTTTTTCTCACATTTTTGGTTTATGTTAGGTTTGTTCTGATGCATGTGGAAATGTCAAACAGCGTTGATTGCATTTTATGCTGTTCTATGTTTGTCATCAGTAGGGTCTGTCTGTAGCTGTGTTTCAAGTGTGACAGAAGCTTCTTGCTATTAGAAGAACCTACTGTTGCGTTGGTAATAATATCAATAATTCAAAGCCATTTGCTGATTCAGATTATGATGGCAGGGGAATTGAACCGTCTGTTTCTGCATCTGAAATCAAGAAGGCGTATCGGAAGGCTGCACTTAGACATCATCCTGACAAGGTTTTTTACTCAAAACTTGCTTAGATATTCTTACGTATGTTATAATATATTAACAGAAATTTTAATATCATAGGCTGGCCAATCTTTGGCGCGAAGTGACAATGGTGATGATCAGATGTGGAAGGATATTGCTGAAGAAGTACGTCGAGATGCTGATAGGCTTTTCAAAATGATTGGAGAGGCCTATGCAGTATTGTCAGACCCTGCCAAGGTATTTTTCTTGTGTGTCTAGACAACTAATTTTGTTGATAAAAAGGAAAGTGAAGAGTTGAACTTAGAGAATGCGCTCCAGTCATATAACTACTTTGCTCGTCGTAATGGACAAGAGTAGCAAGCTTTATAAGGAACCTCATGGAGGTTCTAGAATTGAACCTATAGGCATGATGTTATCATTATAGATCCGCTTGATTGCTCTTAAGATATTGATGATGATAGTAACATCATAGATTTTGAAATGCGGTTAGGTCTTAATTTAAATAATGAAATACGTAATGGGGCTGTTCCATGCACTAGTTAGAAGTTTCTGGCCAAAAATGCACTAGCTTGAAGTTAAATCTTCAGATGTTGCCTTGAAATTCGACCAAATCAACTGCTTGGTTCGATTGATTTTTGTTAGTGGATATACTGATTTCAAAGGTTTCAGACACTAATGCACAGCACAGCACGGTATGAATGAATTAATTTCTGTGTGTATTACTGCTATACATGATTACATATATATATACAAGTTCAATTCCCCTCAAGGTGGGATTGATGGAACAAAATCAGGAAACAGAATCAAGAAACAGAATCAGGAAATATAATCCCTAAAATCTCTCTTAATCAGTTCCTGCAATCTCTCCATTAATTATAATTATTTCCCTTCTTGATGAATCCCACTAATTTCTCATCTACACTCCCCCTCAAGTTGGAGCATAGATGTTTATCATGTCCAACTTGCCGATTAGATATTCGAATTTGTCTCTCGTTAATCCCTTTGTTAGAACATCTGCTACTTGTTCCTTAGAGGGAATGTATTTGAGATCAATCGTCCCTTCGTCAATTTTTTCTCTTATGAAGTGTCTATCTATCTCCACATGTTTTGTCCTGTCATGTTGGATTGGATTGTGAGACATGTTGATGGCTGCCATGTTGTCTGACTGTAGTCTGATAGGCAAATTTATTGACATTTTCATGTTGTCTGACTGTAGTCTGATGGCTGCCATGTTCTTTCAGTTCCTCTTGTATCTCATGGCTAGGACCTGTTTTTGGTTCAGACTCTTGGATTGTGTCAGTGGCTTGAGGTATATTACCTGTCGTGTCCTTTTTCCGGGTATAGACTTGACCCCACCTGTTAGTGTCTCCCCCTGAACTAGGATTCCCATCATATTCTCTAGGTTCCCTGTGTGTTGTGTCCTCAAGAGTGTGGATTTGACCAGGAGGTTCATATATGATTTGAGGTTCACTCCAAGTCTCCCCCTGAACCGAGGATGATGGATAGAAAGGGATGGTCTCATGGAAAGTGACGTCACGAGTGATATAGAGGCGTTGAGATACAGGGTCGAAACACTTGTACCCCTTATGGTTTCCCGCAGGCCCTAGGTAGATACATTTGGCAGCTCGTGGATCAAGTTTATGTGGATGATGTAGATGAACAAAAGTAGTGCAACCAAAAATGCGGAGAGGTAAGGTGTTCTCAAGGTAAGGTAGACTAAAATGTTGGTGAAGTACTTGAAGAGGAGTCTGAAAGGACAGGGGTTTACATGGCATTCGATTGAGCAAGAAGGTGGCAGTGAGGATAGCATCATCCCAATGGTAAGTAGGTACATTGCTACTAAAGAGGAGAGCACGAGCGGTTTCAAGGAGATGCCTGTTTTTCCGCTCAGCAATTCCATTTTGCTGTGGACTATGGGGACAAGAGCTCTTATGAGAAATGCCTTTTTGCTTAAGGAAATTTGAGAGTTGGTGGTTAATGTATTCGGTGCCATTGTCAATATGGAAGATTTTGATCTTGGAGTCAAATTGAGTATAGATCATATTGTAGAAATCAATGAATGTTTGGTAGACTGCAGTTTTTTCCTTTAAGAGGAATACCCAGCATACTCGGGTATGATCATCAATGAGTGTCAAACCATTTGGAATGAGTGCGATTTTTCACACGAGATGGGCCCCATAGATCACTGTGGATAATGGAAAAAGGTGTGGAGGGTTGATAAGGAACACTAGAAAAGGTAGTACGATGATGTTTTGCTAGCTCACATGACTCACAATGGAAAACTGAGTTTTTATTTAAACGCAGAGAAGGAAACATCTTACACATGTATTGAAAATTGGGATGTCCTAATCTTTTGTGCCATAAGTCCATCTCACTAGTTGAGGGAGAGACACTTTATTACAAAAATAAGATACTGAATTTGGACAGTCATTCAGGTAATAGAGTCCCCCAAGTTCCTTAGCAATACCAATCGTCGTCCCCGTGAACAGATCCTGAAAAACACAGTGGGTAGCAAAGAAGTCAGCATGGCAACGTTTTCTTTGATTCAGTTGACTTACAGATAATAAGTTACACTGTAATTTTGAAACATAAAGGACATCATGCAGCACGAGTGTATCAGAAATTCTAATAGTACCACTCCCTGCTACTAGAGAGTTGGAGGCATCAGCAATTTTTACTGTGAGTCGTGACGTGGCAGGAGTATAGCTGGAAAACAAGGAAATATCATTAGTCATATGATCTAAGGCACCTGAATCAACTATCCAATAAGGGCCTGAGGTCTTACCTTTAATAGTGGTAAGTGCTGTAAAAAAGTTACCTTTGTGTACCACAGTGGCAACTGGTTTACGGGACTGACTTTCTAGCACGTTTAGGCGCTCTAGGATCATGGCTAATGAATCAGTTGCAGGAGTGGAGCCAATTGGGCCTGAAGCAGCTGGACTGAGCCCATTAGAAATCTGGCCAACAAGAACTGGGCCTGGGTTAACACTGGACCCATATGAAGTTGGGCCAACGGAGCAAAGCCCATGAGGCTGAATTGATGCTGGATCTGGCGCTATGTTGGGCCTGTGAGGGAATGTCATATTTGGGCTGCTGTGATCCATTGGGCTGCCGTGATTCATATCGTCTGATCCTGCAGAGTTGGCCAGATGGCTTCGCGACCGTCGCTACTTGGCTTTCCAATCCGGTGGTTTGCCGTGAAGGTCCCAGCAACGCTCCTTGGTGTGTCCCAATTTCTTACAGTGCTCGCATGTCGGGCGTTCTCTCCTGGAGCCAGAGTCCAATGCGCGGACGGCTAGGGCTGAAGCTTCAGTGGCCGATGAAGAAGTTCCATGGCTGAGGAGCATCACTTGCCGTCGGGTTTCTTCGTCACGCAGGAGGGAGAATGCTTCTGATACAAATGGGAGAGGTACGCAGCTGAGGAGATGGCCATGGGCATCATCATAGGCCGAGTCGAGCCCCACAAGAAATTCAAATAGTCGTTCCTCATCCACAGTTCGTTGGTACTCGGCTGCGTCCTCACCGCTTTTCCATACTCGGTGTTGAAACAAATCAATTTCTTGCCATAAAGCCGTCTTCTCAAGATAATAGGCATTCAACGGGCCAGTGCTCTGTTTCATATTCCAGAGGCGCGCTCGAAGATCAAATAACAGTGAAGCATTGGGACGCTTTCCATATGCTTCCTTCACGGCGTACCAAATAGACTTGGCAGTGGTTAAAAACATAAAGCTCCTTCGGACTGCTGGAAGCATGGAATTCAGAAGCCATGAGGCGACGATGGCATTCTCTGATTTCCATCGTCGTCGGGAACCGTCATCATCGAAAGGCGGTTGATCGTTGTAGATCATATCAAGTCGGTCTCTACCGTCGATGGTGAGGAGCATTGACTGGCTCCAATCGAGATAGTTTTCGCCAGTGAGACGTTCCGGTACAATGACAATCGCCGAGCCTTCAAAGCTGACAATCTTAATGGAGGCTGGACGTGACTCTCCGTTGGACAAAACCTGCTCTGATACCATGTTAGTGGACATACTGATTTCAAAGGTTTCAGACACTAATGCACAGCACAGCACGGTATGAATGAATTAATTTCTGTGTGTATTACTGCTATACATGGTTACATATATATATTCAAGTTCAATTCCCCTCAAGGCGGGATTGATGGAACAGAATCAGGAAACAGAATCAGGAAATATAATCCCTAAAATCTCTCTTAATCAATTCCTGCAATCTCTCCATTAATTATAATTATTTCCCTTCTTGATGAATCCCACTAATTTCTCATCTACAATTTTGTTATTCCACATGTGTTGGAGAATCCAAGACTATCTTGGCCACCACATTTCTATTACTCCAAACCGGTGCTCCAAGATTGATTTTTCTATTACTCCATTTCAAAACTCATTAAATATTTTACCATTAAATACACAAACTGTCTAAAACTTTGGAAATGCATAAGTTTTGCTAGAAAACTTCAAAATTTATCAAATTAATACTTATTAGAAAGCTTTACTCATGAGCTATCCGCCATATCTTTCAAGGTCATCAGCGTTCCTGGCTTCTTGAAATAGCTGAAAAGCCAGATCTGGGTGCAGGGGAGCCAAAACTGGTTGACAGCTTTTGTAAGTGAATAGGTAATCTGGAGAAATAAACCAATGATATTCATGTTCAGTACACTAGGATTTATATACGGGGGAAATGGAATCAAGGTATAATGCTGTGAACTTGATATCCCAGGATTACAATGAATTCTAATCAATAATGAAATCAAGTCAATACAATCAAATCCCTTAAACTTCTCTCTTCCTATAATTTCGGCTATCTACACTCCCCCTCAAGTTGGACCATAAATATCATACATGTCCAGCTTGCTAATGAAGTATTCAAATTTTTCCTTTCCTAATACTTTTGTTAATACATCTGCTGTTTGATCTTTCGAGGGGGCATATCTGAGTTCAATGATTCCTTCGTCAATCTTTTCTCTGATAAAATGCTTATCGACCTCTACATGTTTCATTCGATCATGTTGTACTGGATTGTGAGATATGTTTATGGATGCTATATTGTCAGAACAAAGTGTAATGGGCAAGTGCGTGGGTAGTTTTAATTCCTCTAGCATTCTCTTTATCCAAATCCTTTTGCAAACTCCAAGTGCTACCGCCCTAAATTCAGCTTCAGCACTGCTCCGTGCTACCACATTTTGTTTCTTACTTCGCCATGTAACCAGGTTTCCCCACATAAAGGTGAAGTATCCAGAGGTTGACTTTTTGTCTTCTTGGTTAAGTGTCCAATCAGCATCAATAAATATCTCTGTAGATCTTTGTTCTGACTTTCTGAATAAGAGACCATGTCCTGGTGATCCTTTCAGATACCTGAGGATTCGGTAAACCTCGTTTAGGTGCTTTTGCTTTGGATTGTGAGAGTATTGACTTGCTACACTGACTGCGAAGGCAATGTCTGGCCGAGTATGTGTCAAGTAAATCAATTTTTACACCATGCGCTGATATCTTCTTAAGTCTACCTCCTTTCCTAGATCCTCATCTTCCTTCACTTTATCAATTCTTATTGGGGTATCACTGGGTCTATAGCCCAACATTCCTGTCTCCTTCAAAAGATCCATAATGTACTTTCTTTGTGAGATGTAAATCCTTGTCTTTGACTTGGCAACCTTCATCCCAAAAAAGTATTTCATTTGTTCTAAATCTTTGACCTGAAAGTCCTGATTCAATGCCCTTTTAATACGCTCAATTTCTACTAAATCATCTCCTGTAAGGACAATGTCATCTACATTTACTGTTAGAATGACTATTTTCCCTTTTAGATGTCTGAAGAATAAAGTATGGTCACTCTGACCTAGGGTATATCCCTATGTTCTCGAAACGCGGGTAAATCTTTCAAACCATGCCCGAGGTGATTGTTTGAACCCATATAAGGATTTTTTGAGTTTGCAGACTTGATTTTCCTTCTCACTCGGAAACCCTGGAGGCAACTTCATGTAGACTTCTTCTTTTAGTTCCCCATTCAAGAATGCATTTTTTATGTCCATTTGATGGAGCGGCCAATCTAGGTTAGCAGCCAAGGACAACGAGATTATGATAGTATTTAGTTCTGCCAATGGCACAAATGTTTCCGTATAGTCCATCCCATATACCTGTGAGAAACCTTTCGCAACTAGACGTGTTTTGTATTTGTCTAAGTTCCCATCAGCTGTATATTTTGGTGTGAAGACCTATTTACAGCCCACTAGTTTCTTTCCTTTGGGTAGTTCCACAAACTCCCAAGTGCCATTCTTCTACAGTGCTTTCATTTCTTCCATAACAGCCTATCTCCAATGAGGGTTAGCTAGTGCTTCATGTTTATTATTTGGTATCTCAACTTGATCCAAATGAGAAATGAAAGTCCTATAGTAGGATGCAAGGGCCTTATATGAAACAAACCTCTCAATAGGATGTTGGGTACATGTCCTGAGCTGTTTTCGCAATGCAATTGGTAGCTCGAGGTCAGTTTGTGTGGGCACATCTTTCCGTGCTTCTTCTAGGCCTGTTTCTGGTTTAGAGTCATGAGTTGCATCATTTGTCTGAGGAGCCTTATCTGTCATGCGTCATCGTGTATAGGTTTTACCCCACATGTTTGTATCTCCCCCTGAATTGTTGGTATCTTGACTCTCAGGTGTGGGTGTTGGGTCAGGTATGGGGACAATTTCAAGATCTGAGTTCTTAGGTGGGTCAGGTTCAGATTGTGTAGAGGGATTGGGTTAGACCGGGTTGTGATGTCAGAAATTCTCTCTAGTGCTCCCCTTGAATTGAAGACGGAGAGTAATAAGGGATTGTTTTATGAAAGGTGGTGTCACAAGTGAGGTAGAGGCGTTTGGAAATGGGGTCATAACATTTGTACCCTTTTTGTGTCCCAGTGTGTCCAAAGAAAATGCACTTGGTGGCTTTAGGTGCAAGCTTAGAGGTGTGATGAAGATGGACGTAGGTAATGCACCCGAAGACTCGGAGAAGAGTATTTTCTAGGTAAGGATGGTTAAAGTGAGTCTGTAAGACCTCTAAGGGTATGTGGAAGGAGAGTGGTTTGCTAGGCATACGGTTGATAAGGAAGGTAGCTTGGAGAATGGCATCGCTCCAATAAAAGGAGGGGATATTGCTACTAAACATCATGGCTTTGGTTGTCTTAAGGATGTGACGGTTTTTTCTCTCAGCAATGCCATTTTGTTGAGGACTATGAGGGCAGGAACTTTTATGTATAATGCCATGGTCAGTCAAGAAGGTGGACAGTGTCTGATTGAAGTATTCAGTCCCATTGTCAGTATGAAGGATCTGAATCTGTGCATGGAATTGAGTAATCATGTTGTAAAACTTAATGAAAGTATGTGGGGACTTGGGTTTTATCAGTTAAAAGAAATACCTGACAGACACGAGTGTGATCATCAATGAATGTTATAAACCATTTAGATTGAGTTTGATTTGGAACACGAGATGGACCCTATAGGTCGCTGTGGATTAGTGAGAATGGTTTAGATAGACGATAAGCAGTACTAGGAAATATAGTGCGGTGGTGTTTGGCGAGTTCGCAAGAGGTACAATGAAAATGAAAAGGTTTTTTGTTACTGCAAATGGACGGAAGCGTCATAGTCATGTAATGAAAATTAGGATGGCCTAATCGCTGATGGCATAATTCTATGTCACTAGTCTAAGGGAGAGACTTGGCCTTACAAGAGCGGAAAGATTGATGATCACAATCATTCAGATAATATAGCCCCTCAAATTCTTTATCAACGCCAATCGTCTTTCCCATGGACAGGTCCTAAAAAAACAATGAGTGGCAGAAAAATTAGCATGACATTGCTTATCACGGGCCAATTGACTGACAGATAATAAATTGCACTTCAAGTTTGGAACATGTAGGACTGCATTCAGTGTTAAAGAATCAGTGACCCTATCTTTGCCAATACCCGCAACAACAGATGTGGAAGCATCGTTAATTTTTACAGTAAGCTGAGTATTGGTAGGGACATGTAGTGAACAAGGAACGATTGTCAGTCATATGGTCAGAGGCGCCGGAGTCAACTATCCAAATAGGGCCAGAATTTATACCTTTAATGGTAGTTAAAGTTTTAAAAAATTTACCTCGCTGAGCCACAGTAGCAGTAGGCTGCTTAATTTCTAGGGCTGCCAACCTTTTTAAAATTAGAGTCAGCTGGTTTGTGGCAATATGAGAATCCGTGTCATCCTGTTTAGTCAATTCAGCCACATGTCCTTGCGGTTTACCTTTCTTTGATTTCCAATCAAGGGGTTTTCCATGAATATCCTAGCGTGTCTCCTTAGTATGCCCTATTTTCCTGCAATGTTCACACGTGGGGCGATCTGAGTTGCGCTAAGCATTAATACGGGTCGTGAGTCCAGAGGCTGCATTCTGCGCTGCACGCAGTGGGTCTGAGAGCATAACCCGCCGTCGAGATTCTTCATATCTCAGGGTGGCGAATGCGTCGTGGACGGAAGGCAGCAATTCTCGGGCGAGAATCCGTCCTCTGACGTCGTCATACACCGAGTTGAGGCCAGCGAGCAACTCATATAGTCGTTCCTCCTCCATCTCTTTCTTGCTATCGGCAACTTCACCGGCGCACTTCCAGGTTCTGTCCTTCAGTTGATCGAGTTCCTGCCACAGTGCCATTTTTTCCAGCTAGTAGTCGTTCAATGATCGACTGCCCTATTTTGCCTGCCACAGCTGTGATCGGAGGTCAAAGATTACAGAGGAGTTAGCCTTGTTACCATAGGAGTATCTGACGGCGTCCTAGATCGCTTTGGCCGTCGGTAAGAACATGTAGCTCTTCTTGATGCCTGGCACCATCGCATTGATGAGCCACGATAACACGAGCGAGTTGTCGGATTGCCACTACCTCTGCGTCTGAGGGTCGCCAAGTGCAGGAGGGTCAGATGTGATGAAGTAGAGTTTGGCTCGACCGTCGATGGCCAGTTTTATTGACTGTGCCCACTCCATATAATTCTCGCCTGTGAGTTTCTCGGACACCAGCATCGCTGATGACCCGTCCAGGTTGACAATTTTTGAGGACCCATGCCTGGGGATTCTCTCGGTGTGATCGTGCGACGCCATAGATGAGACAGACGACGCCTCCCAGGTTTGCTCTGATACCATGTAAATGTATAGGCAATCTGGAGAAATAAACCGATGATATTCATGTTCTGTACATTGGGATTTATACACGGGGGAAAGGGAATCAAGGTATAATACTGTGAGCCTAATATCCCGGGATTACAATGAATTCTAATCAATAATGAAATCAAGTCAATACAATCTAATTCCTTAAACTTCTCTCTTCCTATAATTTCGGCTATCTACAGCTTTTCTGACCAATTTTGGAAAACCATTCAATATTTAGAACTCCAAATGTTATTTATGACTCAAAAGAGACCTCTAGATGCCCTCTAAATGCTTTCCAAATTTTAACCTCAAAATCAGTCATTAAAGCTGTTAAAGTGCAGGTTCCCCGACCAAAGAAAGGAAAACCGAAAGCTCTTAGGGGCAGAGATGCATTTTGCTGTCCAGGAATAGATATTTTGCCTTTCCAAAAAGCAACATTGAGCCTCAATATGCAATTTCTTGCATAGTTAACTTTCATGCTATGCACATAACTATTTTGTATGTTTCATCGGGAACAAATTACCATATAACTCAAAATGACCTTTCTACTTATGTATTTAAACATATATTCATTACATGATACAAACGTCCTAAATCTTCACATAAATATCATGATCTTAATTACAATAAATTCACACCTCATTTATGTCATTACATGATCATTCATACTAAAAAATGAACATCTAGATACATGTCATATAAAGAAGTCCTTATACAAAGTTGCACTTTTCCAAATAAAATTCTACCACTTGTTTAGGTTTTCTTTGCCGTAAGCATTCACATCACCTGGCCATGGTTAGTATGTAAGAAAAGTTAAATTCCAGTGTCCTAGTAGTTAATCCATTATTGACACACACAAATATATATTTATATATATATATATCCACATATACCCCACTCAAGACATTCATAGCAATATGCATACATAACATATATATTTAACACATTCTTATTAAGATTGGCATGCATTGAAGTCCATTAGCACAATCATGCTTCTATGGCTTCTTAAACACGTTGCAAAAGACACGAGGAAATCCATGCTTGATTCTCTTGTTTAAAACATGAAGCCATACCCCTTTGCTCCTTATCTTGATTCTTCTTGAGTTTGCACACACACATGGCTGTGGGCTCCTTCTCTTGGCCTAAATGCATCAAATGAGGTATTAATTATCAATAAAAACACATTTAGTGCCCTCTTTTAAGATTATAGAAAAAAGTGATTTTGGTTGATTAGATATAAGGCAGTTGTTGTGGTAAAGATGGGGGAATGTGTTGAGAACATTCTACTTTCTTATTTTGACAAGCTAATTGGATTAGACAACAGATGGGAAAATTAGTTGACAATTCTCAACAATGATCTGCTTTGGGTTAAGATCAGGATGCGAAGTGACGGGATATTATGCATCCAGTCTTCTTTTTATGCTGAACTAGAGAGAAAAAGAAGGCAGTAATGGGGCTTAATTACTTGAGATCTTGATCTGTTCTGGATGCCATCATGCTCTAAACAAAGTTCTGTTTTTCATTCGTTCATTACTCCTATTTTGCAGCGAGCACGATACGATGCTGAAGAAGAAATGAGAAATGCTCAAAAGAAGCGCCATGAAGGTAGCGTGGCTAGAACTAATGTTGATACCCAATCTTACCCATTTGAACAAAGCAACAGTAGGAGAAATTGGAGAGATTTACGGAGACCATATGGTAACTCATCTTCTAGAGCCTTTGAAACTGGCCAGTCAGGGAGATCATATGGTAACTCACCTTCTAGAGGCTTTGAAACTGGCCAGTCAGGCTGGTACTAAAAATAAGTCGGAAACATCAATCAGCGGCAAGAATCTGGATCAACTCTTAGAATTCGACAAGTTATATGATTCACAGCTGCTGTTTACTCGCCAGACGTAAGGATCTATATGCACTGAGCAAGATCAATCATGCCTTAGTTCAGCTGCTCGTTGGCTTCATCGTTTTGGGGGGTAAAGAGCTCCCGGGTTCACACACAGATTTGAGATCCCTGGCATAATCAATGAGAATCTTGCTTGGTGAATGTGACTGCCTTGGAGGGAATAGTTTTTTCTTATTCTATTGGGATGAGAAAGAAAACATGCTTGCATTCTGTGATCGTTGTGTTCCTTTTATGGCTTACCTTCAACATGATGAAGGGTTTGGTGATTGAGAATTATGAGCTTGGTTTTATTATTTTATTTTTTTGTAGCAAAATGAGCTTAGTTTTAATTGAAAGCTTGAAATTTTGCAATGAGACTGAGGTCCTCATTTTTTTGAGACGTGTAAATGTTCCACAGTTACTCATCAGATCAGAAAGTTGATATTTAAAGATGTAAACAGTTTTGGCTGTAATGTTACAATGTATGCAACATGGGAGTACGATTTCTCCCAGGTTTACTCAATGAAGCTTGCAATTTAATTTACTATAATTCATACTTCTCTTGATTAAAGTAAAGGTGTTAAAATGTTCAATTTTTTCTTTATTTTTTATTTATTCAAGGGTATTTTTACCTTTAAAGCTTAAAGTGCAAAAGATTTTTACATCACCAAACAAGTATACTTACTAGAATTCAAATTTGTACTCTCGTTTTTATAAGGTTGAATCCGTTTATCACTTTAACTAACAGTTTATTGATCATTTTGTCCACATTTACATATTAGAGTTTCTAAGGATAATAGCTATTCATTATTTAATATGAATTATACATATTAAGTCACGCAATTCATTGTGAATCATTCTTCAAATTTGATATAAGAAATGACTTTAATTTAACTTGAATTGAGATTAATACTGCTTAAAATGATTTAATTACAATATCTTCTCATTTATTATTATTACAATGTATAATGATCTTGACTAAATCAAAGCATACCTACTTTCATTTTTAATTCCTTGAAATCATCCAAAGAATCACTTGTATTTAGTTTAAGTAGATAAGAATGTCAACCGAAAGTTACGATAAGGATAATATTTCTTGTTTTTTTTAATAAAAAAGATATAATTACAATGTACTTATCTGTATCCTTTTTATTGTATAGTTGTAGAAGGAGAGATCGGTTCAAATTGGTTATGGTTCTTCAAAGATGTGAGAATTAATTAGATTTGTGTAGATTATTATTTTATTTTTTTTGGTTGCTCACTCGGTTCACTGGAGTTTTGCCCCGACTATATTCGAATTTGACCCGCGTCGTGCACTTGGCTATAGTAAATGAGTCTCCTAACAGAGATTTTCTGTATACGCAAATGCTCAAACTCGAGACCTCGTTTAAGCGATACCGAGTCACTTACCACTCGGATCAACTCCTGTTGGTGTGTAGATTATTATTGTTCCTTATTTTTTTTTTTTTTGATACAATATTATTGTTCCTTATCATCATAAGCAAATGCCCCACAGTTTTCTCATCGTTGATTAATATATTGGGCTTTTGGCGAAACTTCATTCTTAGGTGTTTAGCAAGTGTTCAAACAACAAACACCTTACCTGTAGTTTATAAAGTAATACAGTACAACCCATCGTCCGTGGGTTCAACTGGCGAAGGGGTGAGACATGCGACCATTTGGAGTGTGTTCAATCCCTAGGGAGTACCACTTTATTGTGGTTTTAGTCACAGCGCTTGGGGAGGTATCCTAACTCCTATGTGCCTAAATTTACACCTGAGGGTAATAGACAACTCGCCCTACCATACATTGATATTGCCTAGGAGGAAGGGAGACTTTGTCCTGCCCCTTTCCAAAAAATTTTGTACCAAAAAAGAAAAGAAAAAGAAAGTAATACAGTACAAGGAAGGTAATATAAAGGACTAAAGCTAACATGGGAGTTAGGATTTAAGAAGGTAATGCTTGAATATGATGTAAAGAATGTGGTGGGAATGTTAATAAAGTAGGAAGTCCACAAATGTAGCTTACTAATATTACAAATACAGAAGCTCATGAACCTATCTTGGGATTTAAAGATTAGATATATATATATCTAGAGATCAGAATAAATTGGTAGATGCTTTGTAAAAGATGGGTTCACAACTACGATAAACTTACATTCATACCCTTCTCATATCAGAGGGCTCTTATGAATAAGGATTGTTTAGGATTCAATCCCCTTGTAGTTTAAATTTTTGTTTAGGGCTTTAAACCCCTCCCTTGTACCCAAAAAAGAAAGAAAGAAAGAAAGTAATACAATACAAAATACATTAGAATCTACAGCGAAACTCTCTCTGAACTCAATGGCGATTATTCTTTATGGATCTCATACATTTATTGTTCTTCCTTCATAGGAGGAAGATGATTTGCTACTGAGAAGTTCTAAGAAGGTCAAGAATGATGGGAACAAAATAGGAAGTAGAAATATTCTTCAAGGCCATTAGCCAATACTAGGTTCTAAGGCTTTAGTGTATGCTAGTGGAGGACCTACATTTGCTGAAAAACTTGAGGGTGTGGATAGGAACATTTAGCAAGCTGAGTATGATAGGGATGGGGATGATGATGATAGCTTATCAGAGTGTCCAAAACAAAGTAATATGGAGGATGACGAACCACTATGCACACCACTGAATATGCAACAAGGAATTTTCATACTTTCTCTTTTTTAGGGAAGAAGAAGAAAAAGCTTTATAGAGCATGGAGAAAGGCAGTAATAGTCAAGCTTCTCGATAGATATATTGGTTATAAAGCTTTACAAACTAAACTACAATCAATGTGGGCAAAAAAAAAGGGTCATTAGTTTAATTGACATTGGTTACAATTTTTATGTGGTTAAGATGTCAAACAGAGAGGATTACTTTAATACTTTAACATGGGCCATGGATGATATATGATCATTGCTTAACTGTGAGACCTTGGGAACTAAAGTTCAAACTTGATAAAGCTACCATTAGTAAAGTGGATGTTTGGGTTAGAATACCTAAAATTCCTCTGGTGTACTATGATAAAGAGGTGCTAACTATCATTGGTAATCAAATTGGTGAGATGGAGAAGGTGGACTTGAATAACTTGTGTTAATTAAGGGGTCATCTTGCGAGAATCTGTTTTGGTGGATATTGACAAGTAACTCATATCTGGATTTTCTTTAGAAGGAGAGAATTACTACCTGGAATATGAGGGACTTCATATGCTTTGTATGGGTTGTGGTAATTATGGTCAACGGGTGGAAGTTTGCTCAAATAGAAGGATGCCTACTGATTCAAGTAGCAAGGAGACCAATGTTCAACAAGATCATAAAGAGAATGGGGAAGCTTCGAGTAAGGAAACTCACAGTCATCAAGATCAATGGTGAGTAGTATAGAAGAACCGCAGACAAAGGAAGATAAAGGAGAATAAGGCTAAGTCGACTCTCTTAGAGAATAGTGGATCCTATTTTGGCGTTCTTGCTGAGGTGGAAGTTCTAGATCAAAGTCTGTATAATAATGGCATTTTAGAAAACGTTTTTTTGGCTGAAACTTCACAGCCATTATAGAGGAGTACAATCAAGAGTAGGCTAGCGTGAAGGTGTTAAAAAGGGAATATGAGCAACAAACACGCTAGGGTTTCAGTGAGTATGGGGTGAAGGGAAGATGATAAGAAAGAGGATTGAGAGGAAGTACGGAAGAGGAGTGAGAAGAAAAGCTTGACAATTGAGGATGGGACAGTAACAAACAAAGCGGGGGAAGTCGGGAAAGAAAAGGAAGATGAGGGGCGAAAGGGAGATTGTATGATGGAGGACGTGGGCCTAGAAACTATTGCAAACCCAACTCAATTTCAGGCCCAATTAATATTTAATAATATTAGGATAGAGGAAGTGGATCATGGTGACGATTTTGGATCAATGCAACTGAGCCCAGGTCTAATTATTAATGAGGTGGGAGAGAATTATGAGGATCTAATGGTTCCAGATACCCAATTGGTGTAAGAAGAGTAAGTGGGTCTTAATGTTTGGGCTTTGGGTATTAGTCCTCATTTTAATTATTATTTATATATAATATATTATATTGGAATATAAGAGGAGTTTGTGCTAATGGGCTCCTTGGAAATTTAAAGACTGTGTGCAAACCAAATGTGCAAGGGAAACTCGGTTTAAGTTCTACACTCCTGGGGTTTTAACTCAATCAAATAATTCCTAGCTCAGGTCAATTTGGGGGTTTAGTAGAGGCTTGGAGGAGCGATTTAATTAAAGTTGCAGTCTTACTTGAATATAGGCAATTCTTCTATTTCCAATGTGATTTTGTTTGGTGGCATTCCTTCTTATTGACAGCAGTTTATGCAATTCCTCACTCCAATTTTTGTCAAGATTTGTGGAATGAGTAAGGAATTTATCTGTTAATATTAGTATTTAGCGGGTGTTTTTTGGCTATTCCAATGATATTTTACAGACATAAGATATAATTGGGGGTACTGGTTGTCCTCATAATAGAATAAATTGATTTCAAGATATAGTTAATGATTGTGGTCTTGTAGATATGGGATATCATGGACCAAAATTTGCCTGGAAGGGGCCTAGGATTGCTAGGTGCTTTCGCTTATATGAAAGGTTGGATCAAGCTCTTTCTAATTTTCAACTTTTTTATTATTTATCATATTGCATTTTGAAGGTACTTCCTAGAACTCAATTCTCTGATCATAATCTTATTATGTTAAAATTTCAAATTAATTATTATAATAGAAAAAATAAATCATTTCACTTTAAGGCAACGTGGCTAACTTATGAAAATTGTATTGAATTTTTATCTAATACTTGGATTGATTATGATTAATTTAATAAATCATTTGAAAACTTGAGTGTTTCTATTGTTGATTGGAATAAAAATATTTTTGGGTTTATGGAGAAGAGGAAACATGTTTTGTTAGCCAATTTGAGTGGGATTTAGAGGTCTCTTGCTTATACTTATTCTAAATTTTTAGATTTTCTCGAAAAGAGTTTGCAAATTGAGTTGGAGGGTATTTTGAAATTAGAAGAAATTAAATGATTTCAGAAAGTTTGGACTGATTGGATTACTAAAGGTAATCGTAATACCTATTATATTATCATTTGAAAACTAAAGTGAGAAGGAGGAAAAATAGAATTTTAATTCTTAAAGAAGATATTGGTATTTGGGTAGATAATGAATATGCTCTGATGGCTATAGTGATAGATTATTTTAAGAATATTTACGAGTGTTGTCACATGGCTCCCTATATTTTACAAACAAGGACTAATTTTCCTTGTAAGGCTAAAAATTATCTTAGCAATATGAGCTATTTGCCGACTGATAAATAAATTAAGGAAGCTCTCTTTCCCATGAGACCTTATAAGGCTCCTAGGATTGATATTTCTCCCAAATTTTCTACCAAGCTAATTGGAGTACTATAGGTACATCTCTATGCAATTTTGTCATAACAACTTCTGAAAGAAGGTCTATTGAAGCTAGTGCTAACAGTATGTTGATTTCACTCATACCAAAGAGGGATCATCTTGATGTTATTAGTCAATTTAGACCTATTACCTTGTGTACTGTGCAATATAAATGCATTACTAAAGTGATTGTTGGCAGATTGAGGAATGTTATGGATGATATTGTTTCTCCTTTTCAATCTAGTTTTATAAAAGGCAGGCACATAAAAAATAATATTATAGTTGGCCAAGAAATCATGCATGTAATGAAGAAAGCTAGACGAAAAACTGTCTTAATGGCTTTAAAGATTGATCTTGAGAAGGCATATGATCGCATCTGATGGGACTTTGTCCAACAGGTTTTGTTTGGTATTAGTTTGGACTCTACTCTTATAAACCTTATTATTGCTTGTGTTATATCTGTTTCATATAATTTATTATGGAATGGCTCTCAAACTAAATTTTTTCTCCTAAAAGAGAGTTCTCAGACAAGGAGACCTTATCTTACTCTTTTATTTGTTCTTTATATAGACATGTTATCTCATCTTATTACTGATGCTGTGAATTCTGTCTAGTGGAAACCATTTTTTATTTCTAGTGATGGACCAGCAATCTCTCATCTTATGTTTGTAAATAATCTTCTTCTTTTTGGAGTGGCTAATGTAAAGCAGGCTAAATGTACGATAGATTGTATAGATAAATTATGCCTAGCTTTCGAGGAAAAAATCAGTAAGAACAAGCCTTCTATTTTTTTCTTTCCAAAGGTGAATGTAAATACTTGAAGAAGAGTTTGTGAAATTACTTGAATGAATGTTTCTACTAGTATATGGTAG
Source organism: Leucaena leucocephala (assembly GCA_037074615.1). Classification (NCBI taxonomy): domain Eukaryota; kingdom Viridiplantae; phylum Streptophyta; class Magnoliopsida; order Fabales; family Fabaceae; genus Leucaena; species Leucaena leucocephala. The sequence continues at coordinate 23,872,190 of CM073515.1, forward strand.
TATCTGGGCTTTCCAATCATCAGAGAGAGAAAAGCCAGGGATACTTTTCAATATATAATTGATATAGTTAAATCTAAACTCGTAACTTGGAAATATAATACCTTTTCTGTGGCTGGTCGGATAACCTTGGTTAAGTCTGTTCTAAATTCTGTATCAGTTTATCCAATGCTAGTTTCTAAGTTACCGATCTTAGCCTGTCAAGAAGTGGGAGGATACAAAGGAATTTTATATGAGGGAATGACTAGATATCTCATAGGTTCCATCCTATTGGATGTGATCAAATTGTTAGGCCTAAATTAAATTGTGGTCTCAGGTTAAAGAAATTATCATCATTCGATCGTTCTTATGGAGCTAAAATTTCCTTGAAGTTAGTTAATGGGAATAAAGGCCTATGGATAGATGTGCTCTTACATAAATAGATGCTGAGAAATGAAGACAATTTACTAGATGCAACGAAAGGGGATTCTACTTTGTGGAAGTTTATTTCTCAACAGAAAGATATAGTTGAGTCGGGCACAAGATGGCATACAAGGAATGGGTAAATTGTGAATTTCTTTACTGATAAATGGTTGTTTCCTAGTATAAACTTAAAGGATATGTGTATTAGACCACTTACAACTGAAGAAGAAAATAATAAAGTTACATTTGGATTGATTCAGGGACTTGGGATTACCAAAACTTGCTAATCTTCTCCCAAACAATGCCCATAATGCCCTTAAGAGGTTAGTCAGTTTGCTACCACTTATGACAGAGGTGGGTAATGATGTTATAGTTTGGAATGCTACAAATGAGGGTACTTTCACTATTAAAAGTGCTTATTTTCTAATGGAAGTGTGCTTAGAGGATTCAAGTGTTCATGTGGATAATATTTAATAATTGATTAGTGACTAACGTTTGGAGAATTAAGTGGGCTTCAACATCTGTAATATGTCAATACTGCAATAATGACACAGGATATTTTACATATTATTCATGATTTAATTATGCTAGACATCTTTGGCTTCGGTTGGTAAATCATTCACCTTTCTTTAGAGCTCCCTTACAAAATTGGTTTGCTTTAAATCTCAAAAGGGAGGGACTATATGATATTAGTATTTGGGGATTAATTTGGGGAGTTACAATTTGGAGTCTATGGAAGTGGAGGAATTAAGTCACTTTTGATGCAAACTTCTCGAAGCCTTTGGATCCTTACTCAGTTATTATGCAAACATAGAGGAGCTTTGTGCAGGTTCAAGAAGAAAATTTAAGTACGGATTTAATTACTCCAAATGTAACTAAGTGGCAACATCCTTCTTTGGGATGGATCAAAGTGAATGTTGATGGTACTTTTATGGTAGCCCATACTAAAGCAGGATGTGGTAGAGTTATTAGAGATCATTCATATAGTTGGGTGGCTAAATTTTCAAACAAATTGGGTTATTATACTGTGATGGAAGCTGAGCAATGTGTTGTATATAAAGGTCTTAAGCTAACTTGGGATCTTAGTTTTAAAAAGACTATGCTAGAATCCGGCTCTAAGAATGTCATTGAAATATTGTCTAATGGGAATACTGATATATACATTTTGTTAGTTGTACAGATTTAGAACTTTATATAGCTTACATGGGAACTAAAGCTCCAAATACATTCCTAGAGATTAGAACAATCTTGGAGATGCTCTAGCTAAGGAGGGTTTGACTAATATGGAAACTCTATATTATTGTCCTCCACGTTTAGAATCTCTTGTTCTTTCTGATTGTTTAGGATTTAATCCCCTTTGATTTATATTTCTTTCTTTCGGACGATTATCTCTCTCTTGTACAAAAAAAGTTCAATTAGTGAAATATTTGTCGAGGAACATGAGTTCTATTAGTGAAAGATTTATATACATTTGCCCTTTTGGTTACATTTCCAATGCCTCTTGCTTCTACATAATTTGTGATCTTAGCGGATTTCTCCCTCCGTCCCAAAATATAAGATCAATTTCTTTGAATTGACTTGTCTTATTTTATAAGATCTCATTTGAGTTTGTCTCAATAATAAATATTTTTTTTACCTATTTTTATCCTTATTTAGTTTTATATATTACATTATCTCTCATCATTTTACTTATTGTTACTATCTCTCATTTAACCACTATAAAATGAGGACATATTTTAAAAAAATGTATTTCCTACATATTTATTACTTTTACTAATTTTAACTGTTTTATTGAAAAGCACAATTTAGGGATCTTATATTTTAGGACGGAGGGAGTACCTTGTTTTTATCATTGTATGACTGGATTTTATGGAACTCAAAAGTCGATGGGGGAATTTCAAAGGGTAGACGAATTCATTGACAAAGACTATTTGCTCATGTTTGCTTGTCTTTCTAAAATGCTAGTGGTAGGTAAACTATACTCAGAAGAGGCACATAGCATAGGTATAGGTTTTATAAGTACCTGAAAAGAATCATTCAAGATATCATGCTTCAATCTTTGAAAGAATGTCTAGTCTATCATCTTATATATTTTATATATAAGAAGAAACAGTTCAAGAATTGCTATTGTTGTAGATGTTTACCTACATGGTTCACCATTACAACAATTGTCATGGTAAAGACAGAGTGCTGATCTACATCTTTTCATAATTCAATGCTTTCAGTCTACTCTTTTTTGGATTCACAATCCTGAGTTTCTTCCTTCAAGGAGTGAAATTATGGAAATCTTATGTATTAAGAAGCAGTTCTTAACTCTAACCAATTCAAAAGCTACCACTAGGAATATTGTTTCGCTGGACATCTCTTCAATGCTTAAGGCCTGTATCAGTTTATCCAATGCTAGTTTCTAAGTTACCGATCTTAGCCTGTCAAGAAGTGGGAGGATACAAAGGAATTTTATATGAGGGAATGACTAGATATCTCATAGGTTCCATCCTATTGGATGTGATCAAATTGTTAGGCCTAAATTAAATTGTGGTCTCAGGTTAAAGAAATTATCATCATTCGATCGTTCTTATGGAGCTAAAATTTCCTTGAAGTTAGTTAATGGGAATAAAGGCCTATGGATAGATGTGCTCTTACATAAATAGATGCTGAGAAATGAAGACAATTTACTAGATGCAACGAAAGGGGATTCTACTTTGTGGAAGTTTATTTCTCAACAGAAAGATATAGTTGAGTCGGGCACAAGATGGCATACAAGGAATGGGTAAATTGTGAATTTCTTTACTGATAAATGGTTGTTTCCTAGTATAAACTTAAAGGATATGTGTATTAGACCACTTACAACTGAAGAAGAAAATAATAAAGTTACATTTGGATTGATTCAGGGACTTGGGATTACCAAAACTTGCTAATCTTCTCCCAAACAATGCCCATAATGCCCTTAAGAGGTTAGTCAGTTTGCTACCACTTATGACAGAGGTGGGTAATGATGTTATAGTTTGGAATGCTACAAATGAGGGTACTTTCACTATTAAAAGTGCTTATTTTCTAATGGAAGTGTGCTTAGAGGATTCAAGTGTTCATGTGGATAATATTTAATAATTGATTAGTGACTAACGTTTGGAGAATTAAGTGGGCTTCAACATCTGTAATATGTCAATACTGCAATAACGACACAGGATATTTTACATATTATTCATGATTTAATTATGCTAGACATCTTTGGCTTCGGTTGGTAAATCATTCACCTTTCTTTAGAGCTCCCTTACAAAATTGGTTTGCTTTAAATCTCAAAAGGGAGGGACTATACGATATTAGTATTTGGGGATTAATTTGGGGAGTTACAATTTGGAGTCTATGGAAGTGGAGGAATTAAGTCACTTTTGATGCAAACTTCTCGAAGCCTTTGGATCCTTACTCAGTTATTATGCAAACATAGAGGAGCTTTGTGCAGGTTCAAGAAGAAAATTTAAGTACAGATTTAATTACTCCAAATGTAACTAAGTGGCAACATCCTTCTTTGGGATGGATCAAAGTGAATGTTGATGGTACTTTTATGGTAGCCCATACTAAAGCAGGATGTGGTAGAGTTATTAGAGATCATTCATGTAGTTGGGTGGCTAAATTTTCAAACAAATTGGGTTATTATACTGTGATGGAAGCTGAGCAATGTGTTGTATATAAAGGTCTTAAGCTAACTTGGGATCTTAGTTTTAAAAAGACTATGCTAGAATCCGGCTCTAAGAATGTCATTGAAATATTGTCTAATGGGAATACTGATATATACATTTTGTTAGTTGTACAGATTTAGAACTTTATATAGCTTACATGGGAACTAAAGCTCCAAATACATTCCTAGAGATTAGAACAATCTTGGAGATGCTCTAGCTAAGGAGGGTTTGACTAATATGGAAACTCTATATTATTGTCCTCCACGTTTAGAATCTCTTGTTCTTTCTGATTGTTTGGGATTTAATCCCCTTTGATTTATATTTCTTTCTTTCGGACGATTATCTCTCTCTTGTACAAAAAAAGTTCAATTAGTGAAATATTTGTCGAGGAACATGAGTTCTATTAGTGAAAGATTTCTATACATTTGCCCTTTTGGTTACATTTCCAATGCCTCTTGCTTCTACATAATTTGTGATCTTAGCGGATTTCTCCCTCCGTCCCAAAATATAAGATCAATTTCTTTGAATTGACTTGTCTTATTTTATAAGATCTCATTTGAGTTTGTCTCAATAATAAATATTTTTTTTACCTATTTTTATCCTTATTTAGTTTTATATATTACATTATCTCTCATCATTTTACTTATTGTTACTATCTCTCATTTAACCACTATAAATTGAGGACATATTTTAAAAAAATGTATTTCCTACATATTTATTACTTTTACTAATTTTAACTGTTTTATTGAAAAGCACAATTTAGGGATCTTATATTTTAGGACGGAGGGAGTACCTTGTTTTTATCATTGTATGACTGGATTTTATGGAACTCAAAAGTCGATGGGGGAATTTCAAAGGGTAGAAGAATTCATTGACAAAGACTATTTGCTCATGTTTGCTGGTCTTTCTAAAATGCTAGTGGTAGGTAAACTATACTCAGAAGAGGCACATAGCATAGGTATAGGTTTTATAAGTACCTGAAAAGAATCATTCAAGATATCATGCTTCAATCTTTGAAAGAATGTCTAGTCTATCATCTTATATATTTTATATATAAGAAGAAACAGTTCAAGAATTGCTATTGTTGTAGATGTTTACCTACATGGTTCACCATTACAACAATTGTCATGGTAAAGACAGAGTGCTGATCTACATCTTTTCATAATTCAATGCTTTCAGTCTACTCTTTTTTGGATTCACAATCCTGAGTTTCTTCCTTCAAGGAGTGAAATTATGGAAATCTTATGTATTAAGAAGCAGTTCTTAACTCTAACCAATTCAAAAGCTGCCACTAGGAATATTGTTTGGCTGGACATCTCTTCAATGCTTAAGGCCTTTTTAGGAGTCTCATTACAATTAAGACAATTCCCTATTCTTTCAGCTTACTCAATTGAATTTTTGTCCTATTTATTTTTCTAATTTGTAGAACTCTCATTACTTTAATTATAACATTTTATCTTATTATCAAGAAAATAAATAAAAGAATAGACTAAGCTTTAGATTTATTTATTCTAATTGATTTCCTAACAAAGAAAATTGGGTTAAACTTGGTATTTGAGATGAGAAGGGCAGTCAAATGATCGGCTTTAGGCAAAAATTTGGTTTTACCCCTTGTTATACTTTTATGGAGCTTATAGGAATTTTTGAAGGATCAAGTGTGTTTGGATATAAGGGAAAAAACTCTTTTATATTCAAAACCTTGTTTCAAAGAAAGCCATTCAAACAACTAAAAAAGATTTAAAATTGATTAATTGTGCCAAACCATAATTTCAGTAGCTAGAACTATTATTTTAATTGAAGTTGGATCGATAAGCTTTTTAGAGACATTATTATGTCAAAAACATCCTTCCATTCAACTGTCTGGGACATGGAATTTTGATTTTTAAAATTATATTTAATCTTTTATATTATAAGTTTATATTTATCAAACAATTATATAAATAATAAATTTCTCTCTTATATTCGTATATATATTATTTATTTACTTACTTATTAGATGAAAATAAAAATAAAAATAAAAATTTGTATCTTATATAATTTTCTGTTATTTTTAATAATTTATACATTAAAAAGATATTCTAATAATAACTATTCAAATATTTTCAATCATCAATATTATTTTTTTAACGAAATCTATTTTTTAAAATCTTGTAATCATAATGGTCCCCAAACATTCCTACTTCGGTAGTGATTTTATGTGCTTAACCCATTGTTTTAATACCCCACTTGGGTTACAAGCCATAATGACTTGGCTCGGCCATTGGTGGTTCGTGTAAAGGTTTTTAATATAAAATAATTATCTCCTTTTCTTAACGATATGGGACCCGGCATCAATATTGTTAGCATACTAACACGCATTTGTTTATGTGCCCAACTACATACTATTTTTTCAATCTTTAATATAAAATATATTTAATTAATTTAATAAAATTAAAATAAATAAATTAGTTAATATAATTTTTTTTAAAATACCCTAATCATTTTTCTTTACTCAATTACTCTCCTTTTTATTTAATTATTGTTGAGAGATTATCAATAGGAATAATTTGATAAAATTAATAAATATGAGAAATAAATTTTATATTTATAACTAAGATCAATTTAGTATTATATTAAGTAATAGAGGAGTATTAGAAAAATATGTAAATATATGCGTGAGAGGATCCATCTCAAATTAAAGGAGCAATAGGCAAGTTAGTTTCATGGCCATAGAGGATTCTAGGCGGGAAAGCCTTGTACAGTTTGATTAGTTTTGTGAGGGAAAATTTCTTCTTGTTCATTATCCTCTTTTTTTCTTTTAATATATACAGCTTCTTATTAGAGGTAATCTTATTTAAAGTACTATCAAACATTAAATATATACACATCTCTCAATAAGAATTTAAATTTTAGTTCGCTATATTATAAGGGACTAACCTCTTTTCCGTTAGATTCAATCTTATTAGTATATATTATCCTTTTATGCCAGTCATTATCTACCCATATAGACTTCAACTTCTTCGGCTAAACCCACATTTTATAAATAACTAAAAGCCTTATTATTATTATTATTATTTTTACCTGTCCACAAATGTTTCTTATCAACCACAATTGGATCAAAAGAATGAAACACTATTCAAACATTAATTCTTGGGACAGGAGGTTCGGTATCATGTACACCATTTTGTTCGCAATTCCATTATACTTCCTGCAGAAACAAGATACTAGTTACATGAAAGCAAGGGTCAACTCAACCCAAAAACAACAACAGTAGTGTCAAAAACCACAAACAAAAATCAAAATGGATAACGATTTGACAAATTCACATCCTCTAAGTGAAAGTAAACCTGGAAACGATAGTAATAACCTAAGATACAGTAACAAAATCTTTAGAAACTGTTTAACACAAGAAAGTTGACCAAATAAAAATCAGAATAAGCATACCGCAGTCCTCATAACCATGCCAATCGCGTTCTTCTATTGAAAGGCATGACTATGCATTACTCTGCTTTCGGGGTGAATTGGAAGAGATTTACTTCACTTTTGCTAAAATTTGGAAAATATCATACGTATATTCCTAATCCAAGCTCTTTTGGATCTGTTTCAATGATCCATGCGGCCTGCTTGTTTCCAAAATAAAGGAACACAAGCAAAGGAAATTACAGTAAAGGGTAAGTTAACAAATAATGCAACCGAAGAGAACCTAGTTTAAGATGCTTACTTATTCATCCCAAAGTTAATGTTCCTTGAGACGCACGTTTGAGAAGAATTTCTCTTGCCTCTATTGCAATTCCTCCAGGTTGCATAAGTAATTGACGAAACGTTCGTAACACTTTCTTTAACTTCAGAATTTAAACGATCTACTGTTGCACTTTCGCATTGCACCCGGGAAGGGGAGAAAAAATAAGGAATTCTAGTTCCACAAACCTTTTCTGGAAACCAAACCCCAGGCAGCGTGCTTCCTTCAAGAACTGCAAGCACAAATGCAGCAGTTGAAGTTCCTACAGATCTGCAAAGGGCGCAAACTGCAATTGTCATTTTACTTGCTTATTTTGATAAGCTAATTGGATTAGACAACAGATGGGAAAATTTGTTGACAATTCTCAACAATTATCTGCTTTGGGTTAAGATCAGGATGCGAAGTGAGGGGATATTATGTCAACCACATAATCTTGTTAATATTGTTATTAGATAACCATCGTAACTTAATTTTTGTATGATTCTATTTTCTGTTGTTTAATTAGTTGAAAGTCAGTTATATTATTTGATTATATATACTTGGATGATTAATAAATCAAGACAATTCATTTTTCCCAACTGTTACGTCACATGGTATCGAGAGCCTAGCCTTTTTCTCTCTCTTGCCTTCCCTTTCTCTCTCTCTCCGTCTCCGGCAGATTCCATATCACTGTAGCTTTCTCTTTGCTCTCTTCTTAGTCTCCTGTTTCTCCAGCAATTGTGATGGAAAATCAAATCACTTTTACAGTGATACGCGCTCTCCTCCTTCAAACCCACACAGTCTAGCCTTTCTATCTCCTTGGTCTTCTTTCTCATTTTCCCTTTTTCCATGGCCACCGACTCTAACAGTGATCCTGCCGGTCCGTTCTACATTCACCCAAGTGAGAATCCTGCCCTCATCTTAGTTGCCCCGCCACTTGATGGCACCAATTACCATGCCTGGGCACGTGCTATGAAGATGGCACTCTTAACCAAAAACAAGCTACAATTCGTTGATGGCACAATTCCACCACTGATTCACTTTATCCTGCTTGTGAGCGCTGTAATACGCTGGTCCAGAGTTGGCTCACCAAGTCCCTTTTTCCCTCAATAGCAAAGAGCATTCTCTGGTTCGACAAGGCTTTAGAAATTTGGCATGATCTGCAGGTTCGCTATTCTCAGTCCGATATCTTTCGTATTGTTGAGCTCCAGGAAGAAATTTATCTTCTCAAGCAAGGGCCTATGAGTGTTAGTAATTACTACACTCAGTTGAAAATACTTTGGGATGAACTCTCCAACATCTGTCCTCTCAAAACTTGCGTCTGCGGTTCCACAATTGTTGCACTTCATCACCGCGAATAATACCAAGTCATCAAATTTTTAAAAGGCCTCAATGAACAGTTTTCATCGGTCAAGTCCCAGATTCTCCTTCTGGATCCTCTACCACCACTCAATCGTGCCTTCTCTCTTATTCTCCAACAAGAACGAGACTATCACACTACTGAGCCGAAAGTTCTGATGGCCAGAGGACCTCGACCTGCGCCTACTAGTCTGCCTAATGCCTCCACTTCCTTTGGTTCCGTCTCTTCCTCAAAACAACCCAAACAATGTACCTACTACCATAAGCGCGGTCACACAAAGGAAACTTGCTACAGCAAACATGGCTTCCCTCCTAGATTTAGATTTTTTTCATCTACTTCTTCTCCCACTGTTAATCAAGTGACTACTCAGGACACTGATAATGTTCAAGGCCACATTACTGTATTGCAAACTTCTCCACCACCAACTCATGTTCTAAATCAGTTCACGCTGCATCAATACCACAAACTCCTTGCTCTTTTAAATTCTTCCCCAACTCCATCATCCTCTGTCAATCATATTTCTGCCTCTGCTTCCACAGGTATTTGCAACTCTGTTTCTGCAAAATCATTCACTACTTAGATCATTGACTCAGGTGCTACTGATCACATATGTTGCTCCTTAGACCTTTTTTCATCTTTTAAATCTATCTCACCCATCTCTGTTTGTCTGCCTATTGGTACTAATTCCCTTGGCTCCTTCTCAGGAACAGTCCAACTTTCTCCACATTTAATTCTCCATAATGTTCTTTACTGGCCTACCTTCTCTTTCAATATCATTTCAGCTTCTCGACTTACAATCTCTTTAAATTTCTTTCTAACTTTTTTCTCTCATTCTTGTTAGATTCACTCTCTCCAGCCTTTGCAGATGATTGGTATAGCTAGAGCTTTGGATGGGCTTTACATTTTAAATCCAGATATGTTACCTTCTCCAATGTCTCAGGTTCATCTGGCTTCAGCTGCATCTTTACATTCTAGCTCCATCCTCTAGCATCATCGGTTGGGCCATCCATCCCTTACCACCCTGTCCACCCTACATAAAACTGTTAGTGATGTTATTTCTTGTACCCCCCACCCTTTTCCATGTGATTCTTGCCATTTTGCTAAGCAAAAACGCCTCTCTTTTCCATTAAGCACAAATTCATGCAATAAAATTTTTAATCTAATTCATGTTGACATTTGGGGACCTTTTTCTATACCTTCTGTTCATGGACATCGATATTTTCTTACCATTGTAGATGATTTTTCTAGACATACTTGGCTATACCTAATGCAGTACAAATCTGATGCAAGAGATAAACTTAAAGTTTTTTTGCCCTTGTCAAAAACCAATTTTCCACCAGTATAAAAATTTTATGATCTGACAATGTTATTGAATTTTCTATGCCTTATTTTTATGCTTCAAAAGGTATCTTGCATCAAAAACATTCACCTGCTTCCTGTGCGCTTTGACAATCAACTGGCCTATGTCTTCACCAAGCCTCTACATGCTCCCAAATTTCATGAGCTCATTTCCAAGCTTGGCATGAAGAATATCCATGCTCCAGCTTGCGGGGGGTGTCAACCACATAATCTTGTTAATATTATTATTAGATAACAATCGTAACTTAATTCTGTTATGATTCTATTTTCTGTTGCTTAATTAGTTGAAAGTCAGTTGTATTATTTGCTTATATATACCTGGATGATTAATAAAGTAAGACAATTCATTTTTCCCAACTGTTGCGTCACATATTATGCAACCAGTCCTCTTTTTATACTGAACTAGAGAGAAAAAGAAGGCAGTAGTGGGGCTTAATTACTTGAGATCATGCTCTAAACAAAGTTCTGTTTTTCATTCGTTCATTACTCCTATTTTGCAGCGAGCACGATACGATGCTGAAGAAGAAATGAGAAATGCTCAAAAGAAGCCCCATGAAGGTAGCATGGCTAGAACTAATGTTGATACCCAATCGTACTCATTTGAACAAAGCAACACTAGGAGAAATTGGAGAGATTTGCGGACACCATATGGTAACTCATCTTCAAGAGGCTTTGAAACCAGCCAGTCAGGGAGATCATATGGTAACTCACCTTCTACAGGCTTTGAAACTGGCCAGTCAGGTAGGTACTAAAAATAAGTCTGAAACATCAATCAGCAGCAAGAATCTTGATCAACGCTTAGAATTCGACAAGTTATATAATTCACCAGCTGCTGTTTACCTGGCAGACATAAGGATCTATATACACTGAGCAAGATCGATCATGCCTTAGTTCAGCTGCTTCTTGGCTTCCTCATTTTGGGGTCAAGAGCTCCCGGGTTCACACGCAGATTTGAGATCACTGGCTTAACTAACGAAAATCTTTCTTGGTGAACATGCTTGCATTCTGTGATAGTTGTGTTCCTTTGACGGCTTACCTTCAACCTGAGGAAGGGTTTGGTGATTGAAAATTATGAGCTTCGTTTTATTATTTTATTTTTTTTGTAGCAAAATGAGCTTGGTTTTAATTGAAAGCTTGAAATTTTGTAATGAGACTGAGGTCTCATTTTTTGATACATGTAAATTTTCCGTAGTAACTCATCAGAAAGTTGATATTTAAAGATGTAACCAGTTTTGCCTAATGTTACAATGTATTCAAAATGGGAGTACGATTTCTCACAGGTTTACTCAAAGAAGCTTGCAATATAATTTACTATAATTCATACTTCTCTTGATTAAAGGTGTTAAAGTGTTCAATTTTTTCTCGTTTTTTTATTTATTCGAGGGTATTTCTACTATTTCAAGGCTTAAAGCATAAAGGATTTTCACCTCACCTAACAAGTGCACTTCCCAGAATTTGACATTGTATTCTCCTTTATATGGGGTGAGGTCGCTTACCATATCAACTTACAGCTTATTGATTATTTTTTCTGTATTTTCATATTAGAGTTGTTGATGATAGTAGTTATTTATTATTTAATATGAATTATACATATTACGTTACGCAATTCAATTTGACTCATTCTTCAGATTTGATATAATTTGGATAGAGAAATGGCTTTAATTTAACTTGAATTGTGGTTAATACTGCTTGAAATGATTTAATTACAAGATCTTCCCATTTATTTTTATTACAATGTATAATGATATTGACCAAATCAAATCATACCTAACGTTCATTTTTAATTTCTTGAAATCATCCAAAGTATCACTTGTATGTAGTTTAAGTAGAGAAGAAAGTCAACCGAAGGTTACAATAAGGATAATATTTCCTTTTTTATAAAAAAGATATATTTGCAATATACTTATCTGTATCCTTTTTATTGTATAGTTGTAGAAGGAGAGATCAGTGAAAATTGATTATGGTTCTTGAAAAATGTGAGAATTAACTAGACTTGTGCAGATTATTATTGTTTCTTATCATCATAATGTTACTATTAGTTCAGTTACTGAAATATTTGCTGAGGATCGACATGAGTTCTATGAGTGAAAAATTTCTTACATTTGCCCTTTTGGTTACATTTCCAATGCCTCTAGCCTCCACATAATTTGTGGATTATTCCCTCCGTCGCAAAATATAATATCCATTTATTTGAATTGACTTTTCTCATTTGAGTTTGTCCCAATAATAAATATTTCTTTTATCTATTTTATCCTTATTTAATTTTATATATTACATTCTCTCTCATCATTTTACTTATTATTACTATATCTCATTTAAACCATATAAATGAGGACATATTTTTAAAAAAATATATTTCTTACATATTTATTACTTTTACTAATTTTAACTTTTTTTTTATTGAAAAACACAATTCAGGGATCTTATATTCTAGGACGGAAGAAGTACCTTGTTTTGTCATTGTGTGACTGGATTTTATGGAACTCAAAATTTGACGGGGGAATCTTAACGAGTAGAAGAATTCATTGACAAAGACTATTTGCTCATGTTTGCTGGTCTTTCTAAAATGCTAGTCGTAGGTAAACTATACTCAGAAGAAGAGGCAAATAGCATAGATATAGGTTTTATAAGTACCTGAAAAGAATCATTCAAGATATCATGATCCAATATTTTTTTAGAAATACAATCGATAGATTCACTTTTGGGGGGTGGGGGAATTTATAAATTTCAGACCTAAGATAATCCCTTATTTAACTCTTAGTTATATTTAAGACAAGATTCTTTAAAAAATAAAAAACAACAGTGTAAACAGCTAGTTAATTAGTCGTTGTAGGTTAGTATGGTGGTTAACTGTAACTCGTACATGAGTAAGCTCTTTAAATGATAGCTAATACCAACGGTCCCCAAACAAGCCTACCCCGTTAGTGAAGTTTGTTGCTTATCCCATTGCTTTAATAGCCCCATTTGGGTTACAAGCCATCACGACATGGCTCAGCGATCAGGTGCTCGTATAAAAGTTTTAATATTCAATGATTATCTACTTTTTCTTAACGATGTGGGACCCACCATCAATATTGTTCTCATACTAATAATAACCATTTGTTTCATTGCCCAACTACTAGGTATTACTCCAACTAGGGGTGTTTATGGGTAGGGTTGGGCAGGGCAGCCCCCTGCCTGGTGCCCTACCCGAAAAAGGTCTGGGCTATATTTTACAGCCCGATGCCCGGCCTTACCTGATAAAAGCCCTAACTATTTCGGGTTGGGCATGGGCAGGTTAGGCATGCTCAAATTGTGATATTATGCTCATATTGTGAGAAAAAAATCTACAATCATGAACTTATAAAATAATATCATATTTATATCTTCAATAGTTAAATAATATCTATAATTTACTAAGAATAAAGTAACAAAAAGATAGTAATTAAATTCTTAAAGTCTATTGTATATATAAAAAAGAAATATTAAAATATGTAGAGGTAAGATATTTGTAGCGTTATTACAATACAAATAATCGAATACTTAATAAGTAAAGTAGAGGAGCAACTTTGGTATCTACATAAATATAAGAGTTATGTTTAATATTTTAAAAATGAGTAAGGAGAGTTGCTAGGTAAAGTAAAAAATATAAAATTACAAATAGAATATGTTAAGAAAAGAAATAAAAATTTTAAAAAATTAAAAAATAATAAATATATATATAGGGCCGGGCCAAATAGGCAGGGCAGCATACCCTGCCCAGTGCCCTGCCCTGCCCAAAATTTGGCTCGGCCGACTCTGCCCAAATACATTTTGGGCAACTTTTTTATGGTCGGGCTGGGCGATTTTTTTGCGGGCTCGGGCGGACAGACCAGGTCATGGGCATTATGAACATCCCTAACTCCAACTGCTACGTATAGAAGCTTCACAAGTTGGTTAACTCATAATAGAGAGAGTACCCATGATGCTAGTTTGAGATAGCCTTATTACTATCAGGGACTAAACTCAGAATCTCCTTATACGTATCAGGAACTAAGTGATCAAAGTTAAAGTTGTTAATCCTGAATCCCAAGCATTTATAAGAATTTACTCATAAGATATGAGAAATGGTCAAATGAGAATAAAGAGATCCTTACGATAAGATTATAAGGAATCAGAATGAACGGTAAATAGATCCTCCAAATGAGGATAAAGAGATTACAAGACCAGATAGACCCCAAGAGAGATAGTATATGATAGGTCTAAGATAACAAAGTACTAGGGTTGGAGCCTATGAGCACTAGTGCTTTAGATTTTTATCTACACATTTTAGTTAAGCGTGCTCAGGCAAGGGTAGTCCAATGATAGGTGACCCCATGGGAAGTGATATAAAAAGGTGTAAACGCCATAGGAATTGGCATATATACACAAAGCTATGTGAAATGATAGAAAGATGTATGAAAAGCTAGAAAGGATTATGAATAGTAAGAGACTAGAACCCTTATGTCAAGTCCAAATGAAATAGATTTGAAGGATGGATTATGATATAGCCAGATTTGGCCAGATATGCCATGTTACGGTATGAAAAATATGAAATGAGATATGTTATGAAAAGTATGTAATGAGTTATGTTATGAGAGATATGTTAAGAAGTACAATATGAAGTGTCTTTATAGCTAGCCCTATAAACAGATAGAGAGGTTCCCTTTTTGTAAGGGATAAGATGTTTGAATGATAAGTTATAGGTGAAAGAGAAAATGAGAGTTTTCACTCCTTGTATAAAATGTCAGGCATTATGTTATGTTATATTTGTAAAATATGCTAAAGCTCTGAATGTTAGAGTAGTACAAGCTCTATGTGATAGAGCTGTGCAAGCTCTGAGTGTTAGAGCTGTGCATATTAAGAGAAGGAATGCTTGAGCTCCGATGTTAGAGCTTTGCATTTATAAGTAGGGATGTAGTCCTGCAGCATGTTGGCCAGGCATTATGCATGTTAGAGTATGTGCTCCTATATGCTCATATGTGCTCCTATTTAGTAATAGAGCAACGAAAGAAAGAATGATGACATAAGTCCTCTCTCTGTATTATGATGATGAGATATTAAAGATGATAAGAATGTATGATGACATAAGAATGAGAGTTAAGTCGTGCGGATGTTTAGAGAATTCCGCTAGATACTCAAATGAGTCATAAATGATTGCTCTAAGAAGTATGATGAATCATTAACAAAAACTCCCGAATATAGAAGTATTCGAGTGAGTTTAATATGAAAGAAATGGACACTACTCACAAGTTTAGTATGGTGAAAAGTCCATATATAGATAGATGCATAACAAGAAAGTAAGTAATAGAATGAACGGGAGTTTAACTCTGATTGAGTTGATTCAGAATAGAAGAATGATCATAGTAAATATATGAAGAATTGCGGATATGAAAAGTACTCCGCTAAAATATTTATTTTAAGAGATAGGTGCCCCAATCCTGTCAAAAAGAAGACAAGGATATATATATCCAAGATTACTGACTAAGGTGCTAAGTAAATTTCAAGGACGAAATTTATTTTAAGGGGGGTAGAAATGTCATATCCTAATTGTTCCTATCCGTATAGTATTGATAGTGAAAAGCAGTTTGGAAAGGATAATGACGAAGATCAGAAGAAATGATAAAGGTTAAATAAGTCCTAAAGAAAGAGAAGGACTAAAATGAAAATTAGAAAAGGTTGAAGGAAAAAAGTGAAGGTAGAAATAAAAGTTGGGCCCTTAAGTGTAATTTTCAAAAGTCAAGGGACTTGAATGCAAATAGCCAAAAGTTTAGGGGCCAAAGTGCAATTATTCAAAAGTTTAGGGACCCAAATGTAAATATGAGAAAGTTGAGCCGAAACAGGCCAAAAAATGCCCGGAATTAGATTAGACCCAAATTTTACCAGTAAGATAGACAAAATTATTCCGGCCAATTTAACGCAACACATAATTTTGATTTGAGGTCCCGATTAATTGATATAAATTTATGAAGTTAGAAGAATTATTACAGTATTTTTTAGACAGCAGAATCATATGAAACTTTATAGGAAATTTATATATTTAATGTAAGAATTTATAAAATTGACAGAGTCAGAAAAGGAATCCTGTAGAAGTCTTACGGGATTTTACGGTGAAATAAAATAGCCGATAAATAAGGTCGGGGTGAGATTTATTGGGATTTGTGCCATAAAGGTATTGAGGTCAATGAGCCCATACCAAGGCCCAAATGGTGCCATAATGATCCCAATAAAGTAGTGAAATAGTTATGTAGGCCAGAGTCCAGAGCAGTCCAAGAAAATTGAGAAATTATGAAAATGCCCCTAGATGCCCATACTGTACCAGTGTTAGATGGAGGTCATTTTGGTTATTCTGGACAGGCTAACAATGTGGTACATATTATAAATATGATTAGTTAGAGCTAATATATGCCCTGAGGCAGTGTAAAGAGGGGTGAAATGATGATTTTGCCTTTAGGGTTAGTATAGTGCAAGAAAGGATACCAAGGGTATTTTGATCATTTTTCAAGGGATGGATAGCAGATAAATATTCATTATAATAATTTTAATGGTATGAGAAGCCTATAAATTAATTTCCAGGATAGAATACATATCCTAATATATTATAAAAAAAATTCAGAACAGAAAACAGTCCGGTTGTTGTGAAATTGCTTCTATCGGTACCAGATTGGACTGGAATTTTTCTAGAAACTTCCTAGCATGGAATTTACATAGGATAGCGCCCTCAAAACTAAGGGAATTAAAGATTCAGCTACAAGAACTGTTAGATCTTATATTTGTTCGACCCATAACTTCTCTGTGGGGTGTACCTGTGTTGTTTGTGAAAAAGAAATATGGATCTTTGAGGCTCTTAATAAGATAACCATAAAGAACAAGTACATGTTACCGCACATTGATGATCTTTTTGACCAGCTGCAAGGAGCACATTATTTTTCAAAGATTGACTTGCAATCAGGGTGTCACCAATTAAAGATCAAGAAGGAAGATATTCCAAAGACAGAATTTAGAACTCGGTATGGACATTACAAATTCTTGGTGATGACTTTTAGTTTGACTAATGCTCCTACAACATTCATGGATTTGATGAATCGGGTGTTCAGAGAATTTCTGGATAAGTTTGTGATCGTGTTCATTGATAATATCTTGGTCTATTCCAAGAGTACGGAGGAGCATGAACATCATTTGCGGATAATGTTGTAAAGGTTGAGAGAACAACAACTTTATGCTAAGTTTTCTAAGTATGAGTTCTGGTTGACTGAGGTCACTTTTTTAGGGCTCATGGTATCAAAAGACAGTATTCAGGTTGATCCTAACAAGGTTGAGGCAGTCAAAAGTTGGCAATGACCTACTATTGTCACTGAGATTCAAAGTTTCTTGGGCCTTGCAAGATATTATCGCCGTTTCGTGCAGGATTTTTCAAGAATAATGGCTCCGATGATGAGGTTAACCTAAAAGAATGTGAAATTTGTATGGGATGGTAAGTGTAAAGAAAGTTTCCAGAAGTTGAAGGAATCTTTGACTTCTGCTCCAGTACAAGCTTACCTTCACGAGTTGGAGGGTACATAGTGTATTGCGAGGCTTCTTGAATCTGGTTAGCCTGTGTGTTAATGCAGAATGGGAGAGTGATTGCTTATGCCTCTAGAAAGCTTAAGACGCATGAGCCAAATTATCCAGCTCATGACTTAGAAATGTCCGTAGGGGTGTTTTCTTTAAAGATTTGGAGACATTATTTATACAGTGAAACTTGTGAGATTTTCACTGATTATAAGAGTCTCAAGTACATTTTTGAGCAAAAGAATCTAAATCTCAGACAGAGAAGATGGATGGAATTGTTAAAAGATTATAATTGTACGATTCTGTACCATCCAGAAAAAGTGAATATGGTGGCAGATGCTCTAAGCAGAAAGTCTATGGGTAGCTTAACACATATAAAGGTTGAAAGGAGACCGTTGGTACAGGAGATTCATAAAGTAGAGCAAGAGAGAGTCATTTTTCAAATTACTGATAAAAGAGCATTTTTAGCTCATTTTTAGCTCATTCTTCTCTAAATGACCAGATTAAGGAAGCTTAATACTCTGACCTAAAGTTGTGCAAGTTGCAAGATTTGATCCAAGATAGAAGTAATATAGAATTTGTGATTGACTAGGAAGGTGTTCTGAGGTATAATGACAGGATATGCGTACCTCAAGTTCAAGAGTTGAGAAGACAAATTCTAGAATAAGCTCATCATTATGCTTACACTATTCACCCTGGTATAACTAAGTTTTACCAAGATTTGAAGCAATTGTATTGGTGGCATGGTATGAAAAATGATATGGCGGACTTTGTTTCACATTGTTTGGTGTGTCAATAAGTTAAAGAGGAATATCAGAAACCTACAGGACATTGCAACAGTTGGAAATACCTGAGTGAAAATGGGAAAACATAACAATTGATTTTATCGTTGACTTGCCCCATACTATTAAAGGTTTTGACTCTATATAGGTGATTGTTGATAGATTAACTAAGTCTTCTTATTTTCTTCTAGTAAAGACAACTTATAATACGGCTAGATACGCCAGAATTTATATTGCGGAGATTTTGCGATTGCATGGAGTCCCAGTGTCTATCATTTCAAATAGAGGACCCCAATTCACTTCTCGATTTTGGGAATCATTTCAAAAAGTACTGGGTACTCGATTAAATCTAAGCACTGTTTTTTATCCTCAAACTGATGGACAATCTAAGAAAATGATCCAAATAGTTGAGGATATGTTGAGATCTTGTATCATGGATTTTGGTAGAAGTTAGGATAATCATTTGCCGCTAGTGGAATTTTCCTATATTAATAGTTATCAATCTAGTATTTAAATGGCACCGTTTGAGGTATTATATGAAAGACAATGTAGATCTCCAATCGGATGGTTTGAAGTTAGTGACAGAGAGATATTAGGACTAGATTTGGTTCAAGATGCTAAAGAGAAAGTGAAAGTGATTTAACAAAGATTATTGACAGCTCAGAGCTAATAGAAATCTTACGTGGATCATCGTCGTAGAGAATTGGACTTCATGGTTGGAGAGAAAGTATTCTTAAAGGTGCCACTAATAAAAGGTGTCACCAATAAAAGGTGTCATGAGATTTGGGAAAAAGGGCAAGTTGAGTCTGAGGTATTTTGGACAAATTTTGATACTCTCTCAATTATAATCAAGTAAGGGAGGGAGGAAGCTAAGGAAGTCGCTTATGACGTTTTAAATTTTTTTTATCATATTAACTAAATTGATTTTTTGAACCAATTAAATTAGTTAAATATATCATATATTAAATATCGGAGAAATAAATTTTTAATCATCATTTACATTATAACCAATATTTTTTGGAAATTTCTTTACCACATACAATCGATAGATACACTTTTGGGGGGTGGGGGATTTATAAATTTGGGTCCTAAGATAATCCCTTCTTTAACTTTTATTTATATTTAAGATAAGATTCTTTAAAAAATTAAAAACAACAGTGTAAGCAGCTAGTTAATTTGTCGTTGTAGGTTAGTATGGTGGTTAACCATAACATATACATGTGTGAGCTCTTTAAATGATAGCTAATCACAACGGTCCCCAAACAAGCCTACCCCGTTAGTGAATTTTGTTGCTTATCCCATTGCTTTAATACCCCCATTTGGGTTACAAGCCATCATGACCTGGCTCGGCGATCGGGTGCTCGTGCAAACGTTCTAATATACAATGATTATCTCCTTTTTCTTAACGATGTGGGACCCACCATCAATATTGTTCTCATGCTAATAATAAGCATTTGTTTAATTGCCCAACTAGTAGGTATTACTCCAACCCCTACGTATTATTCCTCCGGTCTTTATTATTTTTACCTTTCAGCAAATGTTTCTCATCAACAACAATTGGATCAAAAGAATGCAACACTCTTCAAACATTCATTCTTGGGACAGGAGCTTCGGTATCATGTACACTATTTTGTTCGTAATTCCATTATACTTCCTGCAGAAACAGGATACTAGTTACATGAAAGCAAGGGCCAACTCAACCCAAAAACAACAATAGTGTCAAACACAACAAACAAAAATAAAAACGGATAACGATTCTTGACAAATTCACATCCTCTCGTGAAAGTAAACCTGAAAACGATAGTCATGACCTAAGATACAGTAACAAAATCTTTAGAAATTGTTTAAGGCAAGAAAGTTGACCAAATAAAAATCAGCAAGCGTACCATAGTCCTCATAACAATGCGAATCGCATTCTTCCATTGAAAGGTATGACTATGTCTTACGCTGCTTTCGGGGTGAATTGGAAGACATTTACTTCCCTTTTGCTAAAATTTGGAAAATATCATACATATATTCCTAATCCAAGCTCTTTTGGATCTGTTTCAATCATCCATGGGGGCCTGTTTGTTTCCAAAATAAAGGAACACAAGCAAAGTAAATTTATACCCAAAAAAATAAAACAATCAAAGGAAATTACAGTTATGGGTGAGTTAAGAAATAATGCAACCCCAGAGAACCTACTTTAAGATGCTTACTTATTCATCACAAAGTTAAATGTTCCTTGAGATGCACGTTTGAGAAGAATTTCTCTTGCCTCGATCGCAATTCCTTCAGGCTGCATAAATAATTGACGAAACGTTCGTAACACTTTGTTTAACTCCAGAATTTAAACGATCTACTGTTGCACTTTCGCAATGCACCCCGTAAGGGGAAAAAATGTAAGGAATTCTAGTTGCACAAACCTCTTCAGGAAACCAAACCCCAGGCTGCGTGCTTCCTTCAAGAACTGCAAGCACAAATGCAGCAGTTGAAGTTCCTACACATCTGCAAAGTCCGCAAACTGCCAATTGTCATTACTATAAAACCTGTTATAACGACTATAAAACCCAAATTCATGAATTAAACAAATCAAAGAATTGAAGAACAAAGATGTTTAAAAACTGGTACAAAAAACTAGTCATTGTTCTCACATCATCAACCCACCACCCCAAAAACAAAAAGAAAAAGAAAAAAAAAAGAAACACCAGCACAAAACAAACCAACAGGGCTGTAGCTCAATGTGCAGCTACTTTTTTCCAAAACCTACAAAATGCACTAATTAAGAACATTGATGATTTAATTTCAAACCAATACCATTTTATTTTACTCACTCAAGTTAAGGACATAGACCTGCAAGATGAGGACAAGAATAGAACACCGACTAAGATAAGACACATCTATGTCGATGGATAAACAATGCCTTGACTTTATTCAAATGATTTTAAGTTGGATAATAGGTGTAATACAATAGGCACAGTTCATATCTACTATGTTGTACATTTTACATTAACAAGCATCATATGGAAAAAAACAGATGGGATGTATATTCAAATAATTCAACTTAATTATCAATTCAAGAAATTTTTATAAATTATGCATGCATCAGAAACTAATTAATTATGAGCATGATTATCACTTACACAGAAAGTCTCGTATGAGTAAATATGCCCACCGTATTGCGACCACCTGAGCATTCCAAATCAATCTACCCACAACATCAGAAAGAAAATGTGTAACTGATTAGATGAGCTTCATCATGCATGCCTGAAACTATACTCTGCAGAAGAAAGATTTGATGAGCTAAAACGCTGCTAAAGGTGTACTTGTTTATTCAATTTTTTACAATTGCCTACCCTTATTGACACACGTTCTCCGGCAATCCCATCTATTGCTCGAATAAAAGGATCAAACAACTGAACCAACCTTTGGACTTTGCTTCTGTCTCTCAGAAATTCCTGCACGGTTTACACAGAACAAGTCTTTCTGGTGTACACAATAATAACAGAAATGCAAAAGTAACTCTTGTATCAAAATTAAGAACCGTAAATCCTAGATATTTTAGCAGCTTGAGATGAATATATACAGAACATCAATTCAAAAAGTGGCAGAGTAAAGCAGCCCACGAACTGCTCATGAATGTTCAAATGCATTCAAAGACTACATGAAACAAAGTATAACTCAATCCATAAATTTAGTGTAGATGTTATTATGATCTTGTATTTTGGCTGCAGTAGATCAAAGAATTTTTAAACAAGTTTTTCGACCAAGAACTTCAGAGGAAGTGCAAACTACTTAAGTTTCTAAACAGCATTGGTTAGAATTTACAATCATGACTTCACCTCTCAGAGTCTATCTTCTAGCTCGACTCTAATTTAGAATACAATAAATAAAGGTGCACGAATAGAGGGGTTTATTCTATACCACAAAACCATAGAACGTACAGTATCATGTTAGGTTTCTGCTTTAACTCGTGGTCAGGGATAGAAAAGGAGGAAAACATTTAAACCTTCTAAGGAATAAGAGATTTTATTGAAAGAACAAGTTGTGAAGGACTATACAATCATGGGTATTGTGTATTACTCCCTCCAATCCTTAATATAGGACCTTTTAAGGTAGTCCTAAAGATAGAACCAATTTTAAATCACAATGTAGCATTTATCATGCGTCACTAAAAATATCCTTATTTAATATATTCTAAAGTGCTTTAGAAAATAGAGCCTACCCATTCTTTAAAAAGGGTAGTCTTGAAAAAACATTGTCATTGTTTGAAAAAAAAAGAACTTTAACTGATTTTAACTGCTTACCTTAATCTATGTGATTCACTTAAGTATGTTAAGGGCTACAGGTAGTAATATATAGTTCAGTCTACTAGTAGGCTATTTTTCAATAGAAATAGCTATTACATTTATCTGCAAACAAGACTGTCCAAGCAAGTCAAGAGTGTACCTCGGGAAGGAGTCTTGTCATAGCTTCCATGCCCCAATTCCAAAAAAATGGAGCAGTTCCAAATCGAGCACTAACAGTTGGCACACCCAGGATCTCATGAGCACTTCTAACCTCTGGTAAATTCCTGAAAGTCATTTATTTGGGAGGAATTGTTATTAGGAGTAAGGAATCTTAATTATTGTTCTCTCTCCCTCCCACCTCCCCCACCCCCACACCCCTTCAAAAAAGGGTATTGTGGGTGGTGGGTGGGTGTGTGAGAGAGAGAGAGAAAATCGGGGTATTTAATCAACTTGTAGCATGTCATATATATATATGACAAAAGACAGGACCAAACTCCCTTTGTAAAAGTTGGTTAAGTAGCGGGAAAATGAACTTCACAGAAGGATATTAACATGAATGAAACAAACAGATTCACTAAAGATCTTTTTGTTTTCCCTTTTTATGATCATGCACTGAAGATCTTCTATTTATATTTGAGCCTGGAAAGAAAGCATGCTCCAACTTTAATTCTTTCTTTATCTTGAAGTACTTACAATAGATAAACATCTCTTTTGCCAATCCCCTTCCCAAAATCAACGTTGAGCATTCCACTATAAGGCTTTAGTTTCACCTTTTCTCCTAGTTTAAATAGTCCAACATCATCATTAATCCTACAAACAAAATAGTAATTTAATCTATATAAAGAAAATCACTTGTAGAAGCTCTAGATAAGAACCTTTGCTGTATGCAACTACTTCCTCTCCCAACAATAAAAAACTTGTAGCTAATATGGTTGGACCTGCTCCACCAGTTCCGGCTGTGTAGTAATTGAACCTGAGATGATCATACCGCATATAAGTTGCTATATCAAAAACCAAAAGATGTCAAAAGGGGAAAAAATGCAAACTTAAAATTGCCATGGGAGCAACTATTACCTTAGCCTCTCTGGTTTCTCTTTGTTTTCATTTTCTGCATCACGAACTAGCTCTGCCGCCATGACTACCACAAAATCACAGCAAGTGTTACTAGGAAGTGGAATACAGCAGATGAAAGATTTTAACTCCTCACTTAAAAGCATGATATGACATGACTTTGATACTAATCTCCCATCATCTGACTGAATCTGAGCTCACCATTAACCTTTAGGTATTCTATTCTAAATCCTAAGCTATGCAACTAAAAGCAGGGAATGCATGACTTAGGTAAATAATTCGAGCTTTGTCTTGGATCATCCTAACCCAAACAAAGATCAGCAGCCGTACAGTGTGGAGTTGCCCAAAAACATAAAAAATTACAATTAGAAAAAATATAGCGTGCATAGCACAAATTTCTTTCAGCTGTTCATGGACACCAAAATCCATAGCAGTGAATCCACCAGGTATTGTATGAAACATTATTCACTCGCTAAAAATTACAAAATAAGGTTTATCTCAGCATCAAGTTTGTACAATAATTGAATTGGAGAGCCTGAAAAGTACATACTAAATTTCTTAGTAACTACTCATTTTCCTTGTTACTCTTAAGTTGATAAGTTGATGAAAAAGGTGAATTTCGCAAATATTCAACACATTAGGTAATGCTCACAAGTAAGCACCATTGCTCACTCCAGGGTATATTCCTCCAGTTGTTATAGCTGGAACATTTGCAGCTACTGCCTTACTATGTAAGGATTTTGCACGGAATGCATAGCTTGTGTCATCACAAACATCAATATATGCTGTCTGTACCAAGATACATACCAGAAGGAAAAGAAACGGTAAGCATATGTAAAGGAAAGAGATATAAATATATATGTGCCGAAATTGTAAGGGATAAAAAACAAAAAGGATTTAGACACAAACAAAACATGGTTCCCATGCATTACAGTCATACTTTTTACGAATTGCTATAAATTTATTATATATACTGATATGTTGATAGTTGTTCATCATGTAGGTTACCTTTTTTCTCACCTTAGTCCTTATGGCAGACTCAAGTACGGTACATTTTTTAGCCTGTTGGAATGGTCCGGCAGCATGAACTACAACATCCACATCTGCAACGCCAATCTCATAGCATGAATTTCAAATCCTACAAGACAAAAGCAGGACATATTCTTAACCACCCAACGTGATGGCTATGAACTTTTCTAATAATCTAATGAATTTCTACAATAATTATATATAGGCTAAACGCATACGCACTAACTTTCAAGCAGGTAGAACCACAATATTGCTGTGATGCATTCTAGAAATGTAGGGATGTCCCAAAAAAATCAGCTTAGGCACAGCTTGGCCATAGCTGGCCCTCCAAAAAGAGATCAAAAGAGAGACTGAGATACCCCCTCTTGATGAGAAAATGAAAAATTGTGGACATTTGTGTTTTGAATAGTCCGATGCCTTTCATTCATGGGGTAAACTAGATTAAATAGATTTACAAAGGAAATCGGGCTTGTGATATGTCGAGATTTTCTCCTTCAATTCTATCTAATCTAATCTTCCTAATATCTCTCACTATATCCCCGAATATCCCGTATAATAATTATATTTACAATCATATTCTATTTTTTATAATTACTACACTCCCACTCAAGTTGGATCATAGATATTGATCATGTCCAACTTACCTACAAAGTGCTCAAATACATCTTCTGGTAATCCTTTAGTAAGGATATCGGCACACTGTAACTTGGTGGAGACATAGGACAGACTAACGATCCCATCTTCAACTTTTTCTCTAATAAAGTGTCAGCCACTACAATATGTTTGGTTCTACTATATTGGATAGGATTTAGAGCTATACTCAAGTTGCCCTGTTATCACAATAGAGTTTGAGGAGAATCACACTGAAAGTGTGCTTCTTCTACCACTTTTTTCAACCACAGTTCTTCCATAATGCCTTAAGTTAGGGCCCTTTGTTCAAATTCTACACAACCCTTAATAACAATTCTTTGTTTCTGACTTTGCCAGATCACCAAATTGCCCCATACAAAGGCGCAATAACCTGATGTAGATCTACTATTATCCTGATCTCCTGCTCAATTAGCATCTATAAAGATTTCAACATTCCTGGCATCACATCTTTTTTAAAAATAATCCCTTGCCCAGTGTACCTTTGAGGTACCTTAGAATTTTATAGGCTGCATCCAAAGCTTCTTCTTAAGAGCATGCATATGTTGAGTAGCCACACTTATTGCAAAGGCAATATCTAGCCTAATAAACGAGAGATATATAAGCTTACCAACTAGCCGTTGATATTAACTCTTATCTGTCGCTACCTCATTTTCCTCTTGTTTCCTTTTTCATGCTACTTCTTTTTCTACCTTTGCTAGCTGGCTTCTTTTTGGTACAGATAGGTACTCTGCTAGGCCGACACCCAAGCAGTCATGTTTCCTTGAGGAGATCAAGTATATACTTTCTTTGAGAGACATAGATCCCTTTGTGGGACCTTGCTACTTCTATTCCTAGGAAATATTTCAGTTTTTCGAGGTCTTTTACTTCAAACTACTTATTGAGCGCCATTTTAACTCTCTCTCCATCTCCTTGTACTTGTTTAATGAACCATCAACATTAAATTTTGGAGTAAACACCCATTTGCACCCCACAGGTGTTTTTCCTTCTGGCAGTACAATAAGCTCTCATGTCACATTCTTTTCTAATGCTTTGATTTCTTCTATTATTACACTTTTCCATTATAGGCTTTCAAAGGCTTCATACAAAGTTTTAGGGACTTGAATTTGATCAAGATTAATAAGAAAGCTGTAATGATTCTCAGAAAGAGTGGAATAAGACACATACTTTTGAATAGGATGCTTAGTGCATGCCGGAGTTTTCTTCCATAATGCAATAGGGAGTTCTACCTCACTTGCTACTGTTATCTCTACTGCCTGAGTATGCTCATCATTATTCATAGGACCTTCCATCGGTTCAGAGTAGTAGTACATCCTCGGGTATACTAGACCTAACTACCTGTTTATTTCTATTCTACGTGAGTAAGTATTATCAAACTTCTGAGCCTAGATTTACAGGCGTGGTAGTGGCAAAGCATTGGATGGGTCTGTAGGGAGCTGAATAAAAACAAATGGAGGTATGGGTTATGAAAGACATTCTAGCTGAAACTCACTCTAATTCTCCTCCTGGGTGGAAGGTTGAGTCAAGTAGGACTCTTGTTCTACAAAGGTGACATATCGGCTGACAAAGAGGTGTTTAGTGATAGGATCATAGCACTTGTAACCTATTTGGGAATCAAAGTATCCTAAAAAGATACACTTGACAGATCTGAGATCGAATTTAGATGGTAGGAAAAAGAGAACAACCAAAGACGTGAAACAGTAAGGTATGGTCAAGATGAGTGACTGCGTGGGTCTCACGGAGTTTATCTAAAAGGGTAACAAAGGACAAAACACGACTAGGTAGACAGTTAATTAAATGAGTAGTAGTGAGTATAGCATTCCCACAAAAAAAACTTTAGAGTATGGCGGGTATACAAGAGTGCACGAGCAACTTCAAGGAGTTATTTGTTTTTTCGTTCGGCAATTCTATTTTGTTGAGGACTATAAGGGCAACTATTTTTGTGCACAATACCATTAGTTTTAAGAAAATTGTCAAATGATTGGTTAAAATATTCTAACCCATTATCCGTGTAAAGGACTTAGATGGTTGTGTTAAATTGATTTTTGACATAATGAAAAAACTCAATACACATGGAGAAAACAGTAGACTTGTCTTTTAATAGGTAGACCCAACACATGTGTGTATGATTATCAATAAACATAACAAAGTATTTGGAACGAGTACGACTTGGAATACGATATGAACCCCAAACATCGCTGTAAATAATTGAAAAAGGGCGAGTGGACTTATAGGCAGAAGGCGAAAAGGTATGACGACAGTGTTTGGCTAACTCACAAATCACAATAGGAAATAGTACTTTTATTCGAAGGTAAATGTGGCAATAATTTTTGTAAATATGAAAATTAGGATGACCTATCATTTGATGTCACAATACAATATCATTGTCATCGGAAGTAAAGACTAAGCCACTTATTCTACGATATAAAGTGCACATGGTAGAAGCATCAAGATAGTAGAGCCCCTCATATTCCTTAGCTATGTCAATCATCATCCTCAATGAGAGATCCTAGATGAGATGGAAAGAAATGAGCAAAGCAATTGATTTGTTTAGTCCGCATACTAATGATAGCAAAATTACAAGTCAAATGTAGAACATGTAAAAAAGAGTCAAGATGTAATTTCAATAGATGGACAGTCCCAGTGTCAGCTATAGAAGAAGAAGAACATGTAACTGTCTTAATTGATTTACTTCCAGTAAGAGAAAAATAGGAATCAAATATTTTGACGTCTGAAGTCATATGGTCGAAGGCCCTTGTATAAACAATCCATTTGGTAGGGACAAAGGCATATAAGGCAACAACATGAGTACCTTGGTGAGAAGCAGTAGCAGAAGATTGTTGTGCTGTATAGAGTTTTGAAATACCCAAACAACTGATTCATTTGATCTTTGCTTATAGCGGGGACAGATGTAGGATCCATTTTTAAGGACCCATCAAACCAATTTTCCATCACTGACAGAAAAAAAAACAAACGAGGCTTGCTAACGCATTGGGCTCATCACTTATGTGACATACGCACGCAGGAGACACTTCACACGCTGGAACAAAAGACAAGAACATCATAGGAACAGCAGAGGACCTCACTGCTCGACTCACTAGACACAGTCGGAAGCTGTAGCGTTGCTCAGCTGGACTGTTGCATGCCGCTGGCGGCAGGACTACACTGAGCTCACTCACGAGAATAGAGCTCGTTCATAGGAACAAAAAACACTTGACGATGTCACTCGCATTGCTTGGTTGAGCCGCCGCACGTCACTAGCGGCTCGTTGGAGGGACTCGTCGGACTATGGTGGCAGTACTTTGGCCGCCATCTCTTGGTGTGGTATTAAATCTTCAAGTTTTTGATGTTCAAACACGAAATTAAATCATGTGTCTGACGCCGTCGAACGTCGCTAGTTGGACACTAGTCGAACTACGGTGGTAGAGGCGCCTGACAGACTACGCTGGCAGTATTATGGCTGCTAGCTCTAATACCATGTGGATGTTTGTGTTCTGAATAGTCCGATGCCTTTCATTCATGGGGTAAACCAGATTAAATAGATTTATAAAGGGCATTGGGATTGTGATATGCCGAGATTTTCTCCTTCAATGCTATCTGATCTAATCTTCTTGATATCTCTCACTATATCCCCTAATATCCCGTATAATAAATATATTTACAATCATATATTCTATTTTTCATAATTACCACAAAAATCTTTCTTAATTTTGTTGTGATGAATAACAATTTGAATATTATAGTTTAACATGTATTTAGTAGATCCTTTAAGAAGATAACAGTTCCTGGTACTTAGAATATGGAATAATGCCCAAGTGGTAACAGTACTGGGAAATTGGGTGTTTAGTGATCAAGATTCAAACACTCTTAATGTGACAAAAATGTATAGGATGATGCCGAGTGTATTTTTCTTTGGAAATAGACCAACAAATGGAACATTTATCAAACTACTACTTAAAAATTACAAACCCCAACATATTGAAATGTGTACGCATTCATGTCCTGTTGTGTTTTATATTTTTCAAGCTTGAGCAGTCCAATATTTCAATGTCTATGTTGCTACCGTGCCAGCATCAATTTCTATATTTCATAGCATATGGACTAACAAATATTGTGAGCTCATGAAAATACATATACGCGCATATTTTGTGATAGATGTTCCCAATTAGTAGAAGCTGTGCAAGAAAGAAATATAGGGATGTTGAGGAAGGGAAGCATGAATCGTCAGGAAAGGCAGAAGGGACAAATGGAGGCCAGGCCAACAGTTGGGTTTCAAAGTTGGTTAGGCTATTGTGACTAAAGGGGATATGAAAGTGAGTAGAGGGTGGCAAAATTTCAGTATTACTGTAAGAGACACTACTCCCTCAAAGTGCTAGAGTATTTACCACTTTTCTTCTCTACCCTTGTTTACAGTAATTGAGCTGCTTTATACCAAATTTTTAAGATAGAACCTGAGGACTTCATCAGAAAGCTTAATGACAAAGTCTTGTATTTGACTAACTACATGACCTACAAAGAGATTGGTTTACAACTAAAAAGTAGATTAAAATAAGTTGTTTTTACTGTCCCAAAGAGAGGTTATAAGTGTTTTTAATAATTAGAAATTCAGGACATAAATATCTATCAAAGAAAACGAATTACTAGATAACTTCACAGGCCTTCCTTCATCAGTTAGGCGGGCAAAGAAATATAGGCTGTCCTCTCATGAAACAATAGAGAAAAGGTGAGTAACTGTAGTAATATTTACAGTTTGTTCTCCAATTACATTGAGCTGAATTTGTGAGCAATTATTTAATAGATGCATTTCCTAACAGTTGAAGAAAGCCAGACGAAGGAGTAGACTTGTAATTAATATGATTTAAGAATATTAGCTTGTTTATTGTGCATTCAGAACTTAGACACCAAATATTCAATTACATGGTTTGGAGCAAAGAAAACAGAGAAATTTCCAGGGTATATTTCAAGTTGCGAAAACTTTTCTGGATGGTATTGAATAAGAAATTTGAGAAAGTCCCTGATGGAAACCTAAGTGAGGTGTTAATCCGTCTCCCAAAAGCTAGCTATTGAGATGGAGTATCCCATGCTACTCAACATTGAAGAGTCAATGTCACAACAACTACACTCTACAACACTTCACTTGGTTTTCTCGTTGGTCAACACACTCTAAAGGTAGCCCTTTTAAAGTCGCTAACCACCAACACTAATACCAATTGTTTGACAAAAAAGATAAAAGAAGAGAGGAAGAAAGGATAAGGGAAGAGAAAGATAAGCTCAGATTTCAAGTGTCATAACTCTCCTTCCCTCTCTTCATACAGCAATTTTATCTTATAGTTAGTTAGAGCTTAGCTAACTAACTAGGCATGAATACTAAAACACCCTAATCAGGTCAGAAGCACATTATAAACTCCAGACAGTTCCATGAAGAAACAATTTCAAAACGCACATATATCCGCAAATTTTGGACTACAAAAATTTTGAGCAGTTATACTGCTGAAAGTGCAATATGATCCATGTAACCGACCCCATTTAATAGGATAAGGCTTGTTGTTGTTGTTGTTATGCTGCTGAAAGTGCAATATGTAGTATTATCATTATGGATTGTTGTATGACCAGCTGTTGATTACTTAAGCGGTAAAACTATATGAACATCAAGAAACTTTTAAATAAGTGCTGCTTAAGGTTGCTGGTTGTTGTTGGCCAACGCTGGCTTTATATTGATTGGATAAAAATTCAGGGGATGAAATATATGTAAGTTCATTATAGAAAATGAAAAAGCATAGCTTAACAGACTAATTAAAGCAGTTAATAACTGAATCAAAATAAGCATGGTAACTAATACAGTGAATAAATGAACCGAAATTATATTTATGGTCCTTTTTCTTTTACCTTCCAAAACAGTTTCTAGTGATTTCACGTTGTCGATATCCAATTGAGCAAAACTCGAATTACGCCCAAGTTTTTCCACCATAGTTGCACCCTTTTCTCTGTCCCATCAACCATTCATTGATCATCAGCAACTAAAAAGCAAGCAATTTTGAACATTATATTCTTCTCTAGTCTCAGAGGGAAATTACTGAACCCTCTTAATCAAAAACATAATTTCAAACTAGGTATATGAGTAACGGAACATGCTCTGAAGTTAACAATGTAAAACAACACTCCATGAACACCAAACATCAAACACCACTGAATGAGGATGTCTTGTCACATTCGTTCAGGGATTTTTCTGTTACATTCTAAAGTTTGTCATCAAAATCATCGAGGCAACTGTAATATAGCTCCCTTTCTTTTCTCCTTTCTTTCTTTTGAGCTAAAGTAAAGTAAAGTAAATACACAGAGCATGCACTGACCTATTTCGCCCGGCGATTATGAGTCGAAGATCGGGACAGAAATTAGAGAGAGCAATGGCAGTGGATCCTCCGACCCGACCCATTCCTCCAAGCACCAAGACGCTGGAATTGCGGGTCTTCTCCGGAAGCTGAACTTGTTCGACAGTACTGATTTGCTGTTGGCTCTTGACTCTGGCCCTGACGAACGCTGTCATTGGCATCCATTTCAAAGGTACAGAGGTTGGCGCCATTGATGACCCCCCGGGACTTTGGAGCTCTCACTCTCTCCCGTGGCTCTTATCAGTTTATCTTTGATGGTGTCGTGGCGTCGTACGCTTTGGTCACGTGGGAAAGTTGAGGCCACGAACGCGAAGGGGAATAGAATGAGAAAATATGAAGAAAATTAAATCAAGTGAACTGATCTACCCAAATCTCTCCAGATCATTGAAATAACGAAAGAAAATTAAAAAAAAAATCCAAAACCTTCAAAACTCTTCTACAACGAATACAACTAAGCAAGTGAAGAGATGTTAAAGAAATCAAAGCAACTCCACAAAACAATGAGAAATTAAAAATAGAAGCTTCAAAACTCTTGTCTAACATAAGTGAAAAAATTGTTTCTGCAAACAATACTTGTCTCCCGTGGTCTCTAACCCTTGTCATGTACATCCCATCCTCCTTCTTCATGGGGTCTTTAAATGATATCCCAAAAGCTTCTTTTCTGCCAAGTTCTTCAAATGATTCTCTACATCGATCAGTTTTTTAAATTCATTCTTCCTATAGCTTGAGCGAGGTATTACTTTCTTCTGTTTGTACAATATTCTAGGATAGAGATATACACATATTGTAGTATTCTCTTTTATGGACATATTCCAAAGATCTCTATATATATTTCAAAGTTTGGGGATGTGAAATATATGGCTGAAGCATTTCTGTGTATAGCCTTCAAGTACGTATAGAAGGTCCTAAATGCTGCATTCTGTACTTTCTAGAGTATCTGTCCTGTGATACAATGACCTAATTAGATTAGATTCCATATTTGCTTTGTTGTATTGCTTTTTCTATATATGGCTTTGATTCATACTTTAATTTCTTTTTTTAGACATGATAGTTTATCACATTATGTATAAGTTTTGATAATAACAAATAATAAAAAAAAAAGGTTAACCATAATTGAGATTTATTGTTTATATATAAATATATATTACTAGTTAAGTACAACTAGACTTATATTGGTTTTTATTATATATATTTTGGAAGAAATGTTTTATATGCATAAAACTTACTTTATACTTTATTAAATCGTATTATGTTTTAAGTCTTGATCTTAAAATGATTATATATATCCAACTTTATTCTAAAATGTTATTTTCGTATAGATTTTATGTATATTACAAGAGAATTTTCATGTGCATGATAGTAACTTCCATACTTGTTCTCATACATATTCATATTGATATCTAGATTAGCCACTAGGTTTACATGTATTACGTACGCGTGTGTGGGTGTGTATAGATGGGAATGAGCATCCAATAGAAGAACTGAAGATATCATCATCAAGCATAACTCAAGGATGATAACAAAAAGATGAAGAAAGGATGACCTAAGAATTGAAGAGCTTAAAGAGAAACGAAGACTTGCAAGCTTAATATGCATCAAGGCCTTAAACATCTTAGGTTCTTATAGGCTAGAATATTTATGTTAAACTCAATGAATTAGATATGCATTGTTGGCTCAAGATATTTTAAATCAAATTTTATATATGTGCAAGGAGACAATCATCAGTATAATAATTTTTTGTTAGTATTTTAATATTGAATAAATTAATTTATTCCGTCATTGTATTTTTGAAAATCTATTTTTTATTTATAGTATTTTGTGAAAAAATACATGTGGCTACTCAACATCCACACCAACCCTAATCAATAAATTATGATATAAGGACTACTTCATCTAGTTTTTAATATAAGAAATAAATTAGTTTACTACTGAAAAAATACTTTTGATAGTGGTTACATTAAAATGCTTTTTTCGAGCGGCATGGATTATACCGCCATTGTAAGTGTATCATTTAACAAGAAACCGCCGTTAAATGTTTATATATTAATGGCAATTATATTAAACACTGCCGTTAATATATCAATTTTCTATGGCAATAAATTTATTTCTTTATTTTTTTAACTTTATACTACAGTATTTTGTAAAACTGCCGTAGAAAGATTTTAACTTTTTTTAAAGATTTCATTTAATTTTTATTTTATGACATCCTGCATTTAGTATAATCAAGACAAACTAATTAATTTCAGGTTTCAAAGTATGAAGTCAGCAATCCCAAAATCCAAATGGTCATAGAATAATTCAAATTGGTAAACTTTCAATGAACCTCTATCTTTATACATCATATATACAACAAGAAAATGGTTGAATGATGAATCCCAAACAACTTAAAAGACTATTGAACAAATATTAACAAAAAATATACTTCATTACATTTACAAAACAATAAGTAAATGCAAGAACAAAAAATATTAATCATGCAATTAATTAAGTAATGAAATGAACACTTATTACAAAAAATAAAGTAATTTTTTACTAGTTTGTATCCACCCAAATTCTTTCATAATGATTATCCCTAATAGCATATTCATCATCTTTCAAATCAAACTCTGTTGTTATAGATCGAACAGTTGTGAAAGGTGGGGTTTCGTCAAAATTAAACCCTAAGTCACTGTCATCATCAATCGCTTGCCTGTTACCTTGGAGCACAATGGAAAGATCTTTATTTGCTAGATTGGTGACATAAAACACTTGAATTACTTGACTTGCTAAATAAATACCTCATCTAAGTATCCAACTCTCTGAAGATCGACTAAAACAAATCTAAATTTCTCCTCTACTTAGACAGCATTATTATTAACCCACTTACATTTAAATACTATCACTTTAAACTTATAGTAACTTGTCACATCCTAATTTTTCTCTATCTGTATAAAGACTAATAGAGGAGGAAAGAAAGAATTGAGAAAATGATCAGAAGAAAAGATAATTGTTAGATGAAGTTTAAGTAAGGAAAAGGAAAGAAATAGTAAAGGTATATGGGAGAAATGATAATTGTTAGAGGAAGTTTAAGTAAGTTTTGGAAAGAAATGGACTAAATTGTAAAGTTTAAAACCTTCTAGGGGTACAAGTGTAATTATGAGAAATTGAACTGAAAGTAGCCACAAATTGTCTAGAAGTATTTCAGTTCCAAATTTCACTAGTAGATAGAGAAAAATATTTAGAGTTGAATGACGCAGCCTATAAATTTTATTTGAGGTCTCAAACAACTAATATTGATCTGAAATTTTAAAAGTTATCCGAATTTTTTATCAGATCTTCTGGACCTAAAATATAGATAAAATTTTATAGGTAGGTGCATCCTATAAAACTAAAGGTTAGGGAACTGACAAAACCCCGAAATGAGCTATGTGGAAAGAGTTATTCACATTTTAGTGAATTTTGACATAAGTTCACAAACGCCTAATATATGGATAATGAAACTTAAGCAGTAGCTAAGAAGGGTCTAAGTCAGCCTAGAATGGTGCCAAAGAGGTGCCCAATATACTGAAATAGTAATTCAGTAAAACTCAAAAAAATTACAAGTACCCGATTACAGTTATAACTGAGGATTTGATCCGATAGTGGGAATTTTATGAGATTTTTATAAGTATATATTCAATAAATGTTCCCTAGGTAAATAATTTCCGAATAACTTTGAGAATTCCATATCCATATCAGTTGTTTGAGACCTCAAATAAAATTTATGGGTTACGTCATTCAACTCTTAATATTTTTCTCGATCTATTAGTGAAATTTAGGACAAATGCTTCCGGGCAATTTTTGGCCACTTTCGGCTCAATTTATTATAATTACACTTTAGCCCCTATAAGGTTTTAAACTTTACAATTTAGTCCATTTCTTTCCAAAACTTACCCTTGAACTTTTGGATTTTTTATTTTGGTCCTTATCCTTTATACCTTTATTATTCCTTTCCTTTTTCTAACTTAAACTTCCTCTAACCATTATCTTTTCTTCTTGTCATCGTCTCAATCCCTTCTTTCCTCAACTATCAGTCTTTATACAGATAAAAAAAAATAGGACGTGACATAATTAACATCCCAAATATCTTCAATCACTCCATAATATAGTATAGACACCAATGTTGGCCTTTTATCTTTTGAACTAGCAAAATATATCGCTTCGACCATAATCATTACCCCATTATTCTGTATTGTACTTTTATCATCTTAGACTTTTATGTAAAAAGGGTTTCTATTTATGTCATATCCTTCCTAACATACAACCTCAAAATGAGGCCCTATACGTTTATATTGTCTCAGAATGATTGTTATCTTTTAAGATGTCTTGCTTGAACCATTTAGTAAAAGACCTGTTGTGCCCATTAGCTAGTTGCATATCGCTCCTTCTTGGGTTCATGTTCCTGACCATATTCTTGTGAGTACCCAAGTAGATCAAATTTCATCTTTATTGTTCAAAATATAAAGATGTGATTGCTTCACCAATTCGTGAGACATGCACTTCAATTTGGCACCCTGAGTTCCCTTGCTTTTTCTCCCTTGGTCATGTCGAGATTAAGGAAATCCAACTGCCTTTACCCTAGTAAGATATTAATTACAAAACTCAACTACCTCATCAGCTACATACCTCTTAAACAAGTACATCTACCTTAAACACACAGGGCCACAAAGTCTAATCTCATATACCATGTGAGCAATCAAATGGACCATGATATAAAAAAATATTGGAGGGAAGTACACCTCTAACTGGAAGAGGATAACATAATCTTTATTCTTCAACTCATCCAACTCAACAAGATCAGTCACTTTGATGCAAACACATTGAAGAACATACAAAGTCTAGTAATAGTACTCCCCACATCATCTTTCATAATGCCTTGAATAGCCACTGCTAGTAATTGTTTCATCAACATGTGGCAATCGTGAGACTTCATACCCATTATCTTCAAATCTTACATTGATAGAAGCTTTCTAAAACTCGATGAATACCTTTGTGGCACCTTAATACCATGCAAACACTCACATATGCTTGATCTTTCATATTTGGATAATGTGTGTGCCGTTAGTTACAAAAAAAAAACTCTCTTAGTACCCTCTCTTTGTTGTGGATGTAGAGGTGCTCTTATTCTCATTTCAACTAAGTCTCATCTAGTATTGACCATGTCCTTACTCTTTCTATTGATATGTAGAAGTGTGCCAATAATGCTCTCATACACATTTTTTCTCCACATGTATGACATATAGAATGTGTCTAATTTCAAGACTCTGCCAATATAGAAGATTAAAGAAGATTGATCTCTTTTTTAATATATTCCTTTCAAGCGCCTTCTTATTACTTTTACCCAATGTAACACGAACCCTGTGTAAATGTTGATACACTTCTTCTCCAGTTAAAGGAACATGAGTCATTTCATATTCCTATGAGCCATTAAATGCCTTCTTCAACCTAAGATAAAAGTGGTGTCAACTAATTTCTATAGGAAAGGTAGATTGTTTTCCTTCTATGCTTGAGTTAATGTAGTTAATGCATTCTTCATATATGTGACATGCTTTATACCCCTTAGCACTATAGCCTGACAAATTTCCATATGTCGAAAAGTCATTTATCGTGGTGAAGATCATGGTGCAGAGTTTAAGGTCTCTTGTTTGTATAAATCAAAGACATCAACACTATCTTTCCATCGTTTCTTCAAATCATCAATAAGAGGTACTAAGTACACATCTATATTATTTCCCGATTATTTTTGCCCTGAGATCATCAAAGACAACATGATGTACGTACTTTCATTTCATACATAATGAAGGAGGCAAGTTGTAAATCACAAGGAGAATTGACTAAGCACTATAGGTACTATTAAAATTACAATACAGATTGATTCCGTCCATACATAGCCTGAGCCAAATATCTTTGCGCTCAGAATCAAATTCAAGAAATTTTTTATCTATTGTCTTCCATTGAGGAGATTCAGTGGGTGACGAAGTTATCCATCATTTATTTTCCCATTGGAATGCCGTCTCAAGTTCTTTGCATCTGTGACATTAGCAAACAAAAACTTAAACCATGATATTATTAGAAGATATCACAACACCTTTGAAGGAAAGCCTTCGGTAATCTCATCCTAATCATCACCGCCTTTCTTCACTTTTTATCTTGAAGTGGCACTTTTGATCCCTTCATACTCATTTCTATACAATATGCAGTCATTAGAAGATGCATGTATCTTCTTATATGACAACCTATTGGACACAATATTTTATTTGCCTCGTACATTGATTTTAGTAGTGTATTGCCTACAACAAGGGCATCACTCTGGGTCCTTGCATTGTCAAAGCTATCATTGAGCCCAAGAATAAAATGAAGGAGCTTCTGTTGTTGTAATGCTCTAAAGTACTCCTACGTTGAAGAACACTGACAGGACGGGAAAGGAACAAGACAGTCATATTCATCCCAAAGGTCTCTTAATCTTGTAAAGTACA
This sequence comes from Leucaena leucocephala, assembly GCA_037074615.1. NCBI lineage: Eukaryota > Viridiplantae > Streptophyta > Magnoliopsida > Fabales > Fabaceae > Leucaena > Leucaena leucocephala. Next base: position 23,910,911 of record CM073515.1, read on the forward strand.
TCGCCACGCTCATAGTCCCCTGAGTTTGAAAGGCAATAGACTTATGCAGGGAATATATTCGAGTTCTGTCTATTTTATGAAAATGTTCCTTTAAATATGCCCATACCATTTGTACACTGGTTGAAAATACAAGACTAGTGGATATGTACCATTCAACTAAGTTAATCAGCCAAGAGAGGACAATGGAGTTGCAACGATCCCATGTACCTTGCAATGCAGAGTGTTGATTCTCTCAAGTACATATGCCATCTATGAAACCCAACTTATTTTTCCCATGGAGGTCCAACCTCATCATCCTACTCCAAATTTCATAATTGTCTCATCCACACAGAGGTTATGGGACGAGGGTAGTTATTTATGTATCCGACAGATGCAGATATAAATGGTGAGAGAATTCAATGACAGGAATTGGAGTGAAATGATCTTCCTTCCTCATGGATGCAGACAAATTCAGAGATATAGAAAAGAAATAAGGGATTCAGGTAGACTCACAAAATTTCACTAAGAATCTTGCAAGAATAAAGGGGTAAGCCAACCAGTTTATGGAGACAACGCCGCTATATCCTAATGAAGGATTTCTTGAGCAGCGGTAACAAATATGACAGAGGAGAACCTTACCTCTCCATGCGCTGATGACCAAAACATTATCCTTGGACGATGAATTGCTGAATCAACACGATTCAACAAAATATGGACTGCAATTACGAAGTCACAATGTTCCCCACATGAGGAGCATTTGGAACAATGATCTTATGTGATTCAACACAATCTTGAACCTGTGGTGACGAACCCATAAGATTCCACATCAGAAAGACCTTTTGAGCGACCGTCTATAACTAATTCAACTTTTGCTCTCTTTAAAGGTATAATGACAGTGCAAGAGATAGATAACTCTAGAATCTTGCAGTGTCGCAATAGGGATCACGTCATCTGTGGTTGTGGTGACTGAAACCAATAAACCAAGAAACGCAGTGTTAAACCAAGAAGATGCATGTAGGTGAAGGAAACAAAACCTTAACCCATAATCAGCGAGTATACTTCTTACAATTTTAGCCCAAAACAACCTACTATGGTACCATGATAAGCGATTGTTTCTTGGAGAAAATGGATTTCTTATTGAAAAATGAACAGTACAACAAATACAAACTCCACACACCTATTTATAGACCACCTCCCACACTCATGACAGGACATGCCTAACTAACTATTCTACCTACCTACAATCTAAATACTAAATAATTATTACAATTTATTGGTTCAACATATATTACAGTTTATAACAAATAAATTAAACCATATAATAATTGACAAAAACACACACATATTCAAAAAATCTAAAAAATGCACCCGCAAACAAATAGGAACAAATGCAAGAAACCAAAACTACAAAAATCATCATGTATTTAATACAAGGATGATAGTATATAATATGTATTACAACTTATAAATAACAAACAATCGAAAAAATAAAAAAATGAGTAAATAACGAAGATAAACGGTGACTTAAGGCATTGACGACATAGAATGACGATAGAGAATAACGTTATCGACTGTGATAAGTACCAAAAATAGGAGGAAAATGTCGAGAAATGGCGTTCATGCAAGTCTGTTGTAGTTCGACAGAGCAACATAACACAAACAACCGTGAAAAAGTGAAACTGAAACTGTATTACATGTGAGAGTTTTTAAAATTTCACAGGAATTTTAAAATATGATTTATTTACGAATATGCCATCACATTTTTTATAGTATTTTTTCTTTTAACTACCATGAGCTAGCGTCATTATAAGTATTTTTTCTAATAGTCGTTAATTATAACTAAATTTAAGTATTAAAAATGAATTCATATTATATACTCATTAATATACCTAAATTAGTTAATTAATTCTTATATTAGTTATAATAATTAAATAATTTATTTAGATTCTTTAATTTATTTAAATTAATCAACTAACTATTATATTAAATACATGATGTAGTAATAGATATATAACTAAAGAAAGTATAAGGATAAAGAATCTAAGAAAAAAAAATACATAGACTTAATTAAAAATTAATAAAATTATAAAGATTGACAAATTAATTTTAAAAATAGAAAATATTAGTCAAAAGCTAGGTTGTTGAAAATGAGCCGAACCAAAATTCAAAATGAAATGAATGATGATAAGAGATGAAATGGAGAAGATATAATATTTGCCGCAATAATTGAATTGTGTTTGGATTTTACATGTTGACGTACGTACACAGCTATGATGCAGTCTATGATTATATTATATAATTATGTAAGTTGACCAACTATATATATATATATATATATATATATAGCGTGTGTGCACAACACGTACAACTTTACAAAGAACAATGTAACAATAATATTTACATATATACACATATATAGTTGTTGAGTGAGAAACAATCAAACAAGTGAATGTGAAATGGGAAAAAATTAATATTAATTAATTAGTGTGAAGGTTTTTTCTTTTTTGGTTGCAAACTTGGAAAGTATATCTGCTTGTTTTGATGCACTTATCTAGTTGCTCTTAGCAACAATATAGGGAACATTGCCTCCTACTAACAAGTCCAATTCACTTAAGCCGAAGCCTTATGACACTCTCTCTCTCTTGTGGGGTCTACTCTTTCTAATATTTCTTATATCATCAATCATAAATAATTTATACTAATTGGTTTAAGTATAATAAACTTTAGTTATTTAAGTATGAGGTGTTCTTGTAAATACAAAAATATTAAAAAAACTACATCGAATTGGAATCAATAATATTCAAAATATAACATAATTAGAAATACACATATAAAAAATCATCATAATATATATATTATTCTAGTATTTAATATAAAAATTAGATAATTAATTTATAGAGATTAAATAAATTAGTTAAGCTAATTATTTTTAAAAAATATATGTTAAGTTTCCTAAAATATACTCTTTAATAACTTATATTGGAACTATCATTTGATAGAAATCTCCTCATTATATGCAATTAATAAAAATAATTAAAAAAATAAAATTTCAGGAGATAAAATAAAATAAATTATTATATTTAAAATTAAAATAAATTATTTAACTAGTTTAGATTTTGAACTGAGAAATATATATATAAATATAATATGTATGTTAATTATTTGTCAAATTGAAAACTCACGTGTGTGTGTGTGTGTAGGATGTTGGGCCTGTTTAAATAAGAGGGTGGTAAATAGTTTATAAAAAAATAATTTTTATATTGCTTTTGGAAAAAAAATTTTAAAGAAAAATTTATAAAAAAAATTAATTTTAAATAAATAATTTAGATAGTTATTATCAGAAGTATTTTTATAATTAAAAAATTACTAAAAATAGTATAATTTTATTAAAAATATGAGAGAGGAGATGGGGTAGAGAAGATAAAAGGAATATGAGAGATTAGAGATGGTGAATAATATAGAGGAGAGATGGGAGAGGGTGAAGAAAAGAAAAGAGAAATGAGAGATAGAGAAGAAAGAAGAGAGAAGAAATAGGGTATAAGAAAAATAAAAATAAAATATTAATTAGATAGTTTATAAATTTTTTTATTATTCCATAAGCTAATTTTAGTAATTTATCTAAAATTTTAATTTTAAACTATAATTTGATGTAAAAATTATTTTAGACAAATATAATTATTTATTTTAATTTTTTTTAAATTAAGATTTGGCTAAAATTTCTTTTAAAATTTAAGTGTATAGGTTTTCAAACACACGTTATCTTATATTTATGCTTTCTGTCTCGGAGGACTTTATGGTTTTTCTTTTTGTGGGGACAAGATCCAACCGTAAAAGACAACTCAACAAGACGTTACTCTTTGTTATTAATTTGTTGGCATTTTTCCAATTTTTTGGTCATGAAATTAACGTAGAGAAAGTGTACAAAGAATTTATTTTCTCCTAAAGTTTAATTAAGAAAATTCTAGAGATACAATATATATAAGCATAATCATTTTAACTTTAGAATTTCTATAGTACTAAAATCTAGATCAGACTAGTCAGGTCAACTTAAAATCTAATTATCTGATCATTTATCCAGTTCGAGTAACATCTAAACTTAGATTTAAATTGACTTGAGGGTGACTAAATATAATTTGGGTAACCTGATCATAATGGAGATAACTCGAGGCAACTTAAGGTAGCTGAGGATAAGCTTTTTTTTAAAAATGTATTTTTTTTAATTTTAGTATATTTAAATTACTATTAACTAGATTTATTACCTTAATTTATCAGCATTTTATAGATTTCTTACTTTTGATATTTGAACTACTAAATCAAACTAACATTAACTATTAGTAACTTTGTGTGTGTTTGGAAAAGAAAAAAAAGTACTTTAATTTGGGTCTAAAAGCACATAAATACTAATCTTAGTAGTAGAATTGCTTTGGTATAAAAATATGGTTTGAGTTATTGTAAATTATGTTTTTATATATTTAAGATCCACCAGCTTTTAAAATAATTTTCAGCTAGTTTTTAAAATAATTTTCAGCTATTAAAAATAAAAAATAACTATTTTAACTTTTTGAATTTTTGTCATCTTCATGTCTTTCTTTTTTATTTACTTTATATCCTTTCTAATAATTTATCTATAAAAAAAGTTATTCTGATAAAATCTATCCAAATATTTATTTCTTTAAAATTATTTTTTATACAAAATATATTCTGTAGAATCACTTTAAAATTAATTTTCTCCCTAATCTATTTATCAGAAACTAAACCAAATACACCCTATGTTTTAATGTTTTGTTTTGTTATTTTATAGTTTTTGAAGGATTGTAAGGATAAATATATATATTCTCAATGTTGTCTTTTATTATTGTTATAATCAAATAGTTTAAATACTAATTTGTTCATATCAAATATAAATATTTATATTAAATTATATTATTTTAATATAATTGGTCTAACTTACATATTATATTGATTTCGAATTAAGTTACTAATTAACCTTTGACTTAATGCCTCAATCAACTCGGTTCGGATTTTAGTAACTTCGAAATTTCAATTGATTAGTGGCAATTAGTGGGTTTCAGGCTGATGCAACATTTCATAATAAAAGTTGCCCTGCTCATGGAATGGAAAATGCGGGGTGTTTTTATTAATTTAATATGCATACACACACACACACACACACATATATATATATATATAAAGGAAAAGAACCATAATTTCAATGTAAAGTGAATACTTGACCCCAAAAAGAGGTGTTCAGTAATTTGTCGTAATTATTAAGTTTACACACTAAGGTCCATTTCAATTCCTTTTCGGTTTTTACTCTACAAGGATGTGCTTTTATCTCTCCTTACTAGATTTTTTTTTTCTTCGCATAATAATCATTTAGCTTTCAAATTTTTTTTACTAACAATTTAAGATTTAAAATCACTATCGGTTTAAGATTATAACATATTACCTCTATTAATATAGTATTTTTTATGTCACTTTGTCATTATTATTTTAGTGATTAAATCTTATTAAAATATTTTCAAAAATATTAATTTTTTTTATAAAACTAAGTTACATAAAGTCTAATGAAATATAAAAAGAAAAATTAAAATAATAAATTAGAAAAGGCTAGATGAGATTTTAATGGCTTTAAAATATCATACATTCTTTTTACTTTTTTTTTATAGTCTCTGTGTCCCTATATATAAAACGTCCTCTGGGATCTCTCTTTGGACCACAATATAAAAGACATTGTCATGCTAGAATGTTTTGCCACCCCTTAACTCCTTTCAACTTGTGAAAAATATAAGTATGGAGTTGGAAAAAGAGTCTTTAATTATGCTTATAATTGAATAGGGACATTGAGGTAAAGAAAAGATTAATAGGGGCAAAACTAAAATGTTGACATACTTTTTTACCATTTTAATTGAGTAACTAACTTTTTTATTTTGCATTGATGGATTGATATATAGTTTCCATGTTTCTTAATATAAGAGTTAATTAGATATTATAATTAGTCCTAACTATAAAATCTCAATATATTTTATTCCTCAAATTTATAATTTTTTTTAAAGTATCTTTATTAATTGCACATATTAAGAAGTTTCTATCTAAAGATAATCATGATAAAAGATGATATTTTAGAAAAATTAAACTATATTTATTATAAATAACTAACATAATTAATTTTATTAATATACTCAAATTAATTATATAGCTCTTATATTAAAGACGAGAAGGAATACTCCTCTTATCCTAAATTAGGAACTAATTAGGAGGATTGATCTTAGTCTAAAATATAATATCTCAATTCATTTTATCTATTTATCATTTTTTTTAAATTAATTTATCTAACTTATAAATTGATATATAAACTAATGATATACATCGGTATTTTAGGCAGATTAAATAATATTTATTATAATTAAATAATTAATCTAACTTTTTTAATATATCTAAATTAGTTGAGTGGATCTTAAATTCAGAATTGGGGGATTATTACATAAACTTTAGAGTTTGGTAAAAACAATTATTAAAAGTAAAATCAATAAGCACTGATTATATGAATTCTTTCTCAGGCAAGGTAAATGTGTGTGAAAACTAACACGCTCAAATATTTCCTAGAGCAATGCATGCTACTCAAAATGTAGAATTAAGGCATCTTATATCATTTTGTTTCTCAATCACACACATCTTCCTATATTTCTCCACTTCCATTTTTTAAAAGATAAAGGCATAATAAATGTTATTAAAAAAAAGTCCATTTATTTACGTAAGCTCTATATACCAAAAATATAAAAACAAGAGATGATTCAAATGGTGGTTCCATTTCCGTTATTGAAAGAATCCATAAGCAAAACGTCATTAGAAAAGGTTGCCATATGGACATGTCATTTTTAATCTTCTTTGTTGATATGAAATGTGTTGTTGTTATTCTAGTTACTAGTTTTGGTAAGAAAAATTATTCATATTAAACTCATCTTCTTGTCTTCAAGCAGGGCAGATATTCAATGATCATCTTCATTATTTTTCCCAATCACTACTAAAAATATAGCTTTCATGGCACTACTTTATGGTTATTAAATGTGAAAATGTATTGTTAATTTTACAAAAAACAACCATTAATTTTTTTTTAAATTTTATAACTTTATCATGATGAACATTTTCATGGTTTTATAGTCGCTTAACCTTATCCACTCTAAACCTCAAAGACAACTAATGATTGATAATTTTCTCTAGTTTTTGCCCTCACCACCTACTCTGTCGTCGTGCTTGCTATCACCATTTATAAGTTTTTTTCTCTTTGTTATCTTTCTCTTCACTCCTTCAACTCTGAACTCCTCAAAATCTCTTGTCAGGAGTATTAGACTCCAAGTTTTGATGATGACAAATAGTTAAAACTTTAATTATACTTTTAACATAGCTTATTTTTAGATAAGTTTATCGATAAACCTTTCGATAAATAAGAACAAATTTAGCTTATAAATCCGTTTCTAAAAGGTATTTATTGAAACATTTATCGATAAGACATTCGATAAATGATCACAAATTTTGTTTGTGAAATCAGCTTATAAATGGCAAATCTGGAGTCAGGAACAGAAGGGCGATATGTCACGATGAAGCTGACAGAGAAGCACAAGTCTAAGCAAACACATAGAACTTAAAATGGTTCCCACGGCCGCTCTGATACCATGTTGTTTTAGATAAATAATACTTGTTCTTTATTGATATTTAGAAGGGATATATATATACACAATAGAGAATTCTAGATAACCTTAGATACTAATAAAATAATATAATATCTTATCCTATATACAAATTATATGATATTTATAATCTCCTAATATCTCTATAGAAACTATCCTTGTATAATCAACTAATTTATCCTCGTATAGTCACTTGTTATATATAAATTATACAATACATTTCAAAATCATTTACAGGAAAAATGAAAATTACAATAAAAAATCTTCAAAAAGTAAATTTGTTGTAGAAGAGCATTTAATGCATTCAACCTATATACTTCAATGACTCTATTCTTTTAACGGCTACTTCAATGAGTTTAATGGCTACTCAACAAACTGGCTTTCATACTCAACTATAAAAGAAGCCACACTCAATGTAACCAACAATGAACGAGTACTTCTGTATTTACTCTTATACTCATACTATGTTTTACTCTATTTTTCATATTCTGAAGAGAGTACTTCTGAACAATTTCAGTATTTAACATTATCACTCTATTTGAGAGATAGACCTAAAAATCTTTTTATCTTCCATTTGAGATACTTAAGAGAGTAGGTCTTTTAAGTTGGTAGATTGTAACCTTACTAGAAGTAAGGGGGAGTGAGAGAGATTATCTCTTGTTGATATACTAAGGCGCCAAGAACCTTGTGAATCTTAGAGAATAGTAGAATACTCATAGGAGCTCTAAAGATTGGACGTAGACTAAGTGGTTGGGTTGAACTAGTATAAACCTTTGTGCATTATCTTCTTTATCAGTTTTCTCTCTCTTTGTGATATCATTCTTAACTCAATCTCTGTTTCTCAATTCAAGTTTAAAATTTTAAATTTACCTAATCCACCCCCTCTTAGGTAAAACTGTCATTCTGATAATGAGGAGCTTGAAGAGCTTCAATGGTAGAAGCTTTGAGATCTTCAACTTCTCTACCATATCTTAGACTTATTCTCCATATAGTCTGATACTATCACGAGGGTGGTCGTGGTGACTGACGTGGGTGGTGGCAGACGGACTTTATCGAAAGGAGCTCGAAAAGCTTTAATAGCATAGCTTCTAGATCTTTAACTTCTCCACTATATATTCAACTTCTTCTTCAGATCTGGTCTAATACTTTTGACAAAGGTGCCTATGGTGGCTGACGATTCTTGGTTGAGCTAGTGAGTTTTAATGGCGATTAATATTAAAACTGTCGTGAAAAAGTGACTTTCCAAGGAGGTTACAAAACTGCCGTGAAATCCTTCAACTTACTACAGTACTAGTATTGACATTGTTCATAACAGAGGGAGGGGCGTTTTAGTTATAACAAGACAAAAAGAGAAATTAACTACATCATATAACAAAGGAAGGGGGCCGTGGATAAGGAAACTCGAGAGAAGATCTTAAGAAGAGACCGGCCACATCATTGGTTGTAGGAATAAAGAAGATAATTCTTCTCATATTGAATCAAAGAATGTCTAAAGAGTCATCCCCATAAATCAATAGTTCTCTTATGATAAATAGCTAATAAAAAGCTACCCTAAAATAAAGAACAAAGGGGGTTGAACTCTAAAAGAGTTTGGCCCTACAACCAATATATTTTGCAGCTATTATTATAGGAAAACGTGTAATTCATAAGTTATGAATACGAGTAAATCAACGGGGAAAATATATTAAAAAAACAATAGAGCAATGACAAAATGGTAGATAGGGGTGTGCATGTGGCTTGGTTGGCTCATTCTTGCTTAGACACTTTGAGTCAAGTTGAGGGAAAATGGTTATAAAATAAAAACAAAAGTTGGACAAAATAAATTAAGACAATTTACATTGAGTTCAATTATTATTTGTGGCCACCCGCTAATTAATACATTTCTTAAATTTTTTCATATTTAATTGATGAAATATTGTTATTTTATAGTACTCCTCTGATTCTTATAACTAATTTGATTAGATTAAAAAAATTAGTTAAATTATTTAATATGATATGCATTTTCTAAAATATCATAATTATCTTCCTTAATTCCTTCTTTTCCCTCTTATTTGATTATTGTTGAGGGAGTATCAATAGGGGTAGTTTAAAAAATATATTATAAATATAGGAAATATGTCTTATATTATGATCAAGATCAACTTTTCAATTAAGTCTTATATTAAGGATAAGAAGAGTATTAGTTTTTATATCTAGTGTAATAACTTGATTTTATGATTATCTTTTATGATTTCATTTTGAAATTTTAATTTATTCAAAATTTTAACTTGGTTTTATAAATATTGTATAGTTGTTTTTGATGATCCTATATATTATCATGTTACAAGAATTTGTTTTTATTTAGAAAGTTATAATTTTTGTTAAAAAGAAATTAATTTTTAATATTTGAATTAAAACTTTCAAGCTAGGGCACAAGGCACCGTGTCACATAGATAGGATCCCATCCAAGCTAGGCGCAAGTTGCATTTATTGAGATCAAATTCAACTCAACTTGTGCACAACCCTAAAAGTAGATGGGTTGGGTAGGAGAAGAGAGTGAGGATGAAGGTAGTAAAAACTAGACGGGGTCAAGGTATAGTACATATATTTAGTATTTGATAGTGTTTTAAATATAATTATCTCCAATAAAAAGATATCCATGTTTAGCAAAGTCTAGTCGTTGAATTGGTCAAAATAGTGGTTTAAGAATTAGTAGTTCAATCTGGGTCAAACTAACTGTTCATGATTAAAATAATATAATTTAATTTAAATATACAAAAAATATTTATATATAATAATCATGAAAAAAATAATATTTAAATAAAAAGGAATTAATCAATAAGTAAATAAAACATTCATAAATAATTAAGTTGATCTTGGATCACTCCTCCCCCTTGTTAACTTATTACTTAAACTGGTCAAGTAGTTAGATTACTAGGTTATTGGTCCAGGTTTTCACACCATGGTGAAAATGCAAGAATTTATCATATTACAATTAAGGATAGGAGGTAGCATTTAAAGTTCTCCCACATACCTATATATATTCACCCCTTTTGGGATTTATCCACTAATTTTGTAAGACTTCAATGGAAAACTCTTGGACACATATAGAGTCTTAGCCAATGTGGTTTACTCTCATCGAAAGAGCGATCCAATATTCATCCAAATATATTCCTTGTCATTTGAGTAATTAATATTAGAAAACAGAAGATTAAAAGAAAACATTCAAATAGTAAAATACATAGATGAATTGAAGCACTTAATGAGGTAGATGAGAGCAATGAATAAAATATCTCTTCTTTACCATACTACAAAAAAAAAACTTATTACGTCGCTACTTCACGACGGTTAAAAGTAAAAACACCGTAAAAAAAGCAATGGCATATCGGTAAATAAATCCTTATTTTAGAAGTGACACAAAAAACTTATAACGGCAGTTTTTAGGACAACCGCAATTATAAGTCAATCATTCTGTCTTCCCGTCATCGTGCCCTCTCTGTAGAAAGAAAGTATATGTCTCTTGTTTCTTTGGTTCCCAACGTCTCTACCTATGTCTCTTGTTTCTTTGGTTCCCAACGTCTCTACCTACCTTGAAGGAGGACCAATAAATACCTCTTACATCTTTTCCTTAATCTTTAATACCCTTTCATTGTACTTTTTGTTCCACTTCCATTTCCTCAATATGTTTCCTCTTGTATCGTCGTTGTCTTACTCTCTATTCAGCTTTCTTAAACTGGCATCCTCTTCAGGCTTTTCTCATTCCCGTTCACAGAAAATAACACATGATTTTGAGGATAAGCATCATTCCCAGATACGATACCAGCTTTGCCATTTCTAAATCTTCTCAAACGTCTGGATGAATTGATAAACAGAATTGATACATTAGAGAACTCGGTTGAAGAGATCTCCCTACAAGTAGAGAACCTACAAGAAAGCGTCAATAGTCTCCATTCTGATCTCTGCCACCAATGTAACCATCTACGCTTCCACCACCCTTCAGATGACCCAGAGACTCCTAAAACTCATATGACTCTACTTTATCATCTGATTGAAAGGCTTCACACCTTTCGGTATCAATCTCATTTTTTTAATACTTTTTGGCATTTGGTGTGCGGATAGGATAGATTTTTATAAAATAAAAATAATATTATGATATAATAATTTGTAAAGAATAGTCCAAATAGAATATTTTCTAAAGTTAGTTATTATTGTTATGATCAATTTGCTCAAAACTCAGCAAATTAATACATTAATTTTACCTTGTTTAATTTTATAAATAATTATTTAATCAGTACCTTAAAGGAAATTGAAATTGGAGTGCGCATATTTTAAGGAAAAATATTAATCAAGAAGTCTAATTTATCCAATAAATTGATAATGCAACAAATTTCAAATTACTAAATACCGTTAGCTTACTGTCTAATTTATTGGATTCAATCTAATATATATATATATATATTATCCTCAAATATATATACTTTAAGATCAAAGCTTTTTATAGCAGTTTTTATTAAAGCCCATCATTCATATACTTTTAACAGCGGTTATAGATAAAACGCTGTATAAAGTCTTCACTCTCAGACTTTTTACAGCATTTTATTAACAACCGAGGTTATAATTATATTTAACCACCGTAACAATTTAAAAAATTTACTAAACTTAGTCAACAGTGAGTTTCATATTTACTTTTCACACAATTACGAGAGGTCCTGTTCTTTGTCACACCTCCACAGACTTAGATGAAAAGCATTTTTTGTCATTTTTCAACTGATTTCGGTGACTGCATCATCGTTGTCAACGTTGTTCACTATCTCCATCGTCATTCACAAAGTTGTAAGTCACTGTTTAACTTCATTATTTTGTGGTATGTAAATGTTGCACTGTGGGTATGTAGGCAAGTGATTCACTGAAGTGGGTTATAGAGTTTTGGGTATTTTGTTGCTAAATAACCGAATGAGTTTTGTTCGTATATATGTTTGTGTATGTTATGAACTGTTGGGTGTTTTGTTGCTAAAAAACCAAATGAACTATTTTGTTGCTGAAAAACATAACAATATCAGTTTATGTATGCCTGTACAATAAGAATTCAAATTAATCTATTACTATATATTGACATTTAATTTGTATTTTTCTATTGTTTACTTACTTTGCTACCTATAGTTTGTCTTCATTATGGCACATACAGAGCGTATAGATGGAAAAATTAAAAAAAAAATCTTTAACGACAGTTTTTCTTAAAATTATCATTACAAGTATATATTGTAACGGCAATTAAAATAAAAACCGTTGTTATATGGTTAAACTGTAATGGTAAAATTCTAAATATATAACGGCGGTTTTTATAAAACTGCCGTTAAAGTATTAAACCGCCGTAAAAAGCTAGACATATAACGGCGATAGAATTCACAATGATCAAAAGAACCATCATGAAATATCATTTTTAACTGCCTTTATACTACATTTTTCTAGTAGTTCCACGTTTTGAACACACGAGTAATATTTTCCCTATAAATTCTGTATACTTACTAAGATTTATATATAGATTTTATTAGTTTGTAACTTATACTAAAGACATAGTTGTTATACATTCTTGTAGCAAGATATATATTAGTCAACTGTTAATTTAGGGACCAATTCAACCGTTGATTGTTATATATGGTGATACCAGCCAAATGTTATCATTTAGATTAATTTCAATATATTATAATGATTAACTGGTGTTTTAGTTTGAAATAGCTGTAAAGACATGCATGGTTTGATCAATAGTGTATAAGAATACTATTCTTAAGAGTTATTTTGCTACACATAATTATTAAGAAGGGTTAGGTCTAATTTTACTCTAAAAGTTGTCATGTACAAGCAGTGTTATCCCAAAGTTTTTTTGGATTCAATATTTTTTTATAAGTGTGTTAAAAAGGAGCAAAGTTGCTTTAAGTACTATTAAAAAACTAACGCTGATTGTTAATATTTTTAATAGCTAAGGGCAACTTTGCTCTCTTTATTAGGTGACATTGAACAAAAAAAAATAACTTTCAGAGCAATATTTCTCATACGTGATAACTTCTAAAGCAAAATATGATATTAACCCTTATAAGAACTATAACAATATTTCTCAAATTTAAATGAACTCTTTCTGCAAAAAGCAAGGGAACAAAATAACAGAGAATATAAAGAAGAATTCAAGAGGGGAAAAAGAGAGGAGCTTGAAATCGTGAGAGCACAAGGAAAACTTGAGCACTGCTTTTTGTGGGCAAATATCATAGGCAGGAATGGTAAAATGGTAATTTAAGGATATTAACTTCTGAATGTTGGGAGTAATAACACATATTAATGAAAGAATAAACCGGTAATCAATTAAGCTCCAACGTTAGAGTCCCAAATCCGAAAAGGAAAAAAAAGACTTTCTAATAAGCTATTAATTTACGGTAAAAAGGACTCAGTACTGCGTAACTTTGGTGCAAGGATGAGAAGTCGACAAATTTCGACTATGTTAGCCTGTGTTGAGCTATTGGTGTGGATACAAAATCACTCCTCCTTTTAGCCATTTTATTAGTCCAAGTTCATATCTTACCTCTATATATATATAAACATATATATATATATATATATATATATAAACTAAGGCTTCAGTTAACTTTAGTAAGGACCTTTTTTGGACCCACTAGAACTCTAACACTCTGCTTGGGTAGAAAGAAAATTTAGAAGGAAAGAAAATGAGAAGAAAGAAAATAGAAAGAAGAGAAAACTTGAATAATAGTACAAGTATCTATCTTGCTTGGATGAATGGGAGAAAACATGGAGGAAAGGAAATGAATAAATATTAAAATATTGGAAGCAAATGGATGATAGCTTTACGCACAGTAGAAGGAATTTTTTTATCCAAATCTCTCCATAAGTAGAGTGAAAATTTGGGGGAGAAATAGGCGTGGGACCCATCTAATTTTTTTCTCTATTTTTTCTTTCTCTTATATTTTCTTCTCAATCCAAGCAAGAGAAAACTCATTTTCTCTCTAATTTTTTATCCTATTTTTCTTTTCTCTCCTCTTTTCCCTCAATCCAAGCACAGCGTAAGGGTATGTTTGGCATGAGAGATTTAGATGGGAAAAGAGAAATGAGAGATTTATTTTTCTCTTGTTTGGCACTATAAAATTTTTAGGAATAGAAAAATTTATTTTTAAGATTTTCCCTCTCCTCTCCTCCTAATCTTCCCCTCTAAAATTGGGGGATTTGAGGGAAAAATTAAAATTTTATTTTATTTTGACTATTATATATAATATTTTTTAATATCTAATAGTTATATATATATAAAAAATCATTCTTTCTTGAATTAAACAATATAACATTAAAACTTTTCACCGTCCCTCTATCTTCATTACTCCAAAAGAGATAATATTAAAATTACTTTATTTCCGTTCTCTCCTCCCCATCCATTAAAATTTTTCTCTCCCTTCACCTCTCCTCAGTTGAGCCAAACACACGGTTAATAGTTGACTACTAATGGTACTAAAGTTGACTACTTACTAATATGAGTATGAACAGAAGTTAATTAACTACTACTCTCTTCAATCCTTAATATAAAAACTAATTGATTTTTTAGATAAATTAAAGAAGTTAAATAAATTAATTAATAGTGACAAAATATAACTCTTCAAGATGAATTCATATTATATACTTATTTTAATCTACCCAAATTAGTTAATTAGCTCTTATATTAGTTATAATTAAACAATTCATTTAGTTTCTTTAATTTATATAAAAAATTAACTAATTCTTATATTAAAAATAGAATGTAGTACTATTTTAGAGATGAGGATTGAAGACTTACAATTAAATAGTTGATTCTAGTATTGAAAAGCTATAGTATGCACAAAAACTTAGAATTCATTTATATTCGTCATCTGATTCTTTTACAAAAGGTTTTATATATTTAGCAAAACTAAGGTATTTTTTAAATCTCTTCCAAGTTCCTTTGTTTATTAATTCATCATACTTTGATTAATAACATCGCAAAACATAATTCTAAGAGTTTTATTAACTTCAGTGCACTCGATCGGTTCTCAGCATCGCACTGAGAACTTATAAAACTATATAATCATTAAAGAAGAAAAGTGAGCCAAATCATTTGTCCAACTACGTTTTTCTTTTGCTTAAAAAAACAATTAAGAAAACAAAGAAAGGAGCATTAGCTATAAGAAAACATTAATATAAGTTGAAAAGGGAATCCAATTTCATCTTAATTTTTCATGTGAATGAACAACATTGATAAGGTACATAGCATTATTTAAGATCTAGACAACGTTGTTATATTTAATTGCAATTATCCTAAGCGATGATAAATATTTTATATCTGGCTTCCCAAAAGTCAAGAGCCTTAAGTCTTTTTTTAATATTTATGGAGGAAACTAGTTAGGTAGAAACAATCCAAAATGTCAGACATATTATACGGTAAAAATTGACATTTAATTTAATTTAATATTTAACCAAAGAGATTAATTTTTTTGGAATCCAAGGCTATTAATAAGTTAAAGCCTTGAAAGTGGAGACAACAATTCTCGGCAATGTATACAGACTTGTGTCCTTAGTAATCCAAGTTCTTCATTTTTAATAAGTAAATGTGACTTATAATTATTTTTTTTAAGAAAAATATATCATAAATATTAAAAGTAGATTCTTACCATGTAATTTCTTTGTTGTATATTGACAAAGAAAGAAGGAACACAACTATAAATTTTAAGTTAATAATTTCTTATTGAAATGATTTTCAAAATATAAACTTTAATATTAAATCTCACTTTTATTATTTTTTGTTTAAAAAATTATCTTAATAATTCCTTCACTAATTGAGTTGAATGGTAAAACAAATTAGCCCCTTACTATCGGTTCAAGTTTATTACAACTTTTAATTCAACTGGGATGAAAATCAATACAGTTCAACTTAGTAGAATAGTAAATCAATGAATAAGTTCTCTCGCTGATCTGATTAAAAGTTTTATATAGGTTTTCTGGGTTTAATTTTTTTTGCTTACTAAGCATTAAACAAAATTGTTTTGAGTTAAAAAAAATAGCAGTTCAAAATATTTGTGTTTTAGTAACTCTATTTTACTAGACTATATGTGATTTATTCATAAATATTCTATTTATTTGTAGATTAATACTTCTTATATTTAAAATTACTCTTCCAAAGTTACATATGAATATTTTTATATATTTTAACTAAATATATCATTTTAATTATAATCAGTATGGCTCCGATCGAGTTGACCTCAACTTGAACTACTACCTCAACAAGTTAATTAACTAATCAGGTTTTTAGTACCCTATATTAAATCACATCCTGAGAACCAATGAGTCAGTCTTCTAGTCAGTTTGATTAAGAGTTTTGTACAGGTATACCAAGTAAAATTTTATATTTGTTTTCTTCCCTTGCCAAACCTGAAACAAAGTTATTGAGTTAAAAATATAATTGTTTATTATATTTGTGCTTTATTTTAGTAATTTTGTGTTGTTAGATTATGTATAGTTTATACATTATATATAAATGTTTTATTTAATTGTTGATTAATTCTTTTTATTTAAATAGTACTTTCTTTTTAAGATTATATATGAATTTTTATATTTTAATTTAATTATATTATCTTGATTTTATGATTGGGTTGACCCCATTAAATTATAGTTGTACTATATCAACCTTTAAACTATTGTCTTATGATAAATTCGATTTTCAGTATGCATATGATTTAATTTACAGGTTATAGAAGAAAAAGGGGAAATTGGACAAAGTTCCTTGGTTATTTCTTTTTTTGTGAAAATAACTGAAATCAAATTATAGGTATAAATATTTTGTGTGTAAAATTTGTAAAATACTGATAATCTTTATGTGTACAATTTTATCACATTTTTATTATCAATAAGATTTTTAGCATAGACTTTTTCTAATTTTTTAGGAAAAAATACCAATATGAAGGGGGAAAACACAAGAAAGGAAGAGATGATTTATCAGGAAGACACGACGCGGTAGAAAAAGAGGAAAGCCTCAGATTTCGACATATAACAGGGGAGAGAAAGAGAAGACCAATTTAATTGTTTATGACATTAATTAGTAAAAGAGTAAGATATGTAATTATTTGAGGCGTGTTTAATATCTGAAGAGTATTATTTTATTGTAATTATAGTAATGATATTTTGGGAGATATTCTAATAATATTTAAGGAAGCATTCTAACTCTTAAGTATATAGATTTATACTTAAAAGTAATAGACGGCTCGCCCTACCTAATATTAATATCGTCTAAGATAAATATATATTTTACCCTATCTTTAGATTGTGGTGAGTTCAATCCCTTTAAAAAATTTTATACAACAAAATAAGAGAGAGGGAGGGAGAGGGTTCATTGACCTTTAAAGGTGAAAAAGAATTTTGAGAAACAATAAAGTACTGGTAATTTTTATGTGTAAAATTTATCTTGTATTTTTTATTAATAAAATTTTTAATAGAGATTTTAAAAATAAAATTAGGAAAAAAAATATCAATTTAAAGGGAAAAAGAAAGAAAGAGATTGATTTATCATAAAGACACGAAGCGCGGTAGAAAAAGAGGAAAGCCTTAAGTTTCGCACCAAGATTATTATTGACATATAAGGAGGGAGAGAGAGAGAGAGAGAGCATTCATTGACCTTTATAAGGTGAAAAAAGAGTTTTGAGGAACAAGGAAATGGTCCACACTCTGACTTCTGGTTTGGTTTCACATAAAAACATGTTATGTTTACGTATAGAGTTGCAGAGCATTGAAGGATATAGGTCATGAGGTAGCTATACGATAATATGACTATATATATCTGTTGTGTTGTGTCATGAGAATGAATGAGAAAGAAAGCTAAAGAAAGAGAAATCCAGTCTTCACGAAAAGGAATCCTATTTCTCTCTCTCTCTTACTCAACGGTAAGGTGGTAAAAGGGAATTGAATTGAGAGCAAGGAAGAAAGAGAAAACAAACAACAACAAAAACAACAAACACCAAATCTTCTGCCAACCCCGAAAACTACAATTTAAAAACAAACAAATGCTAAAAAGCCATTGCATTGGTTCCAGTTCTTTTGCTTTTGGCCCTTTTCCTCTTGTCTTCTTCTCCCCAACCTTTTGATACTCTCTCTTCTTTCAAAGTCTCCTCCTATATTTATAGTTTTAAAACTTTTCCTAAGTTTTGCAAGTTATGAAATAATAATTGAAATTCATAATGACAGTGTCCTCATTTATAAGAAACATACCACTATGATAATATGTATAAAATTTTAGTTCTAAATATAAATTATTTATAAAGTAATTAATAATATATTTTTTAATTTTATTCTTATTGAATATAAAGTATTTATAGAATTATTGAGAACTTTTTCCAATACCCTTTTTAATAAAGATAAATATAAAAATTTTATCAATTTAATATATTACTTAGTATGCTATAATAAGATGCAATTGACTTATCTAAAGAACCAAAATTGCTATATTCAGTAAAAATGTTTTTTGAGAAATAATACAAAGCAGGAGTTTTCTCTTGTTCACTTTTGGCATTTTCATATATAAGCCACGCCATCCTCAAAAAAAAAAAAAATATTTCTCATAAATTTAAAACCCCCGGGCCTAATAAGCTCACTTTCACTCGCCATCGTCTCTTAAAACCACAACACTTCACTTTCTCTCAGCTTAAAATGGTTCACCACCATGAGAGCTCCGAGGTGGAAGCCAAAAATGACCCACAAGAGCAAGCGAAACGACCCAAGTTTTCCATAAACGACGACGTAGACATCCTCCGGGAAATCCTTAAACGACTCGACGGTCCTTCTCTGGGTGTGGCCGCTTGCGTCTGCCGTTTATGGTGCAACCTCACTCGCAATGACGACTCCCTCTGGGAACACCTCTGCTTCCGCCACGTGTCCTCTCCTCCTCCACCCTCCGTCCGCCCCGTCGTTTCTGCTCTCGGCGGCTACAAGCGCCTCTACATGGTCTGCGTGCGTCCAGTTCTGAGTCGACTCGGAGACTCGGACCGAGTCAAGAAACGAGTCTGGACTCGTCACGCGGTTCAACTCTCACTCTCCTTGTTTTGCATTGATAGCTATGAGAGAAGACTCAGTGGTGACGCGTCCTCATCGTCGCTCATGTTTCTCTGTAATCCCATCAACGTTTGATTTATTCATTTTTTTTTTAATTTTTTTCTTGGAAAAAAAATTTACGATTCGTTTATTAATATTATTATTTTGATATTATTATGCCTTTCGCAAGTTGTAGCAAAATAAAGATAACCACTGTTTGGTACTGAACAAAACGGGCACGCATATATAAAAATATTTAGCAAATATGAGTTTCTTTTTGCTCATTCTGATATCGTTTTTCACTTTTTAATAATATTGTTGTTACGATTATATGTGTTAATGTGGTCAAAACAATACTTGCTTGCTTTTCTCTTTTAATATTTTTTTTGCCCACTCTATTGATTTGGTATGTGTTGTTTATATAGAATATGGATTTTTCTTTCCAGGAGAGCAAGTTGCTGTAATTAATAGAATTATTTGTATTTCCTCCTTCAATATATATAACATTATAAGACTCATGACTTTAAGAGGGATATTTTTATTTTTCTTGGCGAAGAAGGATGTGATTATACGATTATAATCTTTAAAAGTTTATATTAATTATATGATTATATATGTTAAATCTCTTATTTATGTTATATATGCTTATTTTTTTGGTGGCAGGGGTTATAAATTAAAAGGTAATGTCGTAAGTATCTGTATTTGCATGCAGCCTTTGACAAAATTAGTATGTATTTCTTGCGTTTAATTTAAATGAGAAATATGCTTTGTTATATCATGATGTTGATTTTCATTAAATATATGCTCCTTTTTTTCGTTCTATTCGATTTTAGGAACAATTGAACGTTTGATATTTCAAAGGATTGATATTATGAAAGCATGTCAAAGAAGAAAAATTTCTGTACTTTATTATTTTTCATAATTTGAATTATTTTTAAAATTTAATAATTTATAATTTAATTTATATAATTTATCTCAATTTTTAAATTCACTTCGTATGCCCCCTTCAAGAATTATTTTTTCAGTGTATTTGGATGGCTTCTAAACTTGAGTTTTAAATCTAGGTTTAGACAAAACTTTAGTTTTGAAAAATTTTAAAACAAACAGTTATATTTGTTCAAACGAGCTTTTAAATTAAACCATGATTTAAAACTAATATTTCAGATAAACTAGTCAGAGTAGTTTATAGAATAGTAAAAGAGTTTATGAACTAATCAATTATTATATTATCCATATTTTTTCTTACACCATCTCTCATATTTTTTCTTACACCTTCTCTTCTCTCTCATACTTTTTCTTACACCCTCTCTTTTTTCTTTTCTTGTACCATCTCTCCTCTCTTATCTTATATCTTATTTCTCTTCATTTAATACTCATACCCTTTTTCATAATTTACCAATAATAAAAGTATTTCTAGAAATAACTATCAAAATACTCATTTCTTCAAAACTATTTTTTTTCATAAACTCTTCTCTAAAACTCATTTTCTATAAGCTGCTAAATTTTTTTTTTTCATAGGTCCATTTCTAAAATCTGATCCAAAAGGCATTTTATCTCAAACAAACATATTACTCATTTCAAAGATAGTGTAGTTGGACATTGAACAAGTAGATAGAAGTGAGAGAGAAAAATATTTTAATCCTTGAGGGTAAAACCAGGAAATCATTTCAATTTTAGAAGTAATAATTGAGATAATTGAGGCTACTCCATGATGGAGAAGAGGCAGCTATTCCTCAGAATCTACCAGTTCTGTCGGAAGAAAAGCTTTGCAGAGAGAATCAAAGGGTCTTTGGCGTGTGCGAAGAAAGCTGTTTGGATGAGGCTAAGATATGCTCTGGGGCTGAGGATATTACTACGGGTTCTATTACCGTCACAGAAGGTTCTTCCGCCTCTTAGATGGCCATCCCTAACGCAGAAGCGACTCTTGCTTCTTCAAAATACTTAATGCGTGTTTGGCATCACGCTTAGGAATAAATTTTGGGGTAAAATCTCAGTTTAAAAAAATTTCACATAAATATTAATTTTTGTCTAAAATTGATTTTGAAACAAAAATTCAGTTTACAAATTTTTTTGCCAAACAGCCATTTTTGTCCATAATTAATTTTGGACAAAACCTCAGTTTGAAACTATGATTTTAAATAAGTTATTGAAAATAGATTTTGGAACTGTAAAAGAACTTATAGATTATTTAATTACTATTTTACCCCTACTTTTTTCTTATACTCTCTCTCATCTCTTTCCTCTCTCTCCTGTCTCCCTCTCTCTCTCCTCTCTTTCTCCTCTCTCCTATTTATTCTCAACCTTTTCTCCTATCTCATACTTTAATCTAAACATCTCTATTTATAGAATCTATTCTTCCCAGAATCTATTCTCCCCAAAATCTATTCTCCAGAATCTATTCTTCCCAGAATCTATTCTCTCTATAATCTATTCTCCAAAAGCTAATCTAAACACACCCTTAATCACTGTTATTCTTTATTCTATATAAATGTGGAGAGGTTGCTGAGCAGAGGAGTAAAAGTGAAGAGGTGGGAAAAATGATGCGATTTGAGAAAACAAGATGACGATGGGTTGGTGAAAGGCATTAATGGGTGCCAGAGAAAGATGAACGAGGATACGAGAAAGTAAGCCCAAATCTTCCGAGGAAAAAAGTAAGAACATAGGACCTAATATAATGGATGTTAGGTTTTGTTTTTTTGTTTAGTTGGACCAGGTTTTAGGACAAGATCGAAAAACTTACTAGTGTATATGCTAAATGAACCGTCATTGCGTAGCCCAATAAATAATAACATATGGTTTCAAATAGTCTGAAAATATATTGAATTCCCTAGGAGGGTCACTTTTTTATCCTGTTTTTTTTTTAAAAAAATTCATCATTTTTCCATCAAGTATAAAACCTGTTTAATTATTTTAAAATTAATTCAAATTCTCAATCAAATTTTAGGTTTTAGCTTAATAGCAGCTTAATCTATAATAAAAATGGGTTTTTTAGTTCCAACCGAATTGTAAGCAACTCCGATCATACCATTCGGTTCTTTAATCATTGAAAATTATCACTTTAGAGTTTTCCATCTAGGTTACCTTGCCTCTCAAATAAGAAAGGGTGAAAGGAATGCCCTCCCATTTAAGCAAAGGATATTGCCTCTTTTTCCTTTTGCCTTTTTTTCATTATTATTAAGACTCAAATCGTGATAATTAAATAATATTGAACATAGTTATTCTTTAATTTAAAACACACGCATCGTACTTTCTTATTTTTAATACAAAAAGTCTGGGCCAGAAATTACGTTTTTTATGTCATACCTTCCTTCGCGGGTACGTTTCTTATCATGAAATAATCTTAATTATATGGCTAACAGACCATTTCAAGGTCATAAAAAGGAAATCAACTTAATTACTTGAAAATATTCTTGTATTTTTTGCATTTCTATTCACGTATTTCAAGTAAGTATCAATTGCATAAAAAAAAACCTTTTCTTTCGTTTTCCCACCAATTTTAAAAACCATATAATCAAATTTGAAAAAAAAAATTGAAACGAGAAAATTGTTGGCTTATTTCAAAATTTAAATCTCAACATGTCTCTTAATTAAGGTTGTACATAATGACCAATTTATGTCACAAACTTTCCATGATTGTATGATCTAGCTAACTAAAAATATTGGATACGGGATGGTTATTTATATTTACAGTAAAAAAAAAATACCTAAAACCATTTGACTTTGTATATATTTGAATAGTGTGTATTTCCTACATATGTTTATTTATAATGGCTAAGAGGCCAACTAAACCAGAAACAAAACAAACAAATCCAAATAAGTAAATTAAGGGGGGCGCTTGAATAGATCTATTTGAATTTTAGATTTAAAATCTAACAGTTAGAATCCATATATTTAAAATCATTTGTTTCGTTAGTATAAAATTCACACCAATAAAACTGAGTTGTCCTACTTGTGTATGTGACTTGTCTATATATTTGGACAAAATTGAAAGAGAATAATGATTGAGATTTTAAATAATTAGAGTATATTAGGTATTGAAATTATAAAAGAATTATATAAAAAAGGTAGTATATATAAAAATTCATCTTGGTTCAGCGAGTCAAATAAGTGAATCGGAATAGATTCTTTAACTAGTTCAATAAAAGATTTTATATGGATTATTTGTGTTGGACTTTATATATATTTTTCTTTCTTTTTTATTGATTATTAAATAACATCATTTTGAGTTTTAAAAAAATAGCAATACATCATATTTGAGTTTTATTAACTCTTTTTTTTTATTGAAATATGCATATTTATATATAAATATTTTATTTATTTGTAAATTAATGTCTTTTTTTATCATTTAAACATCATGCTTTCTAGGGTTATATAGAAATAGGAATATATTTGTATATTTTAATTAAATTGTATTATTTTAAACTATTGGTCGGACCATTACATTTACTTTTAATTTATCTATTTGATTTTCAGTATCCTAAGATTCGCTTGAATCCATACAAATTTTATGTATAAAAAAGGTGGGTTTGATTCAAATTCAAACCCAAATCCAAACTCTCATTAATCCAAACATAATACAAGAGAATTTCTCGTAGGAAAGAGCAACATATAGGAAACAAGAAACACAAATGCAACATCAGTTCTATATAGAGATACTATTGTTATTGTTGTGAACTCAGTCACTTTTCTTTCATCCTTGTTTTCTTCTATTCATTCATATATAACGGGTAAAAACATTATTTTCACTCCACCAGTCTCTGCGGCCTCTCCATTTTCTCTCCTCACATGTATGTTAGTTAGTAAAAGCATTTTGGCAAGGATGTTTGTTTGCACACTGAGTGGCAGAGCAGAAGATAACTGAATGTCATTCTTCATTGAAGAATTAGAAAACTACATGGGACTATTTTGGTCAAGGGAAAAAAAAACACTTATTTTATTGTATCTAAGCTTGCCCAAAAATTGTATACAAAATTTATGAAAGATGGCCCAATAAAAAAAAAAAAGCAGCAAAAATTAAATATAGTAAATAATATTATACTGACGCACCAGCGGTTTCCGTTAGCCTTATTCTGAACATCTAGTATTAATTGTAATAAGTGGTTTGCTTCCTCATGAAATTATCATTTTCTATTTTTAATAATAATAAATCCTATTTTTCATACTCTCATTTCTGATCGGCTATTCACGACGGAAGCTCCTGTTCATCGCCGCACTCCGCCCCGAATCGGATCCACTTCTGAGATCGAATTTCAAACCCTTGAAATCTCAGTTTCAAATTATTTTCCCCATACCTTCACCATTTTGTAGAGTTGAGTTCGCCCCGTAAAAATTGGCTTGTGTTTCGAAATTTTTTTGAACGCAGTGAGATTCGCTGTTAGCTCAGGTCAATTTTGCTCGAGCTTCTAAGTACACGTGGCGATTTGGCTTTTCCTCAAGCCCATTACCGGCATCGATCTCGGTGAGTTTTCCCCCATTTTTCGGGCTATTATAATTTGTGCTAATTTTTATTTGATTTGGGGCTTTTTTTTTTTTGGGGGAATAATCTGAGTATAAATTTTGCGTCTGTTTCTTTGAATTTTGATCTTAGTGCGAAATTTTGTGTTATTATCAAATTTAGCTGATTTTGTCTTCCGATTGAGAGTTTGGTTGCTTTCCTCCCTTTTGGGAGTGGATTTAAGGTTCTAAATGGTATATTGAGTTTGACGTTGGACAAGTTTGTTTTCTGGCTAAGACTGAGAAATGAAAATTTCCGAATTAATGTTCAATGAAACGGAAGGAAAGTAAGAAAATTGTAGTACAATAGGTTCACGATCTATGTTGTTTTGTCTTGTAACCCTTCAATAAAGGAATCTGAACTGTACCTTGATTCTAAGCAACCATACAAAGAATTAGTCCTAGGTTGACGTTGAATAATTCCATCTAAAATTATTTGTTCACGTTGGCTTACTGTCTCGTTTTGTTGAGAACTTTTGAATTTTTGTACATCTAATAAGAACCAATACTGTGATAATCTGACCTGGATATTACCCAACAAAATTATAGTGTTTGAGTACAATTTGATGTGCTGTGTATTTTTTGATACACGTGCTCAATTCGTTTTGGACTCAATATAGCTGAATTTTCAAAGTATCAATGCTTTATAGTTGTACATGGATCTTAGACGCAATTCTTTTGATCCTTCAAACTGAAATTGAATTTTATTTCTTCGACAAAACAGTTAGGAGAAAATGAACCAAGTTTGATGTGAGAATGGAGTATTTTTCGTTGATAAACAAGTCAGGCGGCTCATAGGGTTTTGTTTCAAAATTTCAGATCTGAAGTGATTTGGGTTCCTTCATGGAAGTAAGCAAAGAAGAGGAGGCTCATAAAGCAATAGAAATTGCTGAGCAGCGATTTGCTCAGAGAGACTTTGTTGGTGCAAAAAATTATGCATTGAAGGCCAAAACCCTGTGTCCAGGAATGGAAGGCATAGCTCAAATGGTGGCGACATTTGAAGTTTACATTGCTTCCGAGATTAAAAATAATTCTGAAAGAGATTATTATTCAATTCTCGGATTAAAACCTTCAGCAGATGAAGAGAGCATCAAGAAACAGTACAGGAAGATGGCCGTGTTGCTTCACCCAGATAAGAACAAATGTGTAGGAGCTGATGGAGCGTTCGAACTTGTATCCGAAGCATGGATATGGTTGTCAGATAATGCTAAGCGTAGTTCTTATGATCTCAAGAGAAATACACAACTATCCGCTGGGATTAATCAGACAAATTTGTCTTCAGTCCATGCTACAGGAGCTACAGGTTATACTTTCAATAAATGCTCCAATTTTTCGACCTCCCATGGTAGGCTTGACACTTTCTGGACAATTTGCACTTCTTGTAATGTTCAGTATGAGTATCTACGCAAATATGTGAATAAGAGACTTTCATGCAAAAACTGCCGTGGCACTTTCATTGCTGTGGAAACCGGGGCAGCCCCAGCAAATGGTTCCTTCCCGTATGGTCCTTGGTCTTATACTCTGGGTAATAGTTATGGAAGCCATTCATTTGATGGAGTTACGTATGTCCCAACTAGAGCTCCCTATTTTAATGGAAATGGAGTTACTGGATACCATTCTGGACATGGATACGAGTATGTTCCAAATGTTTCATTTCAATGGAGTTCAACAGGACATGTTACTCAGAACGGATCAACTACATTATCTACTGGTTCAGTATATCAGGCCAATGGAAATGGAAAGAGAGGAAGACCAAAAATCAGATCAGGAGTTGATAGGAGTCACCATGTGGGAGAGACTGTTCTCAATATGAATCCAGATGTATCACATTCTTGTTATGATCCGCAGGAAATTAAGCCCAGTAAACCTGATAAGAGAAGGAAAGTTGTTGTGGAAGCCGGCTTCAGAAATAACTATGAAGAAAATGACTTGAAAGTTGCTCCAGGGTCAAGATTGGCCAATAGAAATGAAAGCATTGGGCATGGCCCAAAGTTTTCCAGTACAAGTGAAGTTCAGTCTAAACAGTCTTCCATGGATTTGGTGTTTGACACCAGAAAAGCGTTGATTGAGAAGGCCAGAAGAGAAATTAGAAAGAAACTGGAAGAGATGAAGTTGAAATCTGAAACGGCTGCTGCAGTTAAGGGGAATGAAAAAGCAAAATCTGAAGTCATTCAAGAGAAAAAAGGTACAAATGGTCGACCAAGTATAAATTTTTCTGGTCTTCAACTAGAGCATAGGAAAACCGGTCCAGTCTCAATCACCGTCCCAGATTCTGATTTTCATGACTTTGATAAAGATAGGTTAGAGGAATGCTTCAAGCCAAAGCAAATATGGGCCTTGTATGATGAGGAGGATGGCATGCCTCGATTGTATTGTATCATCCGTGAGGTTATTTCTACCAATCCATTTAAGATTCATATTAGTTTTTTAAGCTCCAAAACTGATAATGAGTTTGGCTCAGTGAATTGGCTAGATTCAGGTTTTACCAAATCTTGCGGAAATTTTAGGGCGTGGAGCTCAGATATTGTTGAGCATGTTAACATTTTTTCTCATGTTCTTAACCGTGAGAAGGCTGGTCGAGGTGGTTGTGTTCAGATATATCCTAGAATAGGAGATATTTGGGCTGTTTATCGAAATTGGTCACGGGAATGGAACAGAGGCACGCCAGATGAAGTGAGGCATCAGTATGAAATGGTGGAGGTTGTTGATGAATATTCCGAGGAGTTTGGGGTTTGTGTGACTCCCCTTGTGAAGTTAGATGGATTCAAAACAGTATATCAGAGGAATCCGGACAAAAGCGCCATTAGATGGATACCGAAAAGAGAAATGTTGCGCTTCTCGCACCAAGTGCCGTCATGGTTAGTCAAGGGAAAAGGAAGCAATTTGCCAGAAAGGTGTTGGGACCTGGATCCAGCTGCGACCCCAGATGGACTTCTTCATGCTGCTACTACTGAAGGAAACGGTTTGTAGGCATTGTTGAAGCAAAATTAATATGATTATTACACTTTAGCATTCTTGGCATAATATCTAGATCTAACTGTGCAATATGCCACACTTGGTTAGAGACATTAACCACAGGTATTCTTAGGGCTGAGACTTGTTTACTCAAGTTTCTTGGTGCCATAGGAACTGTAACTGTTGTGGCCAATCGTCATACGGCGCTCACACACGAGCCTGCCTCCCTGTAACTTTTTATGGTCAAGAATTGGAAGTATGAATTAACCAAATTGTACCTTTGTATTTTCAACTAAAATAAATCGGCCAATAAAATGCCACACCAGATGACAATTAAAATTTCTGATACTCACAGTTTTGATGACTCAATTAGAGATTTCAGTTGCCCTTTGATGTGGCATCAAAGCACCTTTTCCTGTCCCAGGAGTGCTATCCACATAGTAATTTGCTTAAGCATTTTGGGGTCTGTGTGTGTCCTGTAGATTTTATTCTGTCTGGAAGTGAGAATGCCATAAATCATAGAATGTAGGGGAAATTAACGTAGGAGCCAATATTTTGAGAAATTTATGTTGAAATATCTTATAACAAATAATTAATTTAGACAAAACGTAGCGTCAGTACTTTATATAATATTTCAATTTAATCCCTTCTTTTTATAAAATATCATTTTAGTTCTTTAACCCTATCATCATTAGTCTCAAATAATAAATTTTGTGCCAATCATTGTTAACTTTTTAAAATTAAACTTAATATGTTAATATTTTTGAACATTTTTTTTCAATGTTTCAAATTTCAATATCCGTATTACAATGTTAGGATTCGAAGGCAAAAAGAAACATTGTCAAACTTAAAGAAATCTAAATGAAATTTTTGTCTAAAATTAAAAGACCAAATGTACACTTTTATTTTTTTTGTTCTAACAATCGAAGTTACTACCTAGTTTTATAGGTGAAAAGCCCATCCATACTCTCTTAATATAAGATTTGGACCTTTTAAATTTAACTTGTGAAGATTTGATATGCAGTTTTTAATTCTTAATTTAAATGTTTTTTTTTAAAAAAATGTGACCATTAAATATTGACTTCGTTATACATTCTATAAAATTTAGATCATAAAAATTTTACCATGAAGAATTTTAATTAGGACGGGGGTACCTAACCTCATCCTTCAAGGTGACGTGGAAACTAATTAGCATAATTTAACTCCTATTATTATTATAAAAATTTTGCTATTGCTCCATTTGTTAATATTTCTATTAACACTCTTTGAATTTATTTGGTTCGATTATATGGAAGAGGATTACCTATAATTCTTATGTAATCTAATGATTCAGGTATTGGTTAGACCTATGTAATTATAAGGGATTATATTTTCCAATCATAATTAACTCAAGTGATGGAAAGGGAATTACATTGCTTATATATATATGAATGATGATTACAATATATGGGAATATAGAAAAGAAGACATTATTTACCCTTATTTTTTTCATAGTCTTCTAACATCTCTTGGCAATACTCCGTTGCCGCCGAATCTCATTGGCCACCATCCTTCTCTAGCAACATGAGGTCATCATATAAATATATTTAAAATAATCTTCTTGTTATAATATATATATATAGACAATTTTAATTAAAAACATGTACTATTAATTGTTGTATAATAGACCACAACTTTAAAAAAATTTCATTATACTTTAATTTATTATTATATATAGAATTTAACTTATTAGTTGTCATATACATATTTATATTAGATTTATTGACTTAATTCTAGATTTATATAAAAATAATATTAGCTGTTATAAAAATTTTATTAAGTGCCCTTTTTTTTCTCAAGCTCAAGAGGTCATATGGGCTGAGTTGGACCGGCCCCTTTTGCCTGACCAGAAACGTTTGAACGAAATTAAATGGCAACATTTGCACCCAACGTTGGTATGTTTAACTAGCGAAATGATACTTAAATTTATATCTAAAAATAATAGACAGCTCACTCTATTTAATATTAGTATCACCTAGAAGGAAGGGAGACTTTGCATGTGTTTAGATTGTGGGTGAGTACAACTCCATTCTAAAAAAATAGCAACTATTGCCTTATTTTGATTTCCCAACAGAAGAATGCCATGAATCCTTTGAAATAATAGCGAGGTCACAGTTCCTCGTTGAGAAAGACTTTGAGAGAGCTTTGCTCTATAAGGGATACACTGCAAAGAGTCTGTTCTCAAATCAAACAAATCTGCGCAGTTACATTTTTCATCCTGAAGGGAAGGTACTTTCCGTAGAGGAGTACTAACTTTTTAGAGCACAAGAGCGGACCTGCAGACAAGTTTCCCTTACCGAGTATTGAAACGGGAACTTCAGGCAGCAAGCTTTTTTTTGGACAGGGAACTTTTCCCTATTACTGCATTCCCGAATCTCCCTAAAAGGGTGACCAACTTCAAAAGGATTTTTAACACTACGGTATAGGCTAAACCCCTATTAAGTTAGGAAAAACCCACTATTTAGCGACATTGAAGATGAGGACATATCGTTAAGTAGTGGTTTTCTTTAGTGACTTTTCTTCAGGTAGCCCTGAAGTGATACTTAAAAATATTTATTTTATAATTTTTAATGATTATTCTTTTTTCTATTCTTTCTCTAAAATTATAATTGAGACTTTTTAATTTTAGAAAAATATTTTTGACCTCAATAATATCTTATAAATTCTTTTTTTATAAAATTTGGGACGTTACGATTTTTTATTGATCACAATTTGATAAGCAGCCACTTGTATTGGTGTAGAGTGGACAATATGATCAGAGTCCTCACATGTGCCACTAGGGTTCAGTGGAGCCTGGTTTGGTATAGGTGCTGGTGTGGCCATATAAATGTCATGAATGGGTTCTACAGGAGCAAGGGACATAATCTCATCTTCTGGTTTTAATGAAGGAGCTTCGACCTCTGTTGGCTTGCTTGTTTAGGATGATGCCTTTTCCCTTTGTCTTTTCCACTCATCTGAGCTGTTCCTGAACTGCTGGATATTAATTATTATCATATACAAATTTTAACGGCATTCAGCTTCAGCCTTACGACGTTCTTCAGCAGCCTCGTACTCTTTTTCTGCCTCAAACTTAATTGAAAGGAAGTTAGAATCTTCATCTTGATAGCACTCTTCTTCCTCATATTTGTACTAGTCATCATACTCATAATGGCGATGGGCATTATACTAGTCAATGGTTGGCATATGCATGACGATGATCTGCATACTCATATTAATCAATATATTTATATCAATAATGATTAGTACACTCATATCATCGTTAATCAACGTACTCATATTGTAACTGAACATATAATCTTTTCAACAACTGGTGGTACGATTATATCTACAAGGATCAATATAGTCCTATTGTTAGTAATTGTATTGGTCGGAGGAGCTCATAGTTGCAACTCACTAACACGCTCCTTTGTGTATTAAGGTGATTCTATAAACCTAAAGACACAAAGTTTAAAGATCCTATTCAACAAGGTTAATCCTTCAGGAACCTAAAAGCTCTTTAGAGATAACACTTGCTAAATAAGTAACAACCTGAGTAAAGTCTTCGTAATGACATCTGATGGTTCAAAAACTCCATAGGAAAAACATTACAAAGCTCGACCAACTGAAGGTGATTTGTACAGAGGATAGGCCAAATAGGGTGTGAGATGAATGTGTTATAGGGTTGAAAGATATAAATGTTCATTAAACCAAACAATAAATCATGTAGATTAAAGAACTAAAGTTAAAAGCAAGGAATATAATTCAAAGTTTTAAGAATGCAATAATTTGTTTTGGATCTTTTCTTCCCCCCTTTTTAACTTGGGTTAAGGTCTTAAAATACCTTAGAAGTTTCTATAAAGGAGCATTAGTATTCAAATTTTTTTTTGGATCTAGTATCTTTTAGAAGTTTATTTTGTAGAATTTTTAGCATGCCCAACCGTTAGAAGTTAATCTTGACTATTATGTTGACCAATATACTAATATGGCATGCCCATATCTATGTATGACATTTTTTATTTTACATTAAGGTATAAGTTTTCACTTATGAGCATTAGTTATCCAAAAATTTTTCTTGTGTTCAATATTGCCACAATCATTATTCATGTTCAATTTGATAGTTAGTTGACAAGATATGCTGAGCTGACTATTCTACGTGTCGTCAATTTCATTTTTAAGTTAAATTTATAAATAAAGAAAAAAAATAAAAAAATGCATCTCTTCAAACTTTGCCATACGCTATCTTCTTAAATTTATAACATAACATATATTTGTGGCTATTCCCAAAATTGACCCCATCCTTTACCCCTTTATACAATTCTTGTTAGTCCCTTGCATGTGTTAATAAAGGAGCTTGGAGGTTTTTTCCCCATTTTTTCTTATTTATAGATCCAACTTTAAAAAAATAAAGCAGAATACACATGAACTGGTTAGCTTAGCATATTTGATCAACTAACGGACAAACTAAATATGCGTAATAGCTGGGGGCACATTGAACCAAAATTTTTTTTACGGATACCTAATGCTTAAGAGCAAAAATTTTAGAGATAAATTTACACCTTAACACAATAAAAGATGATATAGATGCAATATGTGCATGCCACAATAAAACTTTCAGGACATGTTAAACCCAAAAACTTCCAATTGCTAAGTGCTCCTCCTTGAAAACTTCCAAGACATTTTAGGACCTTACCCTTTTTAACGTTTAAGAAAGCAAGATCATATCAACATAAAGAGATTAAAAAAATTACCCAAACAATGTGTCTAGATAATGATCCTTAGTTTTAGGAAGGTTGGTTTAGGATCATAGTCGTTAAAAAGTTACTTTATGAGCCTAAAGTTTGAAACTTTACCCCAAAAGGTATTTTTGTAATATGATATGTTTCTCAACTTGAGGGAGGCACAAAGATGTTAGACACCCTAGCAAAGTAGTGCGAAATGGTAGAAAATGAGATCTGGATGTGCAGCGTGTGTAGTATAGGTGCAGAGGTTGCAAGTGCGTGAGGCACATGTAAGCAAAAACTTCATCTGACGGGTGGAGGCGCTTGTGATGGTGGCTGGCCATAAAACTCTATAGTCTGATCGAATTCATCGAGGGGAAGATGAAGGAGGGGTGGTTGCACAATTAGAGATCTAGAACTTCAGTTTCTAGTGGCAAGGAAAGTACCTTCTCAAATGAATTATAACTTATCACATCAAACTTAACGCCTTGTGCCAGCCATCTAATTGTATTGGGAATACAAACCTCCTTTTCAACATTTTGTTTGAATCATTATGCAAAAGTTTTGTTATGTTCCTTAATTAGCCTTTGCTCTATCATTCTTATTTGATTGTTTTCTTTCCTTACAAGTTCTTATGAGTATATATGTATTCTTCAAATTCATCAATATTATTCAAGATATAGAAGTATACTTATTGCATTTCAATAAGATCGAAGCTCTTGCGTTTACTCCATTTTTGGCATCAAGTTTAGGAAGTCCAATATATCTTCTATTTGACAAGTAACATTGACAAAATCTATAGCCTCTTAAACATTTTTGAACAATGGATGCTTTAAGCCAATTTGGGTTTTCACATACCCTTTTATATTTTTATATATCTTTTAATTAGGTAGATTCATCATAAGTACACAGGGCCATATATCTTTATCTCTCTCACTAGATGAACAATCAAGTATACCATGGTGTCAGAAAAAGCACGAAGAAAGAGCTTCTCAAGTTGACACAACATAAAATAACCTACTTTTTTCAATTCATCCAAGTTTTGGGCTCAAGAACTTAGCTGCAAATAGTATCAAAGAAGAAGCAAAGTATAGTAAAATATGTCTCATCATCTTCATAGATGCTTCAAATAGCCACTAGGAGTAGTTGACACATTAAGACATATAATTCATGAGATTTTTGGCCTACTAGTTTTAAATATTTTATTGACACAAGCTTCTTAATATTTGAATAATACCTAGAGGTTACTTTGTTTCCATGCAAACACTAAAAAATACTTCTTTTTTTATCCCTGGACAAAGTATGAGAAGCGTGGGGACAATAATTCCCCTTACCATTTGGCTTTGAATATAAATCCTCATATATTTTCATTTCTTATAAATCCAGTCTTGCATGCATATCATCCTCAGAACTACCATATATGTTTAGAAGCGTTCTAACAATGCTATCAGACATATTTTTCTTCACATACATGACACCAATACAATGTGTCATATCAAGATTACGTCAATAAGGAAGATCAAAGAGGATAGACATGTTTTTCTATATATTCTTTTCACACTTCTCTGCATAACCTTACTAAAGATAACATTGATGTCTTTCACCTTTTTATAAACTTACTTTCCGATCAATGGCTCCAGAGCATTTTCATGGTCTTGGTTGCCAAAAAAATTTTCTTCAATCTACGGTATGGGTGGTCGCATTTGAGAAATCTCTTATAATCAAGGTAAATTATCTTCCTTCTATAACAAAATTGATAGTAGCATTCCCTTATAAAAATCATACATACTTTATTACCCTTAACACTATATATTGATAAGTTTCCATTATGCATGGAAGTCATTAATAGTGCTAAATATCATGGCTTAC
Source organism: Leucaena leucocephala (assembly GCA_037074615.1). Lineage (NCBI taxonomy): Eukaryota > Viridiplantae > Streptophyta > Magnoliopsida > Fabales > Fabaceae > Leucaena > Leucaena leucocephala. The sequence goes on from CM073515.1 coordinate 23,945,691, forward strand.
ATCTTAAAAATATCTTTCCAATTCACATCAAAGACATCTATACCTTCTTCCACATAGCTCTTATGTGATCAAAGGTTTTAGGTAAACATTTATGTCATTATCTAGTTGTTTTGGTACCGAAATAAATACACAGAACATTAAGTACTTGTGCTTTATGCACAACATATTAAGATAAATGTAGTATCTAATGAAAATTTTTCAAATTACTTAACTTTTAATTAATATATTTTATTTCCTCTACATTAATAATATCTTATTAAAACACTAATATTTTAATATTTCATATTTTAAATATTATTATTTTCAAATCTTTAGGTATAAGTTATATTTACCTATAAATCTCGGATGCACCAGTTGATATTAAATATATAAAGGGAAATTTTTAAATATTATAAGAAGATTTATAAATTATCACATATTAACTTATAAATGATAGATGCACTATTAAGTTGTAAATTTATAAAAACAAAGTTGTAGCACTATCCATCTCTTCAACTTAGCTACACAAGCTAGCCAAATGAATCCGACAACCCAAATATGAGGTTGTGGCAAAACTATAAAAGAAAAATGAGGGAAATTGTTCTTGAGGTATATGTAATTTCATTCAATTTTTAATTTGATACCTATGTATTTTTCTCTTATTAAATCATTCAATTGTACTCTTTTAGCACAATTAACTTCTATATAATGCTAATACAATAAATTTATAGAGATTAGTTGTACTAACAGAGTAAATTAAAGGATTTAATAGGGAGAGAAAAATATACAGATAACAAATAAAAAATTAAATGAAACTTCATGTCTTCAAGAAAGGTTAATGAGAAGCTAAACAAAACTTTTTTTTATTAAACCAACAGGCTTTATCATGTTTTAATTTTTGGAATGTTACAGGAGTTGAAATTACAAATTAGTTGGTACGACTTACAATGCTTAAATGCCTAGTACGTAATCAAGACTACATTATTTTCATATTTATGAATTGATGTATGAAAGTAGGGGTGTGCATGGGCAAGGCATCCCCCTGCCTGAAAAAGACATGGGTTACATTTTGTAGCCTGATGCCTAGCCCTGCCAGGTAAAAGCCTTAACTATTTTAGGTTGGGCATGGGCGGGCTGGGCATAGGCGGACTAGGCATGCCCAAATAGTGATGTCCTACTCATATTATGAGAAAAAATTGTAATCATAAATTTTTAAAATAATACCATATTTATGTCTTAAAGACTTAAAAAAATATCCATAATCAACTAAAAATAAGGGACAACAAGATAAAAAATTATTTACAAACTGAATGGCATTTTCTATTTCATCAAAATTATCAAACTCCTGAAGCTTGTCAAGTAAATCACCGCAATCTCAGCAATGCCTGGAAAAAGAAATTGGAATATGCTAAATACAAGATGTATGCACAATTAGAAGAATATCTACATATTATTATTATACCACCAGTAAGGCATTTTCAAAGGTTAGAAACTAAAGACAGGTAAGGTCCCATCCTTCCATCTAGCTAGTGGAAAGAAATTTTTATTATTATTGCTATTATTCTAATTCAAATATTTTTTGGGGGGACTTTATCTGAGGAACAAGAGGGTATACAACTAGACATTCTCCCCAAAAAAGGACAAAAAAAAGAGTCAATGAGGCTAGAAAATACAAGTCTAACCAAACCCTCCGCATGTGGTATTCATGACCATACAACACTAGTTGAAAAGCAAGGTAATGATGGTTTTCATGTAGTTGAGATCTCTTTAAAAGGGTCTAGAAATACTATTACTTCTCAACTAGAAGAGGACATGCAAAAGGTACAAGAGAAGTTCAGAGGTCTGTTTGGATTGAGAAGGGAAGTGAAATTTTAATGTTAATATTTGATTTGATTTAAATGATAAAGCTACCATTTTTCTTCCATTCTCATTCAAATCTAACTCCAAGAAAATGATGGTTAAAACTTCAACTCCTTTCCCTTCCCTTTCTTTACCCCTACAATTCTTAATAAATGCATAAACATAAGCTGCTTTTATCATGCTAGTTACACATTATCACAAGTTACAACTCTACAGATGATGCGTAGAAATTAACAATTTGTCTGCAGAAATAGAGATAAAATAAAGGAATTGAAACAACCAATACCATATGCATTCCTAATCTCATCAATGTTGGATATAGAGTAGACAAATACTATTGAAACAACCAAAAGAAACTAATTTATGATAGGGATATTGATCTAGCCCATAAATTTGTGTGAAGTGTGAATAATTTTAAGACGAGGGAAACAACCAAGTGCAGTCGATTGCTTTATGCATGAAAAAGTGGCTATTGTCATAGCACGACTTGCAATTAGTGTAGCAATGTTAGCAATAAGAAAAACTGGCCAAAACACACCACCTGCAATGCAAACAGACAGAAGTATTAAGTGAAGATCGAGAAAATCATAAAACATGACCCAGGATAGAGAACAATAGGCGCACATATGGGAATAGATGTCAACATGTACTTGGAACATGAGAGAAAAAGGCTTGATCAGCATCAACATGGTTTTCCATACGGTATGCAGCTTGACCCAAATAACCCAATACTAGGCATGGCAAAACAAGAAACACAAAAAAAAGCTGCAAAAACCACTATCAATTTCATTTATAATTTGGATGACAAGAAAAAGTGAAAGAAATGAAAATAAAAGCCCTGACATCCAAAGCCAATTCTAATATACTTAATAAGCCATTAGTTTGACTGCTTCTATACTTGAACTAATCGTACAGAGAAATAGCAAAGGTCTGCAAACATGGCCTTAGAACCTGTAGCATTATTAAGTGAAAATGTAAAGCAAAGACTGAAGAGATTATTTACATTCTAGCAATAGCTAAATGCACGTTATGTATTCATCACAGTATAATAAGAAAATATTAAGTTATGGGTGGCTGGTAAGAGAGTTAACAAAATAAGCATTATGAGTATCAGTAAAAATTCTGAAGAATTGGATCAATATACTCCAAATGCTAAAAAATTAATTATATATTCATTACAAAAATTAACATTTACTATTAGTTTTTGACATATACTTCTTGCGTCCCCTGAGGTGTTTCTCCAAAGCACTTTTGACATTGAAAAAGCACCCAAAGAAGCACATCTAAAATAACTTTATCAGACACATATGTAGCAAACAAGGTCATAAGGCATCAGATATAAAAGTCACAATACTGCCAACAGTGACCTTAGAATTAGTGTCATCTGTAAAGTGTAAACTACCATCGCAAAACAAAAGAAAAAATATAGCATTACCAGTAGCACAAAGAAGACAACCCCCAAGAGAATACCATGCTTTAGTAGAATTCCTCTTGAAGAACTAATAAATATGAATTGGATTAAATGCCTTCTATCTGTAGTTGCAGAATGCAGACTCACACGGCATAGACAGCGATGGGTGTAGGCGACAACAGTAAGACTAAGACACAGATCGACGCTCGAAGGGTGTAGGCGGTAACTCGTAAGACTCATAGGGACAGGGACGCTCTGAAATCTAAATGAAGATGGATCACTCGGTGCTACTCGCAATCTCGCACTCTCTCACTTGCAAAATGCAAACTCACACTGTCACTCAGTTTACAGTTTAGGGTTACTTAATAAAAAAATATAAATATAATATATATAAGGCCGGGAAAAACGAGCAGGACAGTATACCTCACCCGATACCTTGTCCTACCTGACATTTAGCCCAGCCCAAAATTGCCCAATTATATGCTGGGACATTTTTTTAGGGTAGGGATGGGCTATTTTTCTCTGGGCTCAGGCTGGCATACCGGGCATTGGGCATCTTGCACACCCCTAGGTAGTATAGGGGATCAATCAGGGAGGTCTACAGTAGAATATCTCCATATATGCTTCTTTAGACTCAAACTTACAATCTAGAGATATGTAGAGATTTAACCTGAAGTTGTGTGTGTATCAAAGATGTTGAGATTAATGACTCTATATAGTATGAGTTGGTGAGAGTGCCCTCTAACCCTAATGTAAGCCCTATAACTCCCATTAGAGGACAAATTACAGCTGAGAAATCTGAGTACTGATAATGGATTATAGGTAAACTAGATATTATTCCTCCTCCACTAGAGTTTAGGGATAGATTTGATATAAGTAACCTACAGTGGTCCCTTAATCTAGAGAATCAGTCAGAGTCTACAACCATCCCTTCCTATTCTCACAGTTTATGAATATATGACTTTATAGATGAAGATGAGTGTGATGTTCTTGGTCCTAATCAACCCCAACTTTCTTTGTTAAAGACAAATAATATTGACTATATCAGTCTCAAGAAAGCTATAGAGGGTGAATTACTTATCCTAGGTCAAGGGATGGATATAAGTAGAGATCAAGAATAGTCAGTTTATATGTATTTTCACAATACTATAGCAGGGATGATAAACATATATACAATAGATGGCATTGACCTGAATCAGGTTTACACTCTAGAAGATTGACATGAGATGGTAGTGATCCAGATATTACCGTATACTCTCACATGTCACGTAGAGCTAAGTGAGTTTTTGGCAAATGATCTACCAACTGATATACAAGGGTGGCACTTCTATATGCAAAAGTATTTACAGTTTACTATTCCCTAAAAAAGAATGTAAAAGAGTTAAGGGGTAGTGTAAATATGTAAATAGCATAAAGTAAAATAATTACATAGATGTATGATAGTTACGATGTATGCCAAATATATAGTTAACATGCATGTAGTGTATTTATAAATGTTATGATGACATGAAATATAAGTTTTGATGTGATATAATGAAATGATAGTTCATTGAACATCTATGTAAACATGTTCCTTATTTAATTTGCTTATGGTAGATAGATATGGATGAGTTTCAATTGACTCAACCTCTTCAAAGTCAAGAACAATAATCAGTCATTGCGAGAGTAGAGACTGGATAAAGAACGTTTGAAGAGTGAAATTAAACAAGCTATTTTTAGTATAGGGGCCCTAAACCCCTTGTTCTATAAGAGCCAGTGGGAAGTTGTAGGAAACCATGTTACTAACTTGGTGCAGTCTGTGTTTCATAATCTAGTTGAGACAAAGAAGATTAACAGCACAATTATCTCCCTCATTCCAAAAGTATACCAACCATAAACTATCCTTAATTTCATGCCTATTAGTTTTCCCAATGTGGTGTATAAGGTAGTGACAAAAATCCTAACCAACCGGCTTAAGATAATTTTACATGAGGTTGTGGCTTCTAATCAAGGTAGCTTTATCCTAGGGAGGCAAATATCTGATAATATCATTTTAACACAGGATATTATTTACTCTATACTCCCCATAAACTTAAGTAAGGATTTTATGGCTCTGGAAATTGATTTGGAGAAGGCATATGAAAGGGTTAGGTGGTCTTCTGTGTTAAAGTGCTTGAAGGAACTGAGGCTCTACCCACATTTATTGATCTTATTTATCATTTGTGTGATGCAAATTCTATGGAACAGTGAAAAAGGGGATAGCTTTTCCCCATCCTGTGGGATTAGACAGGGTGATATGATCTCTCCTTACTTGTTTATTTTAGTTATGGAGAAACTGGCTCATCTCATTCAGAGTAAGGTTATGACAGGTAATTGGTTACTATTTAATCTAAAAAGGAATGGCACATAGATATTACATCTATTCTTTACATATTACCTTATCTTATTTGTAAAAGCTAGTATGGATCAAGCAGGAGGTAACAAAGCGTGTCTGAATGATTTTTGCATGGCATCTAGTGAAAAAGTGAATGAAGCAAAATCTAAAATATTTTTCTCAAGCAATATTGGTCATACTAAAAGACAAAATTAGTGTGTTTCTTGGTTTTACCCCAATGACATATCTGGGTAAATACCTTAGGGTACCTTTTATCGCAAGAGACACCAAACACACATATCAACATGTGCTAGATAGGATGGACATAAGGTTATCCAGCTAGAAAGTTAACTCTATGTCGATGGCTACTAGACATACATTGATTTCATTGGTAGTATCTGTCATCCCAGTATATACTATGCAAACTGCTATGTTTCCAAATTATGTGATAGATGAAATTGATAAGAAGTGTAGAAAGTTTTTATGGGGCAACACATGGCCCAATAAAAAGTACACTTAGTTGTATAGGAGGGTATTTGCAAAAGAAAGGAGGAATGTGGTCTTGGTTTACTGAGGGCCCAAAAACAAAATATGTCACTGGGGTTGGTTACAAAATAGATTGCTCTTTGGGGTGCAATTCTTGAGTGAGAAATATAAATATGGAAGTGATTTAATCCCCAAGGTTGAACGAAAGACATGGGACCTATTGAAGCAAGGTTTCACATTGAAGCTTGGGGATGGAGCTCGTATTCGTTTCTAGGAAGATTGTTGGTTACCATATCATGAGACATTACTCACCTATACAGTAACAAGTGTTCCTGAGCATATGAAAGATAGCAAGGTTGCGGAGTATATTAATGAAGCAAGGCAGATATGAGTGGAATAAATTTGATATATATCTCATGGTCTCCATTTTGAATAGTATAGCTCAATTATTCTCGTCTATTAGAAGGAATCCTGTGGATTCAATTAGATAGAGGGGTTCACAAAGTAGAGGATTCTTGGTACAATCTGCTTATCATATGGTGTGTGGTCACGAGGTGACTAGAGGTAGTGGTTTGTGGAAGCTACATATTCCTCAACATTGTAAAATTTTTTTGTGGCATTGTAGTAGGGAAAGATTGCTTACTAACGGTACGTGGGCTACTAGGGGCATAATCACCGATGATCGATATGGTTTTTGTGAGGAAGAACATGAGGATGTCATACATGTTCTGCGTGATTATAAAAGGGTTACTGCTAGTTAGGAAAGGATACTACCTGGCTATTTTTGGAGTGATTTCATTTTTCTGGTGTTCTTAGGACATTATATTTGCAGTTTTATGTTGAAGTATTTGGCTGAACATGAATGATATGGCATTCAACAAGCGAACAATTGGAATGACATAGCTGCTAAACCAAGGTAGGGTATCTGTGACTTGGGCTAATACTTGAATATGTCCAGTTGAGGTGAAAGCAAGGAGACTCCCAAAGTGGAGGTTATCATATGGGGTTTGTCAAATTTACTGTTGATGGGTCAAGAAAAGACAATAGAGATGTCTCGACTTGTGGGGGCCTCACAAGAAACCATGATGGTGAAATGTTTAGAGGATTCATGTTTAATATTGGGAAAGGCAACAACTTTCATGTGGAGGTTTGGGTAGTCCTTTGGGGTTTGTTGAGAGCTTGGGATTGCGATTGGAGATGTTTAGTAACTGAAATGGATTGCTTGGAGCTCATAGAATTAATATCTTATGGTTAGAATGATGAACATCGATAATATAATATCCTTGTTGAGATTCGGTCATGGTTTGGAAAAGAGTGGGATGTTTGTTTAGAGTGGTATGGTTGAGAAGCCAACCAAACTCTAGATTGTCTAGCTTGGAAGGTGTTGGAGGTTTTGTGTCATTTAGCACAGCAACAGACTTCTTACTCTATATGCTCTGGATGGATGTAGGCACATAGGCTAGTATGTTTTCCAATCAAAAAACAAAAAAAAAAAAGAAAAGAAAATTTGTCAGAGATAAAAATAGCGAGAAATGCATAAAATAGTTAGAAATACTTTTCAGACCTCCATAAATACTATCCACCTCTTCATTTATTCACTCCCACATTTCTTTTCCTATCTCTCCTCTCCTGCACATATTTCCTTAAAATTGCTAAAATGTATTGAGTTGCAAGATATTATTAAAAATATTATTTTTATTATTGGACATTATTCACTCGCCTGTTAACTCCTAAGTGTTTTGATTTGCCATTTTAAGTAAACTCCAAGAAAATTTTCCATATAACTGCCTAATTATTCAAAAGAAAATACCTCTATTAATTTTAATTTTAAACCATCCTTCAATCTCTATTTCAAATTTCTTTATTCTATTATATTGAATAAAAATCTCTCCTAACATAATAAGCAATAACGATAAAACCAAAACAATGCAAATGATTCAACCTTAACTTACTAATACACCAACCTTATCATCCCCTTGATCACTAATATAAACTCAACATTATAAATTTATACACAAAGACAACTATTGTCTCATCCTTATACATCCTATTTTAGAGACCCAAAACAGATAAACAAAGCTCTATTTTTGGAGACCAAAACTCATAACCCAAAGCACACAAACAGTAACGACACTTCAAGATTAAGATTTGATTTCACCTCTTTAAGCATCAATATTTACTTAATTAAGGATGTCCTTCCAAAACCCCAATTTTAATCAGTGACCTGACCAAAAGAAATCGAAAGAGTAAAGGAGTTGGAGGTGAAAATGGAATCCAATAACTCACCTTAAGCAGTTGATAGTGTTGCGAGTTTGATCTCTATCCTCAAAGCGTTGCCTAACTTTGTGTCCCTTAGTCTGACATTAATCTCATCAAAGCTCCAAATTTTCATTGTCTCCAATTGATTATGTATTATATGCAATTCAAGGTAAATAAAATGTCACAGCTTCTTTGTTTCCATATTTCAACCCTAATTAAGTGGATTTTGTGTATTCCACTTATTATAGATGATAATGTGATATTTTATATTTGTTGTGGCTAAATATAAGACAAATAGCTTTCTTATGTAACATCATAATTTTCTTACATCTTAGAGACCAAACGGTAGCATCTGGAACCACTTTTAAGGTCATTGAAGTCAAATTACACAATTTGAAATTGTACTCTATCTAGTATTGTTCACTGGGCAAATTCCAGAGAAGTACCTTAATTCGAAAAATCATAATTAAATCTAGAAAAATCAAAATGAAATGGTTCAAATTGCTATAAAAATATAACTTAATGCTCTTTTATAGAAAAATAACTCGTTGACCATGCCTTAACTAAGTCAACATTGGTCAATGCTTAAAATTTACTATTCATCCTATGTCTTTCCCTGATTCCAACATTTTGGTCTCAACTTTCCATAACATTTATACTATCCAATCCCTAGCTTCTCTTTGTGATTCTTCAATCCTCCTTTAAAAAACCTATGTGATTGGGATTACATGGAAGGGGATGAGATTTCTGGGAAAATCTCAGTAGCAAACGATATTAAACAATGCATGCATTAATGTAAATACTGTGCTTGCTTGTGAAAGTGTTAACATTATGTAATGTGCATGCTTCCATATTACATATGAAATACAATTGGCCAAAGTAATCATAGAAATAGAGCTTTAAACATAAGCATATATGCAACATAATTCAACAAAGCCATAGCACAACCAAGCATAACATTTAATGCATACAAGTTTAGGATAAATTTACTTCTTGGTGTATAGCCTTTCCTTAGTCCTTAGCTTTTGCTCTGAGGTTCCTTCTTTACATAGGTCAGAACCTGTACATAACATAATAATATCTTTATTATTACTCTATCCAGTATAGCTTTACTTATCTCAAGCTTAACTTGAGGTAATACACTTAATCTGACAATCCCTTAACTCTCTTTCTATCCACGGCTAACCTTATCAAGAGAGATATCCTCTATTCTAACTATTAAATTCATAGGAACAATCCTATAATTTATTAGAGCAGGGACTAGAATAATTTACATACCTTATTCCTAAGCCTGCCAAGTCCTAAGCTCATTGGATTGCTCTTAACTTCACCAGAACTCCTCCTTTTTCCTTCCTTCCTTTCTTTCTTTCTCTCTTTCTCTTTTTCTCTCCCTTTCTTGCTCCTTGCCATGGATGCCTTGAATGGAATGGGGTTAGGGTCTATTTATAGGTGAAGGGAGGTGAAATGGATGGTTTAGATTGAATCGCGATAAACGGCTTAGATCGCTTAGCTTTCTCAAGAAGTTTCGCCTGCATCATCATGATGACATCATCATCCTTAATGACTCATAAAAAATGACATCATCCATGGACACCTCACATGCTTAGGTGGCACAATGATGGGGCCCTCAGGACATCAAACCAGCTGACTCAGCGTTTCTATAGAATTCCATAGTCCTGTCCCAGAATGAACAGCTAAAATTGTACCACGTGCCCTTTGCTTTTTCTTCTTTCCCTAGACTTATGCTATGTGGCACCTTGTGGGTCCCATGAGGACAACTTTCATGCCACCTCATGGTTCTGGATGAGTTTAAAGCTCTATCTGATCACTTTCTCCAGTTCTATCTTTAATTGGGGTAACTATGCTTTATGAAAAAGTATTAAACTATTACTTTAATGCTACTTAAACCTAACATAATCATGGGGCCACATTTTTTTACCCTTGGAATGTTATCTTGGCTTCTAATCAAGGTCAAGAACTCTGGTAGCCCGATTCCCAAGAAAATCCTTAGCAAATTACCAAAATACCCTTAGTTCCTTTTTAATAATTTTAGGGGCATTATTGTCTTTTATACCTTGCTAGAGTATTTTCTGACCTTGGTCAACTATCCAGATTACCTTCCTTGATTGTCTAACCTTAATCAAATGACCAAAATACCCTTCACCCATTATTTAATTATTTTACAACATAGGGGTATTTTCGTCATTTTGCACTTTTTCTGGACACTGGCCCCTTTGACCGATGAACTGATATCATGAGTTTGGGCCTCACTTGGCATCATCATGGGCCTCTTTGTGATATCATCTAAGCTCATTTAGCCATAACTTGCTTACTGCTAAGTTTCATAATCAGATTGCAGGCGTTCATAACCTCCCGTCAAAATTAACTAAAACGTGAATAACTTTATCTATAGAACTCCTTTTGAGGTTTTGTCATATCCATGACATCTGACATCATAGGGCACACCTTCCTATAATTTTTCACTTATATCTGAGATCCATAGCATCTAATAAAAATTTCAGATAACTTTCAGACTATCAGATAAATATCTGCTATCTAGAACTCTAATAAAATTTATGTATCATGCTAGATTAACCAACATAACTTTTTCTATCTATTGATGAGTTTTGGGACTGAAATGCTTTCGGGCAGTTCTGAGTCTTTTCTGGCTAACTTTCTATAATTACAATTTTACTATTGGAAACTTTCCATCTTTTCAATTAAATCGCTTAACTTTTTATAATTATACTTAATGGCCTAAGCTCTATGTCTATTTCCTTTTGGCACCATTAAACCTTTTAGACTTTTCAGTTTAATCCCTCTCTTTCTTCAAAATGACCATTATGCCCTAGGGACTTTTACTATTTATAATTTAGTCTCTGATATTTCATTTTCTTACAGTTTAATCCCTGAATATCATGTGTATACTTATCAGACTTCTGCTCTATAGGGCCTGGTAGCCTACCTCTTTCAGGCTACATACTGGGCTTCTACATTTAAAATAGGGGTGTACATGGGTAGGGCTAGGCAGGGCAGCCCCTTACCCAAAAAAAGCATGGGCTATATTTTGTAGCTCGATGTCCGGCCCTACACTATAAAAGCCCTAACAATTTTGGACTGGGCATGGGCAGGCTGGGCATGCCTGAAGTCGTTATGCCATGCTCATGTTTTAAAAAAAATTTACAATTATGAACTTCTAAAATAATACCATATTCATATGTCTTCAAGAGTTAAATGATATCTATAATCCACTAAGAATAAGGCAACAAATATAATAATTAAAATCTTGATATCCATTACATATAAAAAATAAATGTTGAAGTCTAAATAGTTTGTAATTATAACTTTTGCATCAATCTTCCCAATATTGACAAAAATAAAGCATCTAAAAAAATAAAATAAATAATTATAATTTATAATGTAATCATATGATAATTAAGAAAATTAAAAAAATTAGTATAGTTATAAATATTAAAAGATACAACTTACCTACTTAATTACTTATATTTTTAAAATTATCTTCGAGTCATCAGTAGCTATTATATTCTCCCTTCCAAGATAGAGACAAAAAATAAAAATAAAATAAAAGGAGTGCTCATGGGTAGGGCAGGGCAGGGCAGCCGCTATGCCTGGTGCCCAGCTGAAAAATGCATTAGCTGTATTTTGCAGCCCGATGCCCAGCCCTGCCCTATATTTATCTGGCTGGGTAGAGTATTTTTATTACGGGCTCGGGCGGGCTTACTGGGCGGCGGGCTCTGTGCACAACCTTAGTTTAAAAATCAGGATATGACATTTTTCCTCCTCTTAAAATAAATTTCGTCCTTGAAATTTCAGGGTTAAATCTTTATTCATACTTTGATGAAGAGTTTCTCTAAGGATAATGTCCCTTTCATTTCATAATATTTTCTTGACTTTTCTAGCTCTTCTTAACTTTTCTTACTATCTTACATAACTTTGTGCATCTATGCCAAACTTTTGTGACATTTACACACTTTCTCATTAATTCCCCATCATTACGCTACTTTATCTGAGCAACTTTCAGCTAAGTGTTCTACTGGATCAGGGCTAGGTTACATTTGTTATAGCTCTAAGCCCTATCATATTCTTTCTCATACAACTATGTTCTATTTTTACTCTATCTTAGACCCTCTTTTTTGGGTCTCGCTAGCCTTTTAATTTCTTTATCCTTATATGAAGGATCTATCTACTCATACTTTTCTATTCTCAAAACATATGAGGTTCTCTTCTCTATTCCTCATGCATACTTCTACAACACTTTTGAATATCAGCACCCAGACTTGAACTTGGACTCCTTCTTTGTTTAAGAGAAAACTAAGTTCAGTCTGTATATAATATAGGCTATTTGAGAAAAATCATTATAAATAAGTTTTCTAGATGAGTTAATCAACTAGTGAAGCTTCCTTACCTTAATTTCGTTTTTGGTAATTATCTTTCCTGAGATATACTATACTGTTCTCATTTTTTCACGGCTTATTACTTTCCTTAGGCTAGGTCTAACTGTGACCTCGGTATCTAACTGCGATCAACCATAAGCTTCTTCAGAATATAACTGCGACTCTGAAGCTATTAGGATCTAATTATGACCCTTGAGCCATGTTAGGATCTAACTGTGACCCTCCAGAATCCTCTGTGATTCTATTATATTGTATCATCATCTCTGAAAGATCTCAAACTAACAAACTAAGTTATAAGGTTAACTGTTTCTATTTGTTGATAACACAATCAATAAATTTTAAAATATATTCAGTAGCCTATATTATTTACTAAGACTTTACTTATTTTCCCTCTTACTTAGGAGTTCCTTCTCATCTTTCTTACTATGTTGTGGCTTACCAATTATGGTTTAACCACCTGCTATTGCATTATGTTGCTATGGCCTTATCATAACTTATAATTTAAATCTGTGCTTTAACTGCGAGCAATCTGTATTAGATCTAACTCTTATCTGAAGAGTAATTTGAACTCGACTAAATCTAGCTCTATCTGAGAGCTATTTGTTTCATATCTAACTCTTATTTGAAGAGTAATATGAAAATAATCTCTTTACTGTTATATCTTGTTCTTTTTGTATACTATTTCTTTTGATAGGATTATAGTACTACCATCCTCTTGGTACTTGCTATAACCTTAACATAAGAAATAGCCTTGAGTATTGTATTGACAAGTCTGTAGAAATATCTGAGTAACCCCAATCATACTATAACAAATGTCCCACTTACTGAGACTGCCTATCATCCTCAGTATATTCTTATTGCATGTCGTATGGTATGGGAGCAACATAACTTTCTTATCTCATCATAAACTTTACCCTACATTTACTGCATGAGGGGAGTATTCATAGCATACTCTAACATGTGTGTCATCATATGACAACTGCAAGGAGACGCAACTATCCATCATAACTTATGGCAACATAAGACATATCATTATCACATAAATTTGCTCAACCATCCATCATACGTACACCGTAATTGATAAATTAACTAAGTAAACTTTAAACCATTCTTTCTTCTATCACATTATCTACCAGATTATCTATTATATTATCTGATCAGGATCTAGCAATTTATTCTAGAACCAGAAATAACTATTCATCTAACTTAGGTTGTCACGTTACCCTCTTACTAGGGTATAGAATCAACCCTTCATTACTTTATCTTACTCTTTGCTTATTACTCTTTCTTAAATTGGAGAGTCTCTTTATCTTTGAAACTATGGCTACCTTTCTCTCTTTAAATATTATAAACTTTTTTTTTCTTATCTTACATATACCGCTCTGTTGAACTTTTGCAGCTACATGAGAAAAATCCTTTCTTTATAATGGAATTCAATCTATGAAATAACTTCTCAGGTGAGCGGAATAATCTCCATATTTATGGAGTAACTTTTGCATCTCTCAACTATCTCTTAACTCTTTCTCTCTATCCGTCTCAGTCTACTCTGGAATAGACTGTGATTCCTTTTTGGTCTATCTCTGGATTCTGACTAACTTAAGTCACTTGGATCTCATTCATCATCTAGTACTATTACTTTTACTCTCTAGGGTGCTCTACCCTAGGTCTGCTAAGTTACTGTTTCTTCGTGATGTAGTCCCTCTGTCTTGGGAACATCAACTCTCTATCTATTAACCATCTCATCTCAAACTTTTGATTCTTTTGTTCAGGAAAGACTAGCTGAACAATTTTTTTCATAATGTAGATATACTCACATGGAGGATCTACTTTTAAACATTGTCTAAAACTAATGTTTCATATCTTAATACTTTGTACTATCTAGCTTGATCATGCTTTATACTAATCCTTTAGCTGATAAACTTCAATGAGGTTGGTACCTTCATTATCATCGTCACTATAACATCTGGCTACATAATGATACCTCGAGCTACTATTGCATCTTCCCTTGACCTTATACTGATTAGCTTCTATCTCTATCAATAGAGAAAACTGCTCCCCATACGTTATCCTGCTTAGCCCAACCATATCGTGCTAAGAAACACGAGACCTCGACGGTAACGGCTAACTAAGATTAGTCTATCGTAGTCATTTCTTTGAAGACTACCTCATAAAGTTGTGAGATATGGGTATTGTTCTATTTATCTAGGTGTCACTGTCTCTTGTCTGAATCATTCTCTAAGTAGTGAACACTATCCCTATATCTCATACTAGGGAGGAAATCTCTTTAGTTTAAATCTCTAACTTGTTTAAGGGGGTCAGTCTAACTAAACCAGAGCATTACTAAGCTAGAACCTTCTGTTATGTGCCAAAATCTTATGTACTGAGCTAGAACCCTTTGCTTTATTACCAAAATATAACATCTTAATTTTCCTACGTCTTAGGGACCAAATGGTAGCATTTGGAATCACTTTTAAGGTCATTGAAGTCAAATTACACAATCTAGAATTTTACTCTATCTAGTACTGTTCACTGGGCAAATTCCAGAGAAGTGACCTGAATTCAAAAAATCATAATTAATTTAGAAAAATAAAAATAAAGTGGTTAAAATTCCTACACAAAGCTAACTTATTGCTCTTTCAGGGAAAAATAACTCGTTGATCACGCCTTGACCAAGTCAACATCAGTCAACGCTCAAAGTTTACTATTCATCCCACGTCCTTCCCTGATTCCACCATTTTGGTCCCAACTTTCCATAACATTTATACTATCAAATCCATAGCTTATCTTCATGCTTCTTCAATCCTACTTTAACAAACCTGTGGAATTAGGATTACATGGAAGGGGATGAGATTTCTGGGGAAATTTCAGTAGCAAACGGTACTAAACAATGCATGCATTAATATAAATACTAGTGCTTGCTTGTGAAAGTGTTAACATTGTGTAATGTGCATGCTTCCATGTTACATATGAAATACAATTGGCTAAAGTAATTATAGAAACAGAGCTTCAAACATAAGCACATATGCAACACAATTCAACAAAGCCATAGCTCAACCAAGCATAACATTTAATGCAACAAGTTTAGGATAAGTTTACTACATGGTGTGTAGCCTTTGCATAGTCCTTAGCTTTTTCTCTGAGGTTCCTTCTTTATATAGGTCAGAGCCTATACATAGCATAATAATATCTTTATTATTACTCTTTCCAGTATAGCTCTACTTATCTCAAGCTTAACTTGAGGTAATACCCTTAATATGACAATCCCCTAACTCTCTTTTTATCCACAGCTAACCTTATTAAGAGAGATATCCTTTATTCTAACTATTAAATTCATAAGAACAATTCTCTAATTTATTAGAGTAGGGACTAGAATAATTTACATTCCTTATTCCTAAGTTTGCCAAGTCCTAAGCTCATTAAATTGCCCCTAACTCCGCCAAAACTCCTTATTTTAACTTCCTTTCTTTCTTTCTCTATTTCTCTATTTCTCTCTTCTTTCTCTCCCTTTCTTGCTCCTTGCCATGGATGCCTTGAATGGAATGGGGTTAGGGTCTATTTATAGGTGGAGGCAGGTAGAATGGATTGCTCAGATCGAATTGCGAGGAATGGCTCAAATCGTTTAACTTTTTCAAGAAGCTTCGTCTGCATCATCACAATGACATCATCATCCTAAATGACTCATCAAAAATGACATCATCCATAGACACCTCACATGCTTAGGTGGCACAATGGTGGGGCCTTTGGGATGCCTCACCAACTGACTCAGCATTTCTAGAGAATTCCAGAGTCCTGTCCCAAAATGAACGGCTGAGATTGTGCCATGTGTCCTTAGCTTTTTCTTCTTTCCCTAGACTCATGCCATGTGGCACCTTATGAGTCCCATGAGGACACCTTTCATCCTACCTCATGATTCTGGATGAGTCAAAAGCTCTATCTGATCACTTTTCCGAGTTCTATCTTTAACTGGGTAACTATGCTTTATGAAAAAGTATTAAACTATTACTTGAATGCCACTTAAACCTAACATAATCATGGGGCCACGTTTTTGAACCCTTGGAATTCTATCTTGGCCCCTAATCAAGCTCAAGCACTCTGGTGGCTTGATTCCCAAGAAAATCCTTACCCCAATTACCAAAATGCCCTTAGTTCCTCTTTAATAATTCTAGGGGCATTATTGTCTTTTCATACCTTGCTAGAGTATTTTCTGACCTTGGTCAACTATCCAAATTACCTTTATTGATTGTCTAACCTTAATCAAATGACCAAAATACCCTTAACTCATTATTTAATTATTTTACAACATAGGGGTATTTTTATCATTTTGCACTTTTTTTGGATGCTGCCCCCTTTGACCGATGAAATGATATCATGGGTTTGGGGTTCACTTGGTGTCATCATGGGCCTCTCTGTGATATCTTCTGAGCTCATTCAGCCATAACTTGCTTACTGCTAAGTTTCATAATCAGATTGCGAATATTCACAATCTCACATCAAAATTCACTAAAACATGAATAACTTTCTCTATAGAACTCCTTTCGAGGTTTTGTCATATCCATGACATTTGGCGTCATAGAGCACACCTTCCTATAACTTTTCACTTATATCTGAGATCCATAGCATCTAATAAAAATTTCAGATAACTTTCAGACTATCAAATAAATATCTGCTATCTGAAACTCTAATAAAATTTATGTATCATGCTAAATTAACCAACATAACTTTTTCTATCTACTGATGAGTTTTGGGACTGAAATGCTTTTGGGCAGTTCTGAGCCTTTTCTGGCTGAACTTTCTATAATTACAATTTTACTATTAGAAACTTTCCATCTTTTCAATTAAATCCCTTAACTTTTTATAATTATACTTAATGGCCTAAACTCTATGTCTACTTCCTTTTGGCACCATTAAACCTTTTAGACTTTTCAGTTTAATCCCTCTCTTTCTTCAAAATGACCATTATACCCATAGATACTTTCACTATTTACAATTTAGTCAATGATCTTTCACTTTCTTGCAGTTTAGTCCCTACATATCATATATATACTTATAGGACTTTTACTCTATAGGGCCTGATAGCCTACCTCTTTCAGGCTACTTACTAGGCTTTTACATCTAAAAATTAGGATATGATATCTTGAGCTTTTGAAATTGTTATCTGGTGGGTTAGTGACTCACAAAAGCTTATACAAATATGAAATGCAAATAGAATGGGGAATTACTGATTGAGAAATTGTAACGAGGGGGGGTTTTCAACGCTTAACAATTTGGGCTACAATATGAGCTACGGGACCTCTAATGGAGTCTCAAATTTCAATAGCATATATCATTAAGTTTACTTTCAATTTAATTTTGATATTTTTAGTTCCAAACTATAGATTTTTGTCTTTTAAGTTTTTTATCTACAATATTAATCCCGATAATTTAATAAAAATTGAACCATTTTTCCCTTTAAAGAACAAAATACTCATGGTTTGAAATTTAAGGAATAAAAATCAAAATTCAAGTAGATGTAAGGGTGTGTTTAGCTTAACGTAGATGAGAAAAATTTTAATATTATATTATTTGATTTAGAAAAAAATAGATAAAATATTTTTATGTAATCAACTGTGAGATGAGAAAAATATATTTTAGAAAAATTAAAAAATTATTTACTAATATAATAGTCAAAATAAGATAAAAATTCAATTTTTCTTTAAAATCTCTCAATTTTAGAAGGGAGGGTTAGTTAGAAGGGGAGGGGAAAGAAAATATTAAAAAAAAAGAATTCTTCATCTCCTAAACATTTTATGGTACGGAATAATAAAAATTGGATAAAATATCTCCCCTCCCCTCCAAATCCTTCATGCCACACTCACCCTTAAAGAGAGAGATTGTATTAACCTAAGATAACATGCAAATGGAATGGGAATAATTGATTGAGAAATTGGGAAGAGAATAATGTTAAGAATCAATTGTGAACAAAATATTGTCGTCTATATTTACACTTTTCCTATAGATTTATTTAGAAAGAGAAGTTTGGATGAGTATATAAAGCTGAGAGATGGAGATAGAAAATGTGAAACTTAACAGATAGTATATATACACAAAACGTACAATTTATATTAATAACAGTTAATTATAAATTAGTTACTTTCTTTTAAAAAAATAATTCTCTGGCTATTACTTCTTATAGTTTACTTTAAAATTTGAATAAGCTATATGTAGTTTATTTTATTTGAATTGATTTATTATTTGGTCCATTAATTTTATTTTTAGATTTTATAAAATTTTATTCATAGAAATGTGCGAGCGTTATATATATATTTTTTTAAAAAGTGCATAAAGTCTGAAAATTTTATAAATAAAATTAATACGTTTGTATTCAAAGATGAACGCCTATATAATGGATCAAATCGAACAAAATAAATTGAGGGACCTGATTTAAAACTAAAATAAATTATAAAAACTTAATTTTTCCTATTTTTTATAAAGTATGATAATAAAATCGGGAAAAGATAAAAACATATGGGGGAGATAAAAAAAAAAGTAAAAGACAAAAAAAAAAAAAGCCTCCTCCAGAAAAGTTATGCTTTTCTGTGGACATGAACCAGCAGAGTTAGGCTACTTTTTGAGTTCTACTAAAATAAAGTAATGACAATAAATATCTGTCATAGAAAAAACTATTTGTGAGAATCCTAAAGCACTCGTGCCAACGCCCGATCCGAAGCAGAACAGTGGGAAGAATGGCATCTAATGTGGTGGGGCCCACAACTAGTGACCGTTAAAACTTGAACGTTAAGCTCGTCGTCCCCACCTTCACCTACTCTTAAAACGACAGAATCTGAAACCTTCCAGACCACAAAAGCTGTCTCAGCAAGAATCGTCTTCCATATACATATATATCTAAGCTTGCTCTGTTTTCTGTGCAGATTACATATTCGAGATCACTCATTCTTCATCTTCTTCTGTGAGTTGTTTAATCGATCAATTAAAGCTCGGCAAAGATGGGTATGGTGGTGGTGATATCTCTGCCTCTGATTCTCTTCTGTTTAATTCTGGGTTTTGGATGCTACTTCTTGGGAAGATACAGAGGAAGACAAGACATAAAGACGAATCCTCAAGTGTTTGGTGTGCCCACTCCTCCTCCAAATTCTTTCCCTCCTCCTCCATCTCACCATTCAAAGCCAGACAACACTGATAATGTTTGATTCAATCGATTTACGCTGTTTGTGTGGGTGGGTGATTATATATTTGGTGTGTGATATGAATTGGCTGTAATTGATTATAATACATACGAGATTTGAGATTCACTTTTACTTGGTTATTCGCTTGTTTATTGTTCGTTGATGACAGAAGAGGGAAACATAAGAAATTCCTCAAGTCTGTTTTGTTGAATTTCGACAATATAGGACTGTAGGATTTCAGAGGTGAGTGAGTACTTGATTTTAATCAATTTACTTTGTTGAAATTTTACATTTAGGTATGTTGGGATTGAGCTGTATGTGTAAGAAAAGAGATTTCAATTTTTAGAGTAATTTCTTGCTCGGAACGTAGATAATTTGTCATGGGTAACTTGGAATGACTTGTCAGAAGTTGACCGTGTGGTTAAATTACAAGTTTAGGTTGTTTTTCATTTATGGAAAAATTATTGCAAATTTTGGGGGGTATGTTTGGTATGAGCAATATAGGCTGTTTATCTAAGAAACTATTTTAGTTAAAAACTTTAGGTAATAAGGATCTCATGTTGAAATTTTTATAGTGTTTGGACTTAATTTGAGTCACCTTTAGTACTCAAAATTCTTACTTGAAAGGGGCCTTTTAGCTTAATTGTGAAATTAAAACTTGTGGACCTTCTTTTAGTTTTTGGAAGTAATATGAGATGTGAGATGTTTGGAATCATGAAAATCATTTGGTATGCTTGAATTGATTTAATAAAAATGATTGGGAGTATGATGATTGATGAAGTACCTTTGTTGCTAGTCGTGTTAATAAAAAATTTAATCTAAGTAGTGCAGTTTTGGAATTCACAGATTTTTGGTCTAATATTATCAATTCATAACTAATTTTTAAAAAAATCGTATGTGGGTGCTCTAAAATTATTTGGAAAGCACTTGAAGTCCTTTACAAGAGAAAAATATAATGTTATTCCTAAAACGTGCCAATCAATACAGTTTACTATGATTCTAGACTTGCTCTGTTTCTCGGACAGAAATTGTACCAATTCATTAATCTTTGTTATATGCATCCAATTGATCTGATTTAGAACTTCTTGGAAAGCTATACATATTTACTCTGCACGTACCAATTCTCATGAGCATTGGACATAATTTACTATTCATTATCAAACCAAATAGTTACCATATTCTGAAAAGATCTCAAACTAGGAAGTCATGAACACAGATGTTATGAATTCATATTTTCAAGACTAATCTATGACTCCCAATTGGTTATTATCCATCTTAACATGTCTATGACTCCCAATTGGTTACTATCCATCTTAACATGTTAAGTAAACTTTCCAAGGCCACATAATGATTTACATGGCACGTGTGATTATTTATACATTTTCCAACTTGTAACAAAACAATTCCGTAGGAAGTTACTTTTATATGCCATTTGGGACATAGGCCTCAAACTTCACACATTAATTGTCACTACCTTTTTGAAATTCTTCTTGCTCTTGATTGTTTGTTTTACCTTGCATAGTTAGGAATTGGGATGATATTTGAGAGGATCTCAGTAGCATAATTGTAACATCCTAACTTTTTATCCTAAAATTTAATGTAGAGGTTGAGGATTTCAAGGTCTATAAGCCTATAATTCTTAGAGAAAATTAAATATTCATGTGGTAATTTTAGTATATGAGTAAAAATAATCAATAAATAAAGAAAGAAAAAACTCAAAGTGGAGGTAAAAATCCCACATTGATCACTTGGAGGTAAGAAGTGGGGTGCAACTTATACAGATGAAGTCCACTATTGACTATAATGGATCCGTTCTAGGGAGTCTATAAATAGAAGGTGCTAAGGAAGAGGTAAGACTCCAGGTATCAACTTAATTAAAACTGTGAGCCCATAGTATAATCTTTTTGTGTGTTTTTGGAGCCCAGGAGAATTCTAGAGGTTAAAGACACATGGTTTTGGTAAAGTTGCATTTGTGGCTTTGTTAACCATTGGATTGAGCCAAAATTTGGTCATCACGTTCAAGACATCCTATTTGTCATATCCAAGGGTGGAAATTACAATTCATGTTTGGGCTAAATTTTGGCGAGTAGCGTCTTGACATTCAGTTAGTTGATTTCAATGATTAGATTTTGGGTTACACATTTGAGCTTGGCTATAGGAGAGGTTTGGGATGCTATATGAGTATTCTAGAGCAATTTGATAAATATTGATAAAGAGATAACGTCGACTCTTACCTATTTTATTTACTGTTGCCTCTATGAGGCTTTAGAGTAAATGAAACCTTTTAGGATATAATTTAAATGATTTGACATAGAATAACTTGTTAGGAGTGATGGAAATAATTGTTGGAACCTAGGGCTAGGCATGTGGGATGATGGTATGATAAACAAATTGTGAGCTTTGGAACCCTAGGACTAGACAGGGAATCTAAATGTTTGAATTTCATATTTTTAACGTATTGTGACGTCTTGTCATAGTAAGCAGTCCAACTGGTTGTTTTTGTCTCTTTTTTTTTGGTTCCATTATACTTGTGATACATGATGATCCCTTGCGCTTTTACTTCTAGTATGACCTTATCATAATATGATTGACATAAGCATGAGTTAAACTATGGGAATTTGATGTTAAGTGGTGACCTTACCCTAGAGTCATTTGGTAAGGTGTATACATGTTGTGATTAATGAATGATATAAAATGTACATGTTTTGAGACATCGAATACTATTATAAAGATATATAATGTTTATGATGTGATAATGATATTGGGGAAGAGATTTGTTGTGATTGACACTTGAATACATGGTTTGCCCCCATAGCGCTATAAGGTTAACCTCTTTGAGAGGATAATACACCCTTATTTGTAACACTTTAAAGATATCCCAGCGCAGTATATTCGAGGACAACATTCTTGATAGGATATTAGATAGTATACCAATTAGGGCATCATACCTCTTTCTTGGAGGAAACTGTGGCCTTTGTGTTCTTTGTCGACTTTGGTCAGTCTGCATCACACATGTGGGAAGCTTTTGAAGTTCAGTGATGACATTGGTAGCATATAGCCTGTGGGTTTAAGTCAACAGTTATAAGGAGGATATAAGGAAGGAAATTAACAATAATAACTAATAATGATTGATGACTATTGTATTTGTTCTATGATTATGATGTTTATTGATATGTATGATGCTATGTTATATGATTGACTAGTTTTTAATTGTTAGTACTGCCTAGCACCTCATATAAGTACAGGTAGGTAAGTGATTGAACCTTCTTGTCTCGTAGGCTCTGGGGGTTTAACACAAAAATTTATATTTTCCAAGGTTATAGCAAGCCACAACCTCTGGCAATCTCTCTTAATGAGCCCTATAAACTACTATATAAAACAAAATGCAATTGAAGTCAATAAAAACATGAGGGTCTATAAAATTCATTTTGAAAACATTGCATTGGAAAGAATATATTTTGGAATTTTTGGGAATAAGGATGGAAATGGAATGGTAAACAAAGAGAAATCAAATAATATGGATAGGGCTCTCTTGCTTTGGCTTCCAATGGCTAAAACATAGGCTCATTTAGCTCTTGGTTTTTAGCTTTTCCTTTATTTTCTAAAACTTTCAAAAATTCCTAAAAAATAATCTTGAAAATATAATAAATATTTTCTTCCTCTAATTGCCCTTCTAACTCATAAGATTAATTTTTCTAAAAGTTTTGGGACAAACGATAACCTCTAACTATTTCTCTTGGATTTTTTAAGAAAAATAGCCTTTAATTCTAGAAAAATAGTTGTTGAATCATTAAGGCTCTCTTTGGGAAAGAAACTTTTCCTTAATTTTCTTGGTCCCTAAAATACTTATTTTATTATTTGTATTTAATTTTTCTGAGCCTCAAAATATTTTTAATGATTATTTTTCTTTTATTATTTTCTTAAAATTTTACCTTTGAAACTTTTTAATTTTAGAAAAATACTATTCACCTCAATAATACATTATTAATCCATTTTCTCAAAATTTAGTATGTTATAATTACTATTTTTTATTCTTACCTTTATTTGTTTAACAGGACATGTACTATTCAGGTCAGTAAGGTAAGAAAAGCGACAGGGGCCTATCTCGTATGAAACAAGTGACTAAGAAAGATGAGGGGACACATCCCACGAAATTACCAGTGGAGTTTGATTATGGACACATCCCATGAAGGAAAAAGGTCAAAATGGGGCATTATTTAATATTTATGTTGACCATATAGTATGTGTTAAGATTAGTATCGCGTATGCCAATTGGAGGGCGGTAGACCCGAAAAACAAGGATATGATTTGGGAGAATATTTTGGTATATTTCTAATTATTTGTTTCACCTATGTATTTTAGTTATTAATATTTTTTGTCCCTTATTGCAGCTTCATTTTATTTGTTTTTTGTACTTTACTAATTCAACATTTTGATATTCCTACCACAGTATGCATGATGGATTGAATCTTAAAGTAATGCAATAAACAGTGGAGAGACTTTACGTCAAACCTTGCAAAAGACTACCATTAAGGAAGTAAGATAAGAGAGCACCTAAAGGACACATACCCAATGTTAGTGATGAAGTGTGGACACTATTTCGTCAACTGCGTGAAGAGGCTACTTATAAAGTTTTATGTGTGCAAACTTACATTTTAATTAACTTACTTAGTAATGAATGTACATTTTAATTAACTAATCTAATTTTGTTTAATTTTCATAGGCCATGAGTAAAAAGAATAAGAAAATAACCAAGAAGAATATACACCAAGATTACATATCTCGAGAGTACAATGTTCTAGAAAGCAAAATGATAGAAGAGTAGTTGTAGACTACGCAAAAAGCTGCTACATCAGACTCTACTGCATTAGACTCTACTGAATCCCTCAAACATCCATCTCACCAATAAAAATAGAAGGCGGTGAGGGTTCAAAAAGGACAATATATCACTCCTGAGATTGCTACTATTGCTGAGAGGATTGTAATTAATTAATTTAAATAGTAAGAGTTATACATTATAACATGCTCTTTAATTATTTTAAGTTGATTACTTTTATGTTGTATGATGCAATGGAGGAACAAGCAACCCAAGGGTCTTTTATTCTTGGAAAGGGAATGGATATCTCAGACACAGCTATTGGGAGGTCTAACCACAAAGGTCGAGTAAGAGGGGGCCATAAAGGAGTTATCCAAAAAGAGTCTTTTGGCTCCATAACACAAAGAAGAAGTAAAGTCTCTGCAGACATGGTGTCGAGATATTAGCTCTAAAAGGTTCGAGATAATCTTACTTTACAACTTACTACATAACATCAAGTGAAATTGCAAAGGAAGCGTGAGGAGATAGATGCATACTCCATCAAGCTATTAATGGTAGACTCAATGAGGCTATGGATACCAAACTCAACTAAGATATTTTTTTTTTAATTTTGTAATGGGTTTTGTTTGAGTTTTGGACGTAGAATGGTTGAACTAAAAGCTAATGGAAGTTAATTGTTGGAATTGAAGGGTATAGGGAAAAATGATGATTATATGCTTACATGATGTGAGATATTAGAATAAAGTTAAATTTTCATATTTGAAATGGAGAAAATAATAATGTAAAATCTTTGGAATTTTTAAGTGTTAATAAGAATATATGTGTGAATTATTGGATTGTAGTAAGTCAAGGGTTATGTATATAAAAAGTAATTAATTTTATCCCTCATGGATTATGGAGATGAAAAGTGAAATTCCAGGGAGGAGATTAATTATGATTGCATGTGTCATGTTTGGTAGAAAAGAAGTTTATGCAAACAAGTGTCCTATTTTCATGAATGAAAATAAATGGTGCATGGTACAAAAGAGATGAATAGTAATTACTGATAGAATGTTTTACTTCTGAAAAATTTAGGAAAATAAGAGAGAATATTATTTTGAAGAATAGAGTAGGAGTAAGCTATATTGGAATATCTCAGGTTAGTGAATAACGTCTCCCTAAGAATGATATTTTAATAATGACTTGTTATTTAATATGTTCCATTTAAAGTGCTAATTTTTAAGTATGATTTGCTAAAGTCATATTATATGATTTAATAACTTTGATTAAGATAATTGGTTTTTCCTTTCAATTGGTTTATGATATGATTATGTTTATGTATTAAAATGAATAAAGAAAGTTTTAAAAAAGACTTTTATAAATGTTATATTGAGTTGATTTTCTCTATGAAATATGCTTATGTGAATTTTATTATGTGAATAATGATTCCATATGAATTGAAGAAATCTTTTGAGATTTTATTTTGATGTTCATGCCAGGGTTTCGTGATTATGAAGTTTTCTTAGTAAAAATTATTGCATTTGAAATTGTTGTAATATATGTTAAATTGACCCCCCACACATGCTTGAAAATGTTTTTAGAGAAGACTTGGTATAGAATGCTAGTTACTAACAGCAGTATTATTAGTCATTGGTGTACCATGGTTAAACATGAGCTCAATAGATATTTGTGGGTCTAGTACTCAAGCTGGATATTCATTAGACTTATTCTTGTGTCTATTATTCATAGGTCTTGTACTTGCACCTGTTATTTGTGGCTTTGAGCTGTGTCGAATTGGTTTGTTACCCTCGTGAACTATGTGTTCACGCTTATTTTTATTATATTGAAGTCTTACGAAAAATGATACTTTAAAATTATTGTTTTAAATGGGTTTCCTTAAATAAAATGTTTTACTAAAAAATTGGTATTTAATTACAAAATATTATGATTTATATTTAAACATGTTGAAATTATTTCTTCCCACATTTTAAATTATATTTTTGGGATGTTATTTACCGGTAGATTGTTTTGGCTTCAGATAGTACTGTTGACATTGTTCCTCTAGTTGAGCAGTGAAAGGCCTCACGTTTGATCTAAAGTATTATTTTTGAGCATATATACTTATAATGTAATTATAAATTTATGAAATACTTGTATTATTTTGTTTGAAATTTAGATGCTCCACCTAGTCTATAGATAAGGTTCTGGTTATTTAAAAAATGTCTGCAGGTGATTTGAAACATTCGTAGTCTGTTGTAAGACTTTCGAAAGGTCAGTTATACAAAGACAATCATGCCGAAATTCCTACAGATGACTTGCCTTTTGATTAAAATGAAATATATATTATGATTATTGTTTTAAACATTATATTTAAGGTTTAAGGCTTAAGGAATATGAATTTACTCATATTCTGTGCTGGTCATAGCTTAAATTTTGGGGCGTGATAGTCTACATTTGAGTGGCTATATTTTCTCTAATAAGTTCATTGCCAGTAGCTTCAGTGTTGTCACTTAGAGCACAAACATTGTCATATGATATATTTTATTGATGGATATCCTGATCAACCTCTCTGTTGAGATCTTTATTAGGGTTAACACTCATAAGGAAGTTATGAAGGATGGTATATGCATATATTATCATTTTTTGAGCTTTGATTCCATATGTAGGTTCAGCTTCATTGGACAAACTTGTGAACCTTTTCTTCAAAATACCAAAAAATATTTCAATTACATTACACAACTTTGCACGTTTTAGGTTAAATAGCTCCTTATAGTTTAAGGATGGATTTCTTCTTAAATACCCTTTCAAATGATATAGAACTCCTCGATAATGTGTTATAAGTCTGTTTATTGAAACATCCTTACTTTCATAAATCTTAGGGACCATTCAATAGCATTTAGAACCACTTACAAGACTTTGAAAGTCTATTAGCTAAATCTAGAATTTTCCTCTTTCTCAAGTTCATGTTCATATGGCATTCCAGATTACGCAATAAACTTTGAAAAATCATAATTAATTCTAAAAAAAAATTGAAATGAAGCGGTTCAAAAAGATACACGAAGATAACATCTTGAAATTTAAGGAAAAAATAATTTCCAGACAAAATAATTAGCCAATTAATATAGTTTATTAGTCAAATATTACTGTTCATTTGGTCAAAAATTCTAAAAACAGATTTTGGTCCCTTAATTTGAAAAATTAATTCTCTTTATACATACATCAAAATAAGGCGTTCTTAGTGTCAAAATGAAGCTTGACATGTTAACTAAATATCTATAAAATTTAATATATTTATCTCATCATTTACTATTTTTCATTTTATCATGATCATCACTACTTGCATTAGTCAAATAGTAACATTATATATAACAATTCTTCACATAACATTTATATTATCAAATCCCTAGCTTCTCTTCATACTTCGTCAATACTCTTTCATCATTAACAAACCTGTGGGATTGGGATTACATGGAATGGGATGAGATTTATGAGAAAATCTCAGTAGTAAATAGTACTAAATAATGCATGCATTAATGTAAATACTTGTGCTTGCTTGTGAAAGTGTCAACATTGTGTAATGTGCATACTTCCATGTAACATATGAAATACAATTGGCCAAAGTAATCATAGAAATAGAGCTTCATACATAAGTACATATGCAACATAATTCAACAAAGCCATAGCACAATCAAGCATAACATTCAATGCATACAAGTTTAGGATAAGTTTACTATCTCATATACTTGACTTTCTTTCACTTTCTCTTGCTTCTTTCTTCTCGCTTATCTTGGATATGTGGCTGCCTCTTTTGGAGCATACCAATCAATTCCTAATATCACATAATCATACATTCATCACAATCTAACTCCCTTGAGCATTAAACTCACTTTAACTAACATAACTTCCTCTTGAACATTAAGTTGATTTAACTACATCAACTTTCCTTAATCTTAACTAATGGACTTGGCCTTTGAATCAATTGATGTATTAATTTTACCCTACATAATTTCATCTTTTGAATCCATTTATGAGCTTAGAATCATGAAATTCTAGGTCCTTCATGGCCTGCTGGACAAAACTGAACTCATGCACCTAATTCCTTCAAAAATTCTCATTTTGATTCTAATGCTTCCCATACTTGTTTCTCCACTTTATCCCACACAAATTTTCATTTTAAAATCATTGGAAGCATCAAAATCATGAAATTCTAATCACTGTTAATGCTAGTGAATAGTAACATAGGAGAATTCCAAAAACTATAATCTTGAAATTTTAATATTTCCAAGGTTCAAAACCTATCCAATCCTGCACAAAATCATTAAATAAATTCAATGGAAGCCTTAAATAATTGAAATTCCATTTCCTTACATCATTAACAGTGCAAACCGAACTGGTTCAATCATGTCAACTTGATTCAACAACCAATCACTTAACTAGCTTGTTTAAGCTTCAATCATAAATCTCTATCTTTAATTTCTTCTTTTTCCTTTCATCTAAGATTTTTGGACATCACAACACCTTATAGAAAACTCAATTTTTCTCCATGAAAATCCTAAGTTCAAGCTCCCAAATCAAAGGAAAATAAGCTAGGATAGATTGCTTACCTTTAATCTCTAGTTTGTTTGAACTTTGGTATCTTGAATCTTCTTTGTCTTGGCTTGAGTTTTCATTTTGCAAGATTTTCCCCAAGGTTTTCATGCTCACGGTTTGGTTCAGATTTGAGGGGGTATTTATAGAAAAATCTCATGGGAAATCAATGGCCAAGATTAGTTTGTGCACTATTTAATCTAATGGCTCACATTTAATCTTTGATTTTACTTTTTCAAAAAGAGATTTATGACATCATCAAGGGACACTTCATAGGGCTAGGTGGTGAAATTCCAATAGGGGAAGCTTCTGAAAAAATTTTAGTCCAATCCTGTACCGGCTCAATCCGATTCCTCAAAAACCAGACTATTTATAAATCTAATTTTCTTGAGATTTCATAATATGCTTTCTAACCTTAAATCTAGTATCTGGATTCTTCCTACCAATAAAATTCTTTTACTGGGTCAGTACTTAATTATAGATCCCTTAAAAAATGACTAAAATGCCCTTGGTTCACTATCTTACCCTATATTAACCCTAAGGGTATAATTGTCATTTCACACCTCTTTATACTATATTAGGGTATATACTGGCTCTAACTAATCATATTTATACTAGCTTGCATATTTTTTTCCTGTCCAAAATGACCAAAATGCCCTCTATCCATTACTGGTACAATCTGGCCACCAATATGTATTTTTATAATTTCACACTTTTCCAGGGTTACACTAGACTTTGGCCCACTTAACTGTCCAACTACCTTATTGGGCCTCTTGGGACGCCATTTGGGCCTTAATATTGGTTCATTACCTTTATAGCACAAATCCCAAAGAACCTCTCCCGACCTTATTTATCGGGTATTTTATTCTATTGAAAAATCCCATAAGAATTCTACAGGATTACTTTTCTGACTCTGTTAATTTTATAAATTCTTATATTAATTATAGGAATTTACTATAAGGTTTTATCTGATTTTGAGGTCAAAAAAATACTGTAATAATTCTTTCTGACTTCAGAAATTTATATCAATTAATCGGAACCTCAAATCAAAATTCTGTGTTGCGTTAAACTGATCAAAATAATTTTGTCTATCTACTGGAAAAAATTAGGACCAATCTGATTCTAGGCATTTTTTTAGCCTTTTTCGATTCAACTTTTTCATAATTATATTTAGGTCCCTCAACTTTTGGTTAATTGCATTTAGGTCCCTCCTTTTATTTCTACTTTCACTTTTGGCCTCCAACCTTTTCTATTTTTCATTTAGGTCCCTCTCTTCCTTTAAGACTCATTTAACCTTTACTATTCCTTCTTATCATCATTATAATTCTTTCCAAACCTCTTTCCACTATCAGTATTATACAGATAGAGAAAAATTAGGATATGACACTTGTTAACATGAATACAACATCCACAAGGAAATATTTACCTAAAATGAATGAAGATGATTGCTATGTGCACTCCACTAATGTAAACTCTATCAAAATTGGTAAATTTTTACCTTTAGGAATATTAATGTTATCTTCCCTTGATAATGTATTCTTACTAATATTTGAGTCTGACTTAGTGCCTTCCTATCGAGGAAGTATGTAAGTGAATTTCAAATCAAATAAACATGCTGCTAACGCATTCTATATAGGGAATTCCTTCCAACTATGATATCTATGACCATCTAGAGGAGACACCTTGACTCTTATATGTGTTCCACCTATAACACCGACATAGTCTTTAAAGTATGGGAATAACTTTCTCTCATTCAAAATCTTAGGAGGGATAATAAACCCATTAGGTTGCACCATAAATTTCTCTCCTAACTCAATGATAGTTGCTAAAAATTTGTGAAGATGATGGCTAACTGTCACCTGAGTGCCTAAACCAAAAATTTACTTCCTAATTTCTCGTATTATCTGTTAGTATGTACAGACTCTTTGCGACTTGTTCTTCCATACTTGACCAACGATTAGGTTACAGACCACCCTCTCTTTCTAACATGCCACACAATTGTAAGAAAGCTCTTAGAGTCATCCTAATGATATTTCAACTAGATAAACAATCACTAATTGTACTCATTATTTCATCACGAACCCTTTCCCTCTTGCCACTCAAACTGTAACATATTCTTCTAGGACACAACTGAGTGATATATACTTGTTCAACAACACAAGCAAGTAGTGTTATTTCTCTTTGACGCAATTCAAGCCGTCGAAGCATTAGTACAAAGTATTCAATTATGAAGTCTATCTAATACAGCAAGGTAAAAATCATATATCAACAAATCAACATTCAATGGAAAATAATTATATGAACTACAATGCTGAGTCGACTATCATGGAAGTAATGTTAGGCTAAAATGCCACCTAAAATGATTGAATATGGACAACACATTAGCTATCGGCCATGAAATTTGCACAAAACGTAGCTCAAAATTAATATAAGGATTAATTTAAGAAACCTTTACCTCTAAAGAACACAACACGATTGCCAATAGGAACAATCAACCATACACTGGTGTGTGGAGAAGACATAGGCACCGGCGCTGAATACTTCTACAATGAACCCACCTGCCAAGTCGAAGGAGACAATGGTGTGAAGATGAGACACAACATTTGAGCATAGAGGACAACTGTATTCACGCAAAATATAATTGTACTAAATTTTGGCTTCCCTCTGAAAAATCTTGATTTGCAGGGACGCAAAAATTTGGGGAATGAAGGGACTAGGTGCCAAAATTTTGACTGCCTCACCCTACCCCAGTGAAAATTACAAATTGCATGAAGGGATAGGCTCATTTTCCCTTCCCTTTCCTCTCCTTCTTTCGAACCAAACTGACCCTAAAACAATTAAGTAGTTCTTATTTATATTTTATTCTCAAATCAGTGAATTGTAAATTATGAGTTGTTCCCAATTTATAGATAAAATACATAATATTTCACTTTTTTTTTACTATATTGCAACAATATTACCATAGAGTGTTCATCATCACATCACTTGCAAGCTGCCACATTTTCAGGACGATGCGTGTATGTGCATGTGTATATGTGTCAATCCATAGGCATGCATGCTATATATTTCTTCACCTGTCAAGAAATTAATAATGCAATAATTTCTCTTAGATTCCCAATGTCTTCTTTAATTTTGTGACAGGACTTAATAAACCACGTACCATCTTGAACCACGAGGAGGAGGCCGAGAGAACGTATGAAAGAAAGTTGAGATTAGTATCTTAAATAGAGAGTAGCTTAAAAAGAGAGTTAATGTAAGTGACATTTTTTAACCATCAGTGCTCATTGGACATTGGAATATTGCGAAGGCCATGTGGGTTATCATGCATCGAGAGGCAGAATGGATGTTGGAAGATGAATGGTTCATAAAGTTTTACTTGATAGTTGTTTTACAAAAAGCCTGTATGGTCTTACTTTTTAAAGAACTAAAATATAATAATAATTAATCATCAAGTATTTATCAAATATATTTGACAGTTTATATTAGAACCCTAAATATAAATTCGCGCGATTTCCACCTCCTCATATTTGACTGTACTTTTTGTTAACAGTTTTGTATTGAGTGTCATATTATTATAAAATCATTAATAGTGTCCTGAAAATATAATATAATGTAAATTCAACAATTGTTACAATTATAAACGCAATAAATAAAGTTTATAAACAAACAATTGACATTTATTTTATAGGATCTTTTTAACATTTGTTTTTTAATGTTTACCTTTTCTTTCTTGCTTACTTAATTTTCCCCGTCCAAAGAAATTAGAGGACTTTTTAGTGTTGGGTTGTGTGGAAGTAACGTAACCCGAACTATTTTTCATAATAACGGTTTTAGAGATGCATTCATGCATGCATCCATACACGTTGCCACCAATTTAAGAAGCGTGAATGGATGCATGCATCTATTCATCTGACTATTTTAAAATTTTCATTGACAAGCTTCTTAAAATTTAAACAATACCCTAAGGTTACTTGTTTCCATATAAACACTCACCAATACTTATTTTCTCATCCTTACAAATCCAATTTTGCATTCATATCATCCTTGTAATTACCATATATATTGAGAAGCATTCTAACAATACTATCATACATGTTTTTATTCATATGCATGACAATGCGTCACATTAAGATTGTGTAAATAAGGAAGATCAAAGAAGATAGACATCTTTTTCTATATATGCTTTTCACTTCCTCTCTTTATAGCCTTACTTAAAATAACATTGATGCATTTTACCTTTTCATAAACGTACTCTCCAAAGCATTTTCGTCATCTTGGTTGCCAAATTTTTTTCTTCAATCTATAGTATGGGTGTGGTACCATTAGAGAAATCTCCTCTATCCATGGTAAACTATATTCCTCCCATAACGAAATTGATGGTAGCATTACATGATTATTGTACATATGATATTTTCTTAAAATATTTTTAATCTTTTAAGTGATAATGTATTTATTTTAAATTTATCCATATATGGAGCATTACATGATTATTGATCACCGTTGTACAACAGTTATGGTATCTGTACGCCTGGTGCACCTTTTATCTATATAAAAAGAGAATCAATCAAGAATATATATATTATCAACAAGTAATTTCATGCAACTTAATTAAAAAAGGGTTAAAAGGTCATTTTACATTGGAAGTTTCTACCCAAGAGTAATGTTTGCTTGGAAGTTTTTTTGGAACAAATATCACCCATTAAGTTAATAAAACTTAGCAATGTCGTCTTGACCATTATCTAAAGTTATATTTGACTATTACTTGATATATGTTGGCGCAACATGCCACATGTTATCTAGTTTCCATGTGACCCTTAATTTGACTAAATATACTAAATTTACTAGTTCACGTGCCATCCCTTTCTTTTTTTGAGGTCAAATTTGTAAATAAGGAAACATTAAAATAATATATTCCTTCAAGCTCTATAATTAACACAGTATTACTCTCGAAAGACCATACTTTATTTTAGAAATAACATGTTATTTTCTGAAAAGTTGCTAGAGTATGGTCTACCGAGAGCGATATTTTGATAATAATAGAGGTTGGAGGGATGTATTTTTTTAAAAAAATTGTTTTCCTTGTTTATAAATATAACTTGTTGAAGCGGTTGACATGTGTATTGACTAACTTAGTATGTTTGGTCAAATTAACTGTCAAACTGAACTTGAATAATGATAAGGGGATATTGAACTAAAAACAAATTTCTAGATGCCCAGCGCTCATAAGTAAAATTTTTCGGGGTCAAATTTGCACCTTAACCCAAAATAAAAGATGATGTAGATGACACATGGCATACCAAGTTAGCATATTGGTCAACTAACAGTCAAACTTAATTTGGATAACAGTCATGGCGACCTTGCTATGTTTTGTGAACTTTCAGGGTAATATTGCTTAAAAAAAAACTTTCGCACAACCAGCGTTCCTGGATAAAAAATTTTAGGGCAAAGTTGCCCTTTAACCCATTACAAAAATTAAATTTTTATTATTGAAATATATACAGTGAAATCTATTAATTACCTCCGTCACTGCTTGTGCTTCAACCATCTTCCTCATAAATGTATGCATGCATGCAGACCACTTGGCACATTTAAATTCCCAATGTCATAGATTCTGGTAATACAATCATACATCATCTTGAGGTCATAGATTCTGGTAATACAATCATACATCATCTTGAGGTGTATAAATAATAGTTGAGAAATGCATAATCTTCATCCTTCACTCTTACTCCGAAAGCTTTTATGGTGGATGAAGATGAAGCTTTTTATGCTTTGCCTCTTCCTCGCTGTGATGCTCATGTCTGCTGATGCAAGGCCTCAAGCTGATCAGCAGCCTTTCAATGAGGAGACAAAAGGTAATACGTATATATATATATAGAATTAGAAATTAAAAACCATTACTTGTACTTGCATATGAGACAGACTATCATGTAGGAAAGACACGACTCAAGTTTCAGTACAAATAAGCACATTCAACTTTCCAAATTTTCTAATATAAATCAATTAATTATAACTAATATAAGAAATAATTAACTAATTTAGATTGATTAAAGTGTATATAATATAAATTCATTTTAAAAGTTTAGATTTGATTATAATTAACACTAACTGGTTCAGCAAGTGATCAAGAAATGGAGCAAGTTGTGATGATGGGGCCTGTTTTTGTTTATCGCCCAAAACCATCTTAGGCCTTCATGCTTCCTTCTAAAGCTGATAAACAATTGAAAACAACCACTGGTGGCCCAATAGTAGGCGTAAACGATTGTGAGAGATGGTGCATTTCGTCTTATCGTGGTGCCTACTGTTGCTAAGACATAAAGTAGAGACTAATAAGACTATATATATATATAATGAATAAAGCATGTACCCGATACTATATATCTCCCATGTATGCCTATGTACCCAGCTGAGCTGTCTAGGATCAACCATGTAATGTTGTAATGTGTGTAATGTATTCATGTAGCTCTGAGACATGTATGCTTTCGTTGTGCATGAATAATAATATTACTATTGTATGTATGTCTAAATTATTTTAAATACAAGGTTCTTTGTACCTCAGGACATCATCAGTAAGCTTATCCTCTCTCACTCCCCCTTAATCTCATAAGATTACGATCTAACTCAAGAGACCTACTCTCTTGAGTGTCGCAGGTGAAGGTATGAAGAATTTCTAAGTCTCTCTCACATAGTTGATAATGATAGATACTGAAATTCACTATATTGTCACAAAATATAAAAGAATGTATAACAGAGTATTAAATAAGAGTAAATGCAAATGATAGAATGTTAATAGATGTTGTTCAATATATTTATTGCTGCATTTATTGTGGCTTTATTTTATAGTTGAGTATGAAGATATATCTATTAAATAGCTATTAGACTCATATTGAAGTAGCCCTTGAGAGATTGGAAGTATTTAATGTTTGTCTGACACAAACTATTTTTAAAGATTTTTTCATTTGATATTATATTTGCATGTGATCTTGAAATACATTGTAAAATTAATATAACAAGTGTTTAATCAAAGATAAATTAGTTTCTAAAACTTTGGATTGAATAGCAAAAATGGTTTAAAGGATTAGGTTTAGAAACTTTTATGCCTTTGAAAATTTTAATAGATAAAATTTAATTGAAAAAGACTATATATAAATTCATTATAGAAAATTTTAATGATGAGGCAGTAGCTGAGTGGTTGAGGGCAGTGTAATTAAACTGAAGGTCCTCAGGTCAAATCCTAGATCCTGCAGAAGTTGGATTTTATTTTCATTTTCAGACATGTAAAGTTACCAAACCACCATTTGTCCTTTTCATTTCTGCCATACGCTTTCTCTGCCATTTTTGTGTAGAGTTTCTGTGAGGGAGTGAGATCAGATGAAGGCGCAAGCCTCATGACATTAAACCACTGCCGCTAGTACACAAGCCGTCACCTTGAATTAGTCACCTTTCTTTCGCCCGTGTTGTCACTGATAGTGTTGTCATTCCCTCTGCAGTTGCTGTTTTTATTTAAGGAACAGAGCAAGAGCAGGAATAAGGAAGGGTTACAGAAGGTGAAAGAAAAAGAAAGGCCATCGGTGGCTATTGTAGGAGTGTGTCGCCTTTTGCCATCGATCGTTTGGGGTGTCATTGTCAAGAGCAGTTGCTATTCTCATCGCTGTTATCTACTGTCACTGTAGTAACTTTATATCTCCAGTATTCTTCTCTGTTGCTTCTACTCAATGCTTCGCGGGGAGGGCGTGTGATATCTAGATATAGGAAGGAAAGGAAAAATGGAAGAATAGAGGATGCTGGAGCTGCATAAACCTCCATGGAATTTAGACAGTGCATGGTATGTTGTTAGAACTTTCTTCTTCTGTTGTTTATGTGAGCATTGCTGTTGTGAGTGTGTATTTATGGGCTGCTGTTTGGATATATGTATATATATGAAACGCTAATGCTACTGTGGACTGTGAGCTGTGTGTGTTTATTTATATTCATAGCGATTGATGTGCAGCAGGTATGTGATTCTGTGTAAAAAAAATATATTTAGAGAGAGTGAGAGAGAAGCGAATCCGTGCTATTGGGTGGAGCATAGCTGCTGTCATCAGGAATAGGATTTTGCCTTGGACAACAAATGAATATGTATATGCATGCCTTAATTGGTCAAGGAGAATTGTAGAGATATTGGTGGGAAATTCTTGGAACTGTACATGTGTGGCTAGGAAATGGAGGGATGTGAAGTTAATATATATTAAACTACCATATCATATTTTTAGGTTCAAAGTGGCCTTAGGAACAATGTTATTGGAGAGGGAAATTTCAGGTTATATATGCATGTCCTGCTGCTATATATGCCATCATAGTACAAGATATAATGTTACATAAATGTTAATTATGAGATGGAAGTTTGAAGTATGTTTAAGGAGACTTAAAAGAATGATTTATATCATGTTTAGTTGAGGTGTTTACATGGGATTTATAAGGGAGGTATAAGGCAACATGTATTCTATGGATACAAGATTGGGAATTTACAAAGTTAACTTATTGTTAGGGTTTTTTCTTCTCTAAACATAGATTTTGGTGATGGTTATAATTGTTACAAATATTAAATCTGTTTGAAATATGGTTTTCGAATGTAAGCTTACGTAATGTCTTATTTCGAGAAATTTAGGAAAATGAAGGGAGAACAATATCCTAAAACTTAGAGTAAGGGTAAACTATATCAGATTATTGCAGGTGAGTGAATAATATTCCCTAAAATTTATATTTTTAATTGTATTGTCATTTCAAATGTTGAATTTCAAATATGAATTACGAAAGGCAAATTTTATGAAAGTATGGTTTAAATCGTTAAAAATTGTTTTCTTTCGATTGGTTTACAAAAGGATTACGATTATGTTGAAAATGAATGAATAAACTTTTGAAAAGAATTTGACAAAAGTTGCATTTAAATGATGATTATTCATGAAACATATTCTTATGCGAATTTCATATATTTTTACAGTAACTTGATTTTAAATGTACATACTGGGGTTTTTGAAATTCAAAGTGATTTTTACCAACAGTTATGGCATTGAAACGGTTGAGATTATTACATGTGAAATAAACCCTATGCATGATGGAAATATTTTAGAAAGGATGGAATACAGAACGCTGGTTGCTAACAGCAGTACTGTTAGCCCTTGGTGCACCTTGGTTACTCGAGCTCGACAGTTAGTGGCCTTGAGCCACCAGAATTATTTCGTGGGATTCATTCTCACGACAGTTAGTGGTTTCGAGCCACTAGAATGGTTATTTACCCTCGTGGACTATGCGTCCACATCTGTATCAGTGGCTTTGAGCCGCCAGAATGGTTAGTTACTCTCATGGACTGTGTGTCCACGTCTGTATCAGTGGCTTTGAGCCGCCAGAATGGTTAGCTACCCTCGTGGACTGTGTGTCTACATCTATTTTCGTTCTGTTGAAGTCCTAAGGAAAAGATTATACTTTTAAAAGGATTATTTTTAAACGATTGATTTGAAATGATTATTTCAGATTATTGTTTTTCCTGAAATACAAATGTTTACGGAAAGATTTGCATCAGATTATGAAATGTTATAAAATACATTTTCAACATGATTATGCATTGTTTATTTCCGCATTTTTTTAAATCATGTTTTTGGGACATTATTTACGAGTAGATTATTTTGGCTTCAGATAGTGCAGGTGACCCTAATCCTCTCGCTGAGCAGTAAAGAGCCTCGTTGCCGATCCAAATCATTATTTTTGACAAAAAACTAATTTTGATATAATTACATTTCTTAAGAACTTGTATTATTTTACAAAAGGGTAAAGCTCCACATAGACCTTAGAAACAAATTGTTTATTTTGAAAAAAACGTTATGGATAATTCAAATGTGGTATTTAAGGTATTAGGCTTTCAGAATATGAAATTATTCATATTCTGTGCCGATCATGGTTCAAATCCAAATTTCAGGACGTGACAGAAACCCAACAAAGAACTTAATTTATTGAAATGTACTTCAAAAAATATCCTTTTAGAAACATGCTTCGATAAATGCTAGTTAACAAAATG
This sequence comes from Leucaena leucocephala, assembly GCA_037074615.1. Taxonomy (NCBI): domain Eukaryota; kingdom Viridiplantae; phylum Streptophyta; class Magnoliopsida; order Fabales; family Fabaceae; genus Leucaena; species Leucaena leucocephala. The sequence continues at coordinate 23,985,050 of CM073515.1, forward strand.
TACGTGAGTTTAAACTAAAGTTCCTCTTATTGAATAATAATTTGAAGACCACTTTTACCGAAGTGTTCTTCAAAAAATATGAAAGTTAAGTTACAAAGGCATGTTTTTATAAAAAAGAAGTGTCATTTAATTAATGCTTTTGTTCTTTGAAAGTCAAAGTGCTTTTGATAAACAGTCTTTTCAAATGGGTCAAGATCTTAAATTTTGACGAAGTAATCTTACCGGAATACTTACAGATAAATGCATCTTTTGGAGTTGAGTATTGATTATTGAGTTTAAGTTGAAAGAGAGAATTCTTCTAAGTTTAAAAACATTTTTGGCAATACTTTTTAAATCAAAGTTTTCCTAACTTTATGCTAAATACATAATGAATAAACAATATTTTCTTACTAACAATGATTTTCTAAAGTAATTTATGGACTTAGCCTTTATGCTTCACTTCATAAACAATATTTTCTTACTAACAAATATTTTCTCAAATTAAAACAGACAATTGATTCATTTATGGAATTATTTATCGATAAGCTCTCTTATCAATCATTCAAAAGATTCTATTTAAAAATTAGTTCTAAAACTAAGACCTTTCTTATTGAGTGAATGTTTTATCGAAAAACTTATCAAAAAATAAATTTTATTTAAACTATAATTGAATCATAACAGTTTGTTATCATCAAAATATAGAGTTTAATATAACTGACTAATATCTAAATCCCAAAATTTTCACTACCCATTTTGCGGCTCCTTAATCTTCGATTGAAATCTATTGTACCAATCTTTGAATCATTCATCAAATAGTTCTCTCCTGTATAATATCGCTGGTTCTTGCTCTCTCTTTCCTTATCTTTTTTAGCTGACGAGTTATAGTAGAAACATGGAAGTAAATTTATGAAATTCTTTTGTTCGAACTTGTTGCCTGACCTAAAGATGGTTTGATTCTTCTTGCTCGATCTTTGGCTCTATTCAGTATCATCATCTCCCTTTCCTTTTATCAATTCTCTTCTCCGTTTGGTTGTGTGAATGAAGTTGGGTTGTCGTGGCACTAAAACAGGGGGAAATAGTGGGTTAAGTAGTTACCCAAAATTGAATAAGTCTGATGCACCATTTAGATTAGGTATCTCATCTATACTCCATGATAATTATCTTCACTAATAATTGACGGTTATGCTTTCCTTTCTTCTTGTATAAGATCCATCGATTGGAAAATTATTGGTACACAATTTGGCTGTCGCAAATTTAGTGATTAAATAGAATTGGATTTCTGATTGGAATGTGTGGTTGTGGGATTGTGATAAGAAGAAGGATATACTTGGAACTTTCTAATTATGAAATGCATGTCAAAGTTTGATAAAATGTTTCAAAGAAAATAAGCTTAAGTGGATAAGTGTTCCTATAAGATTTTTATAGTTGAGAAGAATTTAGATTTTATTTTAGGCTGACTATGATTTAAACCTTGCTTAAAAGTGAAATTTGAAAGATTTATAACTTCATAATAATGTTGGAAAGAAGATTGTTGGAAATTTCAAGAATTGAATTTGTTTATTATTATGTTAGTACTTCGGGTGCATACGTAATGTTCTATGAATAAATTCAAATACTCAGCGTTTAGCGAGTTCTACTACTTATGCACGCACTGCACTTAAATTGGTGAACCAGTAATAAGTTAATCAAATAAACTTTGATCAGTTGGAAAATGTATGATATCAACATGAAATATCTGATTTTTTTTGTATTGCGGATATTCATACATATTCTTTAAAAATGAAGAAACATATTTCTTTTGTCATCTTTAACGTTAACTAGATGTCTGAATCTGAGTCTTCTTTCTGATTGCATGAAACTTTCTCTGGGAGAATCTAAGCGAGACAAATATACATATCGTATTCACCTTTGCATACAGATATGGCTAATTGAAGTTAATAATTGATCATTCTGATTGAAATTCTCATTTGATTTCTTTCATTGATTTATACATATAAAGCTTTTGATAAAAAGTTGTAAGTTATAAAATGTATTTATATATTTTATTATAGGAAATTGTCATGAACTGAAAGCAATTTAGTACTACATACATAATGAATAAATAAAGCATGGACTACGTACACTATATCTTCCATGCATGTAATGTGTGTAAGTTATTCATGCAGCTCTGAGATATGCGTGTTTCCATTGTAAAAACTTATTTGAGTTGCATGAATAATATAATGATATATCTATTACTACATATCTATCTAAATTATAATCATAGTTTTATTTAGTGTGATTACCCAAAAAATAAAAGAAATAACAAAAGAGATTTAAAAATAATTTTTTAAAAAAGTTAATAATCGCAAATATTTATTAGATAACCAAGTTATATCTTTATAGAAGATAATGTGTGTGTGTGTATAATCGGTGTTGTGTAACATTCTAATTTTTAGGATTTAGAGAGTTAGTTGTGACTTAAAAAATAGTACCTAAGGAATATATAAAAATTTATGAAAGAGTTACAGAATTAATCTACACATTAATGAAATATTTAATTTAAATATGTAGGTATACATATATGTGTGTGTGTGTGTGTGTGTGTGTGTGTGTGTGTATTAATAATAGTAACTAAGATATCATCGTGGAGTAGTTGGTTAATAGATATGTAGATACACTACTGTAAAATAGTTTTTAAAGCCTCATTTATAAACCATTCCTTGTGAAGATAGTTTAAAAAAATGACCGATGATATTTTTACAACTAATATAAAATATTCACATTAGATGTACACGTAACCGATATAAAATATAATTACTACACTAGATACTTCAACAACAGGGGTTAAATATAATTTCTACTGTGGATTTAATTTCAATAGGTATAGATTAGCTACGTCATATTCTGACTCTTTAGTTTCTTGGTTATACTTTCCCGATTCTTTTTTGTAACTTCTTCATACCATTTATTTCAATTCTTCAGTTCCTAACGTTTATAGTCATTATGATATAAGACCAATTGTATTCTTCGATATTTTTTTAAAATAGTAAGTAAATAATAACTAAAATTGGAAATATCATTTAAATATCATGGAGTTACTAAGACATAATTAATAATATAGTTGGAAAATATTTATTTTAAAAGATTGAGATTTGTTAGTAGAGTTATTTAAAGATTATCTACATCTAATCAGATTTTATTATTTAGATAACTTTTGAAATAAATATATTTAAAATCATATTTTTATAAAAACAATAGAATATAATTAAAATAAAGGAATTGGATTTCAATTCATAAATTTTAAAAACTGGTATTAATAGCCTAGAGTTAACAGATATTCCATACTCCCTTTTCAAAAAATTTCTCATGAGCCGCCACACCCTCTTTTCTTTCTTTCACCTTGCTTCCTCCAAATATCATCACATTACCACCCAAAGCTTGTGACAAGCTGTAATAGACAATTATAATCAATGCAATCTATCTATGTATTATTGATGAGTCCAAATCTAGAAAAGATTACAGAGAATCCTAAATTGCACAGTGAAACAAAATACTGAAATGGAAAAACTAGAACATCCACAGCTAACAAAATTGCAAGAAGAAAATACAGAGGGAAAGTATAAATTAGTAGAGAGAAGATTCTTTTCTGAAATAATTCTCTCCCCACTAATTATGTTTCTTCTACTCCTTCTTATGCTTCTCCATTGCCTGAATTTTCCATGTGGTCTTGCGGAGACAGTTACTCATACTTGGTTATGCAACCCCCTCTTCAAGAATAGCATTTCATTGTTTGGGTCTTTTGCATTATGGACTATGTCTTATGCATTATGGTCCATCTCATCCCTATTCCAAGGCCCATTCATGACAATTCATTCCCCATCGAGATAGACCTTGTCCTCAAGGTCAAAGTCTGGATATTGTAGATGAAAAGAATCCAAATTTCACAAGAAGGTTCATTGTTATCATCCCATTGTACCAAAACCTATATTAACCAAGTATCTCAAATTTTCACTTTTCTAGAACTCAATACAGCCTTAAGAAGTAAGATAGGACCCTCAATATCAGTATTAGAGGGCAATAACTGATATTGTTCCTGTGGGTTTCCATGGCAATGTTTCAGCAAAGATATATGAAATACCGGATGAATTCGAGCCTCAGCAGGTAGTTAAAGCTTATAAGCAACTGCTCCTATCTTTTCAATAATAAAAAATAGTCAAACCGTAACAACAATGGAGGGTCTCTGCCAAATATAATCTTAAAAGATGTCATACCAGCAGTAGTATAAAACGAAGTGTTGTAGCAATATTGTGCCCAAGGAAAATAATTCACCTATAACCTAGGTTGATGATGAATAAAGCACTATAAATACATTTCCAAACAATGATTCAAAGCCTCAGATTGACCATCACTTTGTGGATAATAGGCAGAGCTCATACAAAGTGATGTGCCCTATAATTTAAATAATTGCTTCTAAAAACTGCTAGTAAAAACTCTATCTCTATCTGACACAATTGTCTTTGGAATACCATGAAAACTCACAATATATTTCACAAAAGTTTTAACCACAGATTCAGTAGTGAAGTGAGTTTTAACAGGTACAAAATGAGCAAATTTTGGTAAACGATCCACTACAACAAAAATTACAGTAAAGCCTTTTGATAGAGGTAAACCAACTATAGAATCCATAGCAATATCTTCACATACTCTTGATCGCAGTGGAAGCAGTTGGAGCAAACTATATGAAGCTGCTTGAACAGTTTTAGCTTGTTGGCAAACAATACAGTGCTGAATGAACTTCTTCACATCATTATGAATCCCTTTCCACCAAAATTCTGCAGTAATTCTCGCATGTGTGAGTACAATCCCCAAATGTCCCCTAATCTTGGATTCATGAAATTCTTTCATAATTAGTGTAAGGAGCTCCTTATTCTCATGAGGTATAACCAATCCTCACTTGTAAAATAATCTCCCATTAGAGACTGTATAGAAAGGAAAAAGAGTTGGATTATCAACCACCTTTTGGCGAAGTTCTATCAACTCCGTTGAACCAGCAATTGTTGCCTGAATGTGTGTAAATAGCTCATTAGTAGTAAAAGAAACAACCATAAAAGAACAGGATAACATATCAATAGCAATATTCAACCTATTAGTTTTGTACTCAATTTTATAATCATACCCAAATAATTTTGGCAAAAATGCTTCCTGTTCCGGAGTTTGAATAACTTGATTAGACAAATGATGTAAACTTTGTTGATCAATTCATATACAAAAGAATGACCCACTAAATAGTGCTAGAACTTTGAAACCTCCTCAATCAATGCATGAAATTCCCTAACATAAGCTGACTTCGCTTGTATTCAGGAAGTTTCTTTGAAAAATAAGCAATGGGATAATTGTTCTTAATAATAACAGCCCCTATCCCAGAACCTGAAGCATCGAACTCAATAATAACTGGTTGTGAAAAATTTGGCAATGATAACATGGGTGCATAAATTAGAGCTTTCTTCAAATTTTGAAAAGCAATTTAAGCACTAGAAGACCAACCAAAAGCGTCTTTCTATAGTAGATCAGTAAGGGGTGCTGCAATATTAGCATAATGTCAAATAAAACAATGATAATAGCCTATTAAGCCTAGAAAACCTTTGAGTTAGGAAACAGAAGTAGGAACTAGCCAATTATAAACTGCAACTACTTTTACAGGATCAATCTCCACACCCACAGTAGTGACAATATGCTCTAAATATTCAATTATGTCACATGCAAATGAACATTTAGAAAGTTTAGCAAAAACTTGATTTGTAGCTAAACATTCTAAAACTTGTTTCCATTGAGACAAATGCATATTCCAATCCACACTATACACCAGAATATCATCAAAGAAAACAAGTGCAAACCAATGAAGAAAAGGTCAAAAAATGTCATTCATCAATGCTTGAAAAGTAGTTGGATATTAGAAAGGCCAAATGGCATGACCAGCCATTCTTATAACCCATAGTGAGTTCGAAAAGCAGTCTTATGGCAATCTTCTTTCTTGAATAGAATATGATGGTATCCTGAACGAAGATCCAATTTGGAAAAGAATTGTGTATCCTTTAGGTCATCAATTAACTTATCTACCATAAGCATAGGATATGAATCCTTAATAGTAATAGTATTAAGGGCACGGTAATCATTGCAAAACCTCCATGTACCATTTTTCTTATGAACTAATAAAACAAGAGCAGAAAAAGAACTATTACTTGGTTGAATAATGCCTGGCTCTAACATCTCATTAACCATGTTTTCAATAATAGTTTTCTGACTAAAAGGATAATAGTAAGGCCAAACCTTAAATGTCTGAACACCAACCTGAAATGGGATGGCATGGTCATGAGAACGACATAGCGATAGACCATAAGGTTCTGTAGACACCACTACAAACTGTTGCAATAATTCACGCAAATCATAAGGTATTGTGTCTAGAAAAGAGACCATAGCACCATCATTAGTTGGTAAACAAACTAAAGTAAATAATTCTTGCACCGCACTAGTCACCTACATTCTCTTCATATGATGATATTGTAATGGTTCTGGATTGGAAAACTAGTTGCCAGTAAGTTTAATAAAAGTGTTATTCAAGTAAAACTTGATAGTAGTATAACTATAATCAGCTATATGAGCACCTAATGTAGCAAGCCATGAAGAATCCATAATCAAATCTGACCTAGCAATTGGTAAAACAAAAGCAAATAAAACAATATTATGACCTTGAATGTTAACAATTAAATCTTTAACAATTCCTTCACCACACATATACTCCCCATTTCCTACTATTACCCTATCTGTAAAAGATAATAAAGGCAGATTAAGATGAGCAACGAAGCCAGGATGAATAAAATTATCTGAACTACCACCATTCAACAAAATCTACACTATAGTTCTATTAATCGAGCCAGCAAATTGAATAGTTAAGCGATGTGAGGAACCATAAAAAGCATGAAAGGACACGTGAGGCACCAGGTCAAAATCTGATTTCAGTTCATATGAATCAGTTAAAGTTTCAACAACTGGTAATACTGATTCTGGGGCAGAATCATCTTCATCCACTTGAATCAATTGATATTGACGATTGGGACACTTATGATTCCATGTAAACTTCTCATCACAGTTATAACAAAGACTCTTCTCCCTTCTCACTTGTATTTTTGTCGCATAAAGCTTCTTGATTGGTGTTGACAGTTTCATCACAGGCTTAGGTAACAACCCAAGAGTAGAAGATGAAGATGATGATATGGGAATAGAGGTCACACTAGAAGATGGTTTAGATGCAAATGAATGAGTGGATATGAAACTGGGCTTATTTGGCGCCCCACTTAAACTGGATCACTCATCAAATAAATGTCCTAAAGAAATGGCCTGAGAAAGAGTGAATGGTTCTTTAGCTAATACCTTAGTTAGCAGATCCAGTTTTAACCCACTCAAGAAGCAGTCACAGATTGCTTCCTCTGACAGTCCATCAATGCTATTAGCAGTGGCTATGAACAAGGTATGGTACTCTGCCATTGACCCAATCTGCAACAACTTAAAAAGCTTAATTATAGGATTCTCAAAATATGAAGGGCTAAATTGCTTCTCAATCACTAACACTAATGATCGCCAAGAAGGAATCTGGTTTGTTTTGTGCAATAGCTGAAAACAAGGAACAACAAAACCCTCAAAATGCACAGAAGCTATAGTAATATGTTGGTCATTTGGAATTTGATAGAAAGAAAAATATTTCTCAACTTGGAATAACTAACTCATAGTATCAGGTCCATTAAAACGAGGTAAATCAAGTTTAATCTGCAGGCCAACTGCCTGAAAACTAGTATTAGAAATTGGCACATTCATTGATGTCCCTGAAGATCCTGAACCATGATCATGATTCTACGTCAAAGTTTCAAAACCTAGAATCATTGTGTCCACCGAACGAGATAACGTAGCTAAAGAGTGTTCAAAACTCTCCAACTTGGTGTTGTTTGTTGATAGCATAGTCTCTATCTCCATCATTTTAGTCAACTGAGCTCGTTCCGATGCTGCCAAAGCTTTAGCTAAACTATGAATCTCAGCATTCATCGTCTGCAAGCACGTGTTGTCAGCCATAACAATGAAATAGGGGGAATGAAAGCACCAAATGTAATAGACAATTATAATCAATGCAATCTATCTCTGTATTATTGATGAGTCCAAATCTAGAAAAGATTACAGAGAATCGTAAATTGCACGTTAGAACATCCATGGCTAACAGAATTGTAAGAAGAAAATACAGAGGGAAAGTATAAATTAGCATTGAGAAGATTTTTTCCTAAAATCATCCTCCCCCATTATGTTTCCTTCTACTCTTTTTTATGCTTCTCCATCGCCTAAATTTTCCATGTGTATATATCAAGGTGTGAATCCGCCTCTCTTTTTCCTTTTCTGTTCTTCTTTTTCATATGCTCTCTCGTCTGTCTTGTCTATCTATTGTGAAAACCATATGCCTCATTTGAACAATCATAAGCCTATTAATTATACACTTCCTAAACTATCTATTAATTGTTTGATTCCAAAAAGTGGCTGTACGTTTTTCATGGAAATCACATCCAAAAAAAAAACAAAGAAAGAAAAGAAAATGTTGCTCTATCTCTATTTACATTCAACTGTCAATTTATTCAATTATTTATACATAAGTATATCATACCAGCGTTGATTTACTATAAAAAAAACGAGGGGACTAATATTAATAAATGGATAACTAATATGAATTTAGATTAGAAATCAAGATTTATGAACTTGGAAATTCTGAAAATTAAATTCCAACATATAATTGACTATTCCAACTAACTAAGCAAATAAAAAAAAATATGAATTTTAAAAGAGGATTTTGGTTTCTTGAGTTAGCTTTGAAGTCATGGAGTAGTTTTAGAATAACATTAGAGTAGCTTTAGGATTAATCTTTAGTAGTTTTGAGTTATTAGTGCTTTTGTTATGTGCGACTTCTGTAGGCTCTCACTGAGAGCTCTTACGGCTTGGATTGTTGTTGTTTGACTACTTATAAGCTAAAGGAGGAGAACAGGTAACTCGGGGTCTTATCATGTGTATGCAAGCCTTGGTTGTGATGATGAAATGTATAGAACTTTATCTGGTTAAGTATGACACGTGCAAATTGTTGAGAATGAAACCGTAAAAGAATACAACTGAGTTGCATTTCTGAGTTACTTGAATTATTTTTCAAGCATGCTTGTATCAGGATTGTTGTTGTGCAAAATTTATGATAGTTTATTTCTTTCAAGCATGCTTAAGTGTTAATAATCAATTAATGTGGAAATTACGGTAGTTCATTTCTTTCAGGCATGCTTGTAACTATGCTGATTCATTCAGGTACTAAAAGTCTTTTTCGTTTTTTTTGGTACAAGAAGTTTTTTTTTTTCAAGCGTGCTCATATAGGCGTTGGCCTTCTTTTTTTTTTTGTTGTAAAAATTTTTAAAAACGGATTGTACTCATCCACAAATTAAAGATAGGATAAAATCTCATTTTCTCATAAATAATATTAATATTGAGTAGAGCGAACCGTCTATTACTTTCATACATAAATTTAAACACATAAAAATTAGAATATTTTTTAAATATTATAATTAAAATTATAATAAAATAATATTATATAGAAATAATATATATTATAAATAATTGTATATTTATTGCACATACATGACTGCAATTGGTGTGGGCTAGGGAGATTTGTGAATAAACATACATGACAGCCATTGGTGTGGGCTAGGGAGATTTGCGCAGTTGGCAAATAAATAAAAATACCCTTATCTCTTTATTTAAATTTATTTAATTTTTATTTATAATATTTATATCAAAATTAATATTTTTTAATTTATAAATCTTAAAATTTTTTATCTCATTTATATATATAATAAAAATAAAAAATATGTTAAAATTTTAATATTATTTTTTATTAATTTTATAATTATTATATATTTTAATATAATATATAAATAATTTATTATACTTATTAAGTTTTATTATAATTATTACAATTATTATGCAATTAAAGAAAAATTTAGATGTGAAAAAAAAAGGTTGAAGGGTATAATTGGAATATTAAAAAAAGCTTAGGGGCATTTTAGTCAAAAAGGAGGTAAAATTTTCTCTCCCCTCCAAAATCCCCACTTTTGGAGGGGAGGTGAGGGAGGGGAGGGAACCACAAAAAGACAAAAAATCTCCCCTCCCCTCTCCTTTATTTTTCCCAACCAAACACCCCTTCCCCCTCCCATCCCTTCCCCTCCCCTCCAATCCAATCCAAAACCCCCCAACCAAACAAACCCCGGGTACATATCAAGAACTGGAGGAGCTTGGTCGATCCAATGTGTGGGTCACACTGTGAACAAGCCTATAAGGCGGGACAGAACAATAAGGAGCATTGCAGTTTAACGTGTCTTTCATATTATAAATTAATTGTTGATATTCCTATGCTAATATTAACAAAGATCAATAATATAACTGTATGTATAACTAATTTACTATTGTTTGTGTTTGTGGGTTTGTATGTGCATGAAATTTTGGGTTATTGAGACGTTAGCGCTCACCCATCATTTAACATTTTCCAGATGAAATATCATCGGGAGAAAGGAAGGCACCAGAAGACTGAGGCTTGGAGGTTCTGTTGGGCTCCTAAAAAATATTTTAACATTTTAAATTTTGATGAAACAAATTTATAAATTATTATTGATATTAATAGTATTTTTAAAAAAAATGAGTATTTTAAGAATCTAAAAAATTTTAGAAAAAATTATTTTTTCACAAAATATATAAATAATTTAATAATTATTTTTCGGGATAAAAAGATTATTTTATTTAAAAAATTTAAAAAAAATAGTTAAAGGTTATTGTTTGATATAAAAATTTTAGAAAAATTATCTCATGAATTAGAAAAGAGATTGGAGGAAGAAAATTTTTATTTTATTTTCAGAATTATTTTTTAAATTTTTTTAAATACTTTATAAAATAATAATATTAGAAATAAATAAGACTAAAAGAAAAATGAATATCTCATTACTTTATCTCCCTCCCACGTGCCTCGCCTCTTAAAAAAGTCCAACTCTTCTTGCCCACTAAATATGTGTTTGAGATCACTTTTAAGAATAGATTATAAACCCAAACTATAATTTTATAAAATATGAGCTAAATAATTTTTTTTTTTAAAAATTAATTTTAAAACTCAAACCATAGTTTGAAATCTAAAACTATAGTTTGAGAATAATTAGTCACAAAGTAGCTTTTTGGTGCCCTTTACCATGGTGAATTTTTTATTAATTAATAATTTAAATTTTATTAATTAAAAAAAAGATAAACAAATAAAATCTAATTGAATTTTTTATTTAAAAATTTTGGAAAAAAGATAAATTTGCCAATAAAAATTACAATTTTCCATATTTTCTGATGGTCATCTAGATTAGTTATCTAATAAAGTTTTCAGTAGAAAAAAATTAAAATTTATATAAATATTATAAATTTTTACTTTATTCAAATATATATATGTATTATTTTATAATTATTTAAATAAAAAAATTTAAAATTAAATTAAATTTATTATCTATAGAAAAGTGATTATGCTATTAATCATTTAAATATCTTCAATTTTTAAAATTATTTTTTTTCTCAAAATCTATTCTTTCTAAAATCTATTTTCTAGAATTTATTCTTCTTAAAATTTTTTAAGCAAAAGCTATTTCAAACACACCCTAAATCGGCACTATGACAAGAGAGAGAGACATAGAGGAGGGGCAGAGATGACAGCGGGAGTGAGCGAGTAGAGGAGAAGAAGCTTGGGACTTCATCCGTCCGACGCCCGTGCTGCCGTCGACTGCTGTCGTTCTTCTCCTTCCTTTTCTGCTCAGTAACGGCATCGCCTTTGAGTGCGCCGACGTCTACCTCGTCTTCAAAATCAGAGCGAAGAGAGTGAGAGAGGAAGCGAGAGAGGAGCTCGGGAGAAGAACAGAGTCGCGACGCCGTCAGCCGCCTGAGGTGAGTACTCCCTGTTATCTTCCACCATTATTTCTGTGATCTCTGAGTTTGAAAGGATACAGGTTCGATTCATCTAGTACAAATAAAGTTTAAAGCTTTCTAAACAGAAATCTAGTGTAAATTTTGGAGCTTGACCACTGCATATACATTCTCTGTTCCGGTTAAAGTCTCTGAAAAACAGAGACATGTTTGGCGGATTAAAGTCTGGACAGAATATATACAAATCTATATATACATTGTATGCTCTGCTGTTTTGGTTTTGGGAAACTCAACAGAATATATATATATATATATGTATGTATGTATGTATATGTAAATGCAGTGAACCCCTGTTTTGAACTGAAATTTTCGAAGACAGAGGTCTCTCTTCCCTGTGTTGGGAATGATAATGTAAGGAATTAGAAGACAAGTAGCGGAAATTAATTTAAAAATTTTTCCATTCCTTGCCAGGATCTACCGTATATGTTTAAGTCAAGTGGGAAGAAGCATTACCCTCAGTATTTCTCAGCGACTTCCATAGCTTCTCTCCGCAGCTGGTGATCTCTTTCCGATCGTAAGGAGACGTCCACAGTTTCTCTCCGCGGCTCGTGCTTTCTTTTTGATCGCAAGAAGTCGACTTCTTAGGTCGTCTTCTTCTACTGGTATCCACACGAACAGCGTTCCAACCACGAACGACGTGCTAGCGTCTCCTGTCCCTCCAAGGCTTTCTCAAGAGTTCGTCCTCCCCGTCTCTACTTCAGCAGTTTCTTATCTGCAAACCTTTTTGCAGATTCCGTTCGGCCCCTTTTTTTGTTATATGTTGTATTCAAAACGTAGCTCCTAAAATCGGATATATAGGATGCTCTGCGTTTTTCTCAACCGAATTGAATTTTGGAATTAATCTATATTAATTCCGAATACAATATCACATATTGTATAATTTGATAAGAAACTAATTAAATAAATAATGTTTATATTAAATCCGTCCCACAGATTTAATTTACCTATTTATTTAATTTAAATAAAGATAAGATTGGACTGTATTTGATTTATTCTCATAAATCAAATTTGAGATATCCTATCAATTTAAATTTCAAATTCAAACGTGATAGAGATTTAATTTATCCTTATAAATTAAATCTTGTAAATATCTCTTATATGAGATATCCTTTCAATTTGAATTTCAAATTCAAACGTGATAGAGATTTAATTTATCCTTATAAATTAAATCATATATATCCGTTATATATAATATATATAACAAATTTATATATATATAAATATAAATATAAATAAATATATACATCAACCCTGGATCATTCATTGAATCTAGACACGTCTTAGATTCAATGAATCTGGACATCATAGCTCGTGTTGGGCTATTTTGTGTGCGACCCTGTAGGCCCATATGAAATTGGCAGTGGGCCATTTGCTATACTGGCCCACAAGTCGCAAGTGGTCTCTAGCAAGACATAACAACTACCCAAATCATATGAGAATCGATAAACGATGTAACCTTTTATACAACCATATCATGTCCCTTCTGTCACGCGATATTTTGGTCATGGATGAGGCATGGATAATGTCATCCTCCTATTCCTGACCGTTACTTTCTCGATCCCTGAGTAGTCTGACTATAGAAATGGAACTACCTTTCCATTACAGTATGGCCATACATTTCTTAGACTCACTCATCGAGGGGCCCAGTAATATCTCTCTACGAATGTGAGGGACAAATTCCATCTTGACCATTCACATTCCTCCGCATGAAAAACCACTAAGCCCGAACATAGTCTTTATGATCACTCGGTCAAAAGTGACTTTTGACTAGGCCAAAGTTGAGCGTTTGTCATGTAGGAATCCATGATGATCTCAGGTCAAAGGGCATAGTGACATGGTTTGTATATGAGAGAAGATTATGACGTAACCCATGCAACTCTCTCATAGCGGGTCGGTCCAACACCTTGTACTCTTACATGTGCATATGACTTTGATTTATATCTCCATACATCTTCAAAGTCATACTGGTCTTATTTCATCTCTGCTCCCGCGCAGATCACCGACTAGGGACATTTAGGATAAGATCATGAATTATCCAATGATAGTCATCACAGTAAACATGCAAATAATATGATAACACAATTAATAAATTCATAAATCAATAATGTTCATAAGACAATGATTGGCCCTAGGGCACGTTTTCCAACAAATAATGCATTGCATTGGACTGTTCTGATATATATATATATATATACACACATATTGTGCTGCTGTTTTGGACAGCAATGCTTAGCTAAGAGAGAGTTAACTTTTGGTTAAATTTAGCTATGGTAACGAGCTTAGTAGAGGCTTTGGCGCAGAAGCAAGTCTCTAGCATAAATTTGGGAATAGAAGATAACGATTTACTCCCTGTTTTGGTACTATGCAGTGGAAATTAATTTTAAGAGATTATAGTAGTTTAAGTAATGGCAAGCCTCAATGTAGTATATTATGTAATAAAGAGATTTTATAAACCATCTCCTTATGGTTGTTCCGCCACCTCAATGACAGCAAAAAGGAATTGGATTTTTATAAGTTTTGGTACTCCAGTGAGTTTAAAAAGAGGAATTTTATAGGTATTAAGTTTGAAGACAATAAACAAGTTTAGAAACTAAAGAAAAATAATGAAGTTAAGACTTCAATTCAAAGTGAGAGTTTGGGATAGTTTTGAGAAAGATTTATTATGAAATTAAAGGCTCAAATAGTATTCATTAATCTGCCATATACAAATATAATTTATAGGTTTTGTTTGTGCCCAATCTCTCCAACAAGATACAAGGAAAGGAATCAAGAAAAAGGTACAAGTGGAAAGCAGAAAGATATAGATAGTGAAACTTATTAACTCATATAGTTTGTGCTTAGTTAGTTGCATGTTTGATTTCTATGTAAGCTATAATTATGATTTTGAACATTTAATATCTTTGCTTGAGTTGTACTGTGACCATATGTATTTACTTGTATAGCTGTTTACATGCTTAATTAATTACTATTGCACATTATATATTGAATTGTAGTTTTGTTACTGAGAATCTTCCGAATCTCACCTCTTTGTCTTCTATGTACCCAGAGGAAGAGCAAGTTCCTTGACAAAAAACGAGCAAGCTTGTGGAAAAAATTTAGAGGTGGAGGCTAGAAGGAAACCACTTACCTATCATTAGTTATTTACTATTTATATATTTGTGGCTATTAGTGTACCTATATATATATATATGTTTGTATAATCTAATTAAATAAGTTAAGTGCATGGGATGTAATGTAATTAACCTCTATAAGAAAGATCAAGAGAAGTAAGCACAAGCTAAAGTAAATGATATATTAAAGCATAGCTAGAATGCATGATTAGTAGTAGCTATAAATTTCATCCTGTATTGATTAACTATGGAATGGCTTCGATTAAGGCGCAGGGCAATTGCATGAGTTAAGCGCTAAGATTTTACTGGGTAAAAGTAGACATCTAGAGATTTAAAATGAGTAGTAGTTTGTAAATTTTGGATGTATAGATTGAAAAATATAATTTTTTAAAGGTTTTTAAAAAAATTAATGACACTGATACCAAAGTTTTAAGAAAAGTTTTTAAACGTTTAGACTTATTAATGGTACTAATTGGGTCACATGTAGTCATAAAACTTATAAATAACTCTGATAAGTGACTTTAGAATAAGGTGCGATATATATGAAATTTAATAGCCATGACATTAGTATTGTGTTATAAAATATTTTAAGATAAACCTTTAGTTAATATATTATGTAAGCGTTAATTGGTCAGGCTTAGCATAGCTCCTAGGTTCTTACATGTTATCTAATAGATATAAAGTTAAGTATAAAGGTTGTTTAAGTAGGATGTTACATTTTGATCCAAATAAAAAGGATTTTGGCTATTTAAATATGTTATTTTGAGTTTGAGTTTATGTAAATACAAATAACATGTGAGTCTACCTTTAAGAGAGTGTGCCAAAAGGAAGTGAAAGGTAAAATAGGATTAGTTTCTAAAATTTTGAATTAAAGTTGACTTTTATATGAAATATTAAACAAATCTTACTAATATAATATTTCATGTAGAAGGCTCCATAGAATAATTCTTATTCTTAATATTTTAAAATTTATTAAGATTTCCAAATTTTCATGTTCTACCTTTTCTCTAGATATGTGTTCATTTATATATCTCGTTTTATTATATGGGGTAAAAATGTACGTACATTTCAACAACTTTTTAAAGTATATCTAACATTATTTAAAGTATTTAGCAGTACAATTGTACTCCTAATTGATAGGGGTGTACAGGGACGGGACTGGGACAACCCTGTCCTGATCCCATCTCGAGATAGGACACGGGGATGCAAAATGCATTTCGTGTCCCGTCCTGTCCCGTATATATCCCGGTCCCTTTCAGGACTAGGATGGGTTCAAAAATTCCTAAACCTTATTTTAAAAAAAATTAGACTACTAGATATTTTATATACATCCTATATATTACTAACATATAATCAGAATACAAAAAATAATAGAAGAAATTAAATTCTCTTTATTACAATTACTAATTTAAAACAATAAATACCATTAATTATACTACAAATACTATTACTTTTTTTATTTTTTTTACTTCACCAACTGAAGTTACTACTTCATCTGTAAAGAAACAAATACATGTAAAGAAGAGAAAAATACAATCATCTAATAAATAATATGATATAACCAATATCATTTTCTATTTCTATTTTTTATAAAAAATAAATAAAATAAAAATATTTTTTATTTTTTTAAAAAATATTCTAGACGGGACGGGAATCCCATGGGCCAGACCGAGACCCGTCCCAATTTATCCTGTCCCAATCCTTCAGGGGACGGGACGAATCTGTTTCGAATTATTTAGGACCGGGTCAGAACAACCCGAGATGGAAAAATTTGAAATGCCCTACTAATTGATACATTAAAATTGTTTCATAGAACCTAAAACGTTCTGTCATCCATCTTCCCATATAGGCATTTTCTTATAACAAAAAAAAAACAGAAGACAAATATAACATGGAAAAACGTATAATTTTAAAATTTATAAAAGCATTATGTTTAAATGATCAAAATCCTTTTAATTTAGACCAACGCTTATTGTTTACTTTCTCATAAGTTGTGTGTGTGGGCAAGTGATATATAAAATCAATGACGAGGAAAGTATCTCGAGATTCATTGTAATGTTTTTAAAGGTCAGAGATATTATCTAATCTAGCCTCATTCCAGTTCATGCATGATTTTGCTCACCGATTGATATATTAGTCACTTGCCATTTGCCCCAATCTCAGAAACTTGCTTACCTCAATTCACACACTCGTCTTTGTTTCAACCCTTCTACGTGTCGCCCAGTGCTGTTTCCACATTAATTACTTGTTCTTCGGCGAGGCATTCATTTGTGGACACAATTAAATTCAAGCCATTTCAATTCCTTATCATATCATCCCTATTATAAGGCATTTCTTATATGATTTTTTTATCTTTAACATACATTCATTTAAAGAATTATTAATATTCATGTATCAATTTTATCCTTGTAATTAAAAATTTATTAATTTAATACAGATTTAATGAATTGACTATTATTTTTTTTATTCTTGTAAAGTCGCTCTTACGCTATTTATAAGCTTTAAAATTGTGAAAAAAATGTTGCCTTTTTTATAAGTTTTGTTTTGAGTTTGTCTAAATATTTTACCCATAATTATATATGTTTCTCTCATATCTTTTTTAGTTATTCTCTCGTATATTTTTCCTTTCATTCTCTCACTTATCCTTTTCTTTATAAATATATTATAATTTTTTTATCAACGTTAATTGATTATTTGGAGCTTATAAATAGGTTTGGAGGCAGTACACTCTATAGACAGAGGGGAGTACTTGGTCACTCTTTGCATTCTTTGCTTCTATGACCACTATAAATACAAGCTGAGCAATATTTGGGCGTCTTCATCTTTATATATTTCTTTTACAAGAAAACTCGTCTTCATCTATATATCTCTTTTACAAGGAAAACATACAAAATATATGGCTATTATGAAGACCGTTATGCTGTGCCTCTTGCTTGGGATGTTACTCATCTGTTTTGCCTCAACTGATCATCATAAGCCTTTCAATGGAGAATCAAGAGGTAACATATATTATCAGCAATACGATTAATACAATTCCGATTGAAGCTTTTATTATTATTATTATTATTAGGTCTAATTTTAATTTGCTCCATCTCTTTTCTTGTAAGGTAATTAGAAGTTTCTTCTTTGGATCAATATTATAGTAGAAGTATTATAAAAAGGGGAAAAGTTGACGTTACTATTAAAAAAACTAACTTTAACTTTTAATATTCTTTAATGACTAATGGTAATATTATTCTTTTTTTAATATTTTGAGGCGATATTGATTTTTAAAAAAAAATCTAAATACCCATAACTATGTGAAAACTTATGGAATAAAATTTGAACTATTTTAGCAGGGATTTCGATAGATTGAATCGTTTGCCTACTCAAGTTTGAATCAATATTCAATATATTTGATATTTCCCGATCTCTCTTTAAATACAGCACCCAATTTTTTTAATCTTTAACTTGTTTCTTTTTATAATACCTTGTTCGAAATTCTAGGATTTTTTATAACATCTTTCCACATAAACCCATGTTTAATGATTTTTACGTTCAACTTCTGTTAAATGGTTTTCTCCCAACCCCTATTTAATTAGGGACAGATTTTGGAAACAAGAAAAAAAGCATTTAGAAGATATGGACTTCTTTGGTGTTCATGATTTTGACAATTTGGTATTATATTTAGAAGTAGAGGAGTACATTTTTAAGACATTTTCTATGCAACTTTTGAAAAAAAAATGCACTCACAACATGATATTTTAAGTTACAGTTATCCATACATCCACGTGTAATTCATTTTGTTGCAGCAGAAAAATCAAGGACAGTTGCCGATCGGGGAGGTGGAGGAGGAGGACCCGGTGGTGGTGGAGGAGGTGGACCCGGAGGAGGAGGAGGACCTGGCGGGGGTGGAGGAGGTGGACCTGGAGGAGGAGGAGGACCTGGCGGGGGTGGAGGAGGCAGACCTGGAGGAGGAGGAGGACCTGGCGGGGGTGGAGGAGGCAGACCTGGAGGAGGAGGAGGACCTGGCGGGGGTGGAGGAGGCAGACCTGGAGGAGGAGGAGGATCTGGCGGTGGTGGAGGAGGAGGACACAACGGTTGGGGAGGAAATGGAGGACACGACGAGCATGGAGGAAGAGAACCCAGCGGCAAGCATGGGGGAGGTGGTTGGGGAGGAGGTGGAGGACCCGGCGGCGGGCATGGGGGAGGTGGTTGGGGAGGAGGTGGAGGACCAGGCGGTGGGCATGGAGGAGGTGGTTGGGGAGGAGGAGGAGGACCTGGCGGTGGGCATGGGGGAGGTGGTTGGGGAGGAGGAGGAGGACCTGGCGGTGGGCAAGGAGGAGGTGGAGGACCCGGTGGTGGGCACGAAGGAGGTGGTTGGGGAGGAGGCGGGGGACATAGTGGTGGTCGGGGTGGAGGAGGGGCGCACAAGGGGGATGTCAGAGATGCCGAGAATGAGGACACTAGCGGTGAAGCTGGAACTATCGAACCAAAGAATAGGAAGTGAACAATAGGAAGAATCCATCTATGCTATATATAATAGCTAAAATATATGAAATGAAAGCATGGAGTATATACGTAAACGATCTTCCATGCATCACTTTTGGCCAAGTTGAATTATGTATGATCAATAAAAAATATGTTCTCCTTGTACTAATACTAGAAAGAGTTGCGTGAATATATAAAAAGAATTAGCTTATTATAGTCTTAATGATCTGAATTTTCCTACCAAAATGATATTTAAGTAGGGATATAGTTAGAACTTGTAATCTATTATGAGTCACAAGTAAGTATTATTTATTAGTGTTTTTGGGATTATGCTTTCTCTGTGGACTTGTGTTTGTAACATATGTTCAACCCATTTCTTCCAATTATAAAATCTAAGCTCTTTACGACGGCTAAATGTAATACAACAATAATAAGCATTATCCCACTATATATGATCAATTACATATATTATATGAATATACTGTGATCTATCAATTACTAAATAGATTTTTGAATAAATTGTTAACCCAAAAATCTTGCTCAACAATTTCATTAAGTTTTTTCTATCTTTTTTAAAAGACTCTATACTACTTGATCTATATTTCTTATTATCTCATCTAATATTTTTCTTTGTATGCAAACAATTTTCTGCCATTTTCTTTTCAATAGATGCTAGTATAACTTTTGTATATATTTATTATAAATTTTATCTTTTATAATATGATCACATATTCATTTCTTTATTCTCATCTTAGTTACCCCTACTTTATGTTCTTATTGTCTATTTAAAACCCAACATTTATTATAGTGACTAAATGTGAAGGAGGAGAGGAGGGTGTAACTACAATGTCTAAGGATAAAGTGAATATATATATATATATATAACAATGTCTAAGGATAAGGTAAATATTAAAATAAGATGAAGTCATTCCATATAGAAAACAAAGAGTTGTTATATATAAACTAGCAAGGAGATCATTTATTTAGATTCAAACTATAAATGCAACTCACATAAGTTGGCACAATCAAAACACACCTGAGAGCTACATGAATATATTACATGAGGTTGACCCTAAACAGCTCGACCTAGCAAAGGCATGCACTAAAAAGATTGAGTAGTCCATTCTTTATTTCTCAGGTTATAGCTGTTATACATATTTATGTATATATCATAACCTCCTTCATTCAAGTCACTTTTTGTTAATTCCCTTGTCTGATAGTGCAGCACCAACAACGGCCGAAATGATCACAGCACCACGGGCATCCCCATCCGCCGGGTCCTCCTCCCCAGCCACCGGGTCCTCCCCAGCCCTCGGTTTTGTTTGGTTCTTCTGCTGCAGAACTAGCTGTACATGGGCATGTGTATGTATAACTAGAAATTAATATATTTGTATGCAATTATCTCCTCCTTTCCTTTTTATAATATACAAATAATCAAATTACTTAAATTAAGAAGTTGGTTAAATTAGTTAAAGACAATAAGCCTGTAAAAAATTCAACTATTTTTTTTTTCAGAAATACCCTCATTTATGGAGAGTGAGCGACGACAAAGAGAAAATGAGCAAATAGTTAATTAGTACAACAATTATGGAAAAGGATACTAAAAATTTCAGATAGTTATTAGTATCTCTTATAAATAAAAACATTTCATCCCTAAAAGAATCTCTATACATAAAACTAGAACAGTATTTATAAAGTTTCTTCAGGGTTCTATGTTTTTTATCCTGTTGTATGTAAATATACGAAAATGAGGAATGTAAAAGGAAGGGAATTATTTGATTAAAAAGGAAGGGGATTATAAAAAGAAAAAATAAAAGAGAAGAGAAGCTCGACCAAGAATTATCAGAATGATGATGATTCAGAAATATTACTGCAGTAAGTTCGTATATTAATGAATCAGTAACTATATATTGAAAATGATAGTATTAACAGTATTACCAATGCTATATACACACACACACATATACCCCCTCCAATTCTAAATATAAGCAAAGGGGATTACTTTTAGTTTTAAATATAAAATTATTATTCCTTTTATCTTCCAAAATTATAATATTTTTCTAAAATCTCTCTATTGATTGTATTTTATTACCGAGGGCATAATTTTCAATACAAATAATTAAAAAATGATACTTTAATGAAACCAATACATAGATTTTAAGAATAAATAATTTAAGTAATTTTCTCAATCTCTGTAATTAAGTTTTGTTTATAAAACCCTTTGGGCCTCCCAATATATGATGCTTATTTTAATCATATTACCATGTATCTTAGTAACTAACTAATCCGGAGCTTCATGACAAAATGTCTCTCCTCCTTGTCTTTTTTACCTAGGTAGAAATCAAACATTAGATCTTTAACTTTATGATCTACTTGGTCTACTACTAAATCAAACACCTTTGTAATTAATTTATCTTAGAGCTATACTGAAAGAAGTATTACCTTTTGACTCGTTTGGAAAGCCGATCAGTGGCAGTCACTACAAAAAAATTGACTTTCAAGTCACCGCTGAATACCTTTAGCGGCGATATACTGTCGCCGCCAAGTCACCGCTTATGACACTGCCGCATATATACATTGGCGGCAATAATTGAAAGTTATCGCTGAATGTCAATTATTAGCGGCGAGAACAAGTCGCTGTTGAAAGTTTCAAAAGTCCCAAAGGTGAATCTGTGGCGACAATTCGCCTAAATTTGAATCAGCGGCGACTATTGTTTTTAAAACTTCTTCTTATATAAAAATATATAATTTAATCTCAAAAATAATGATCAATAAGTAAATAAATCAGAAGATAATAATAACATTGATAAATAATTTCAATCGTTATATAAAATATCAAATTATTTCAATTATTTAAATACTTAAAATTAAAATAAAATTATTTATTTTATACATAAATATTATATAGAATGACCAATAGTAGGAGTAGAAGAAGTAGGAGCATATGGTTGTCCCCTCTACATTAAGGTAGCAAATTGAGCTTGTATCCTTTACTCTATTTGTTCCATTAGTCTTTGCTTGAATTGCACACGCTCTTCTTACATCTTTTCACGCTCTACTGCACACTCTTCTTCCATCTTTATAAGCTTTGCCTCCATTTTTTCTCTCTCCTCTTGAAATTTTTTATCAAACTTTTTCTGCAATTGAGCACACACACTCTGGGCAACTGAACTATCACTAAATTGAGGGCGACTTCTCTTTCTTGAAAGCTACACTTTCCCTCTTACATACCCTGACCTCTCACCAAGAACTGTTACCAATATTTCTTCTAACGTCATTCGAGCATCATTCTTTAAATCTTGGTCTTGTTACTGAGAAAGTTTGTGCATACGACTCTATAAATAAACATGTGAAACTATTAGAATAATAATAAAAATAAATCAAAATAAAATAAACTACAATGCATACATGAATCTGTTTAAAGTGTGGGTCAGCCCATACTACTTGTCCATCTAATGTCTTCTTAGTATGCGTTATCTCCCACAATAGATCAGGAGGGGTAAGTTGTCCAGTAATAGGATCTCTCTACAAAATAATAGTATATAAAATACAAAGAATAGATTTTAAAATAAAAAATAATTAAAAACTTAAATTATAGTGGTGATAGATTGAACTTACTGTAGTAAACTCAATCTCTGCAAATGATCGAGGACCATAAGTATGTTTAGTTATTTATTTTTCTCAATTTATCGTGTTTCTTGCACTTTTATTCTACAACAACATCTGGTAACTAATAAGAATGTAATTATTGAAACAAAAAAGATAATTTATTTAGAAGGATAGGGAAGTACCTTAAACATATCAAACTTAAATTATATTAATAACCATTCCCAGTCTTGAAAACTAATAGTTTGAGGAGGATTAGCCAACCTATCCTCATCAGTCTCATATTTCTTATAGTGAAGTGCATATTGGTCTTCCAATTTCTGAATACATTTTTTAAAATAATTGATATAGCAATATGAATGTGTTTCTAACAATGTTCAATCAAGTTTAGGAGTATTATTGCAATCATTAAGGAACAATTTTAATAATCAATACCCAACTTCAGTAAAGACTTCAAATTCATATTCATATTCTCTTCAAAGTTCCCACCACAACATTCTCACCATTTTCTTTCAAATCATGAATGCCCCAGCTTCACTAAAGACTAATAACTTAAAGAGAATTATAAAAGAAGAAGTTTCCAAAATTATTGGGTGAGAGACATCATGTCAGGCCATAGACTTGTAATTTTCTCTTTGTAGTACAAAATTAACATAGCTTGAGATTAAAGTTTGATTCCATGTCTTCAAGCTTCATTAATTACTTAATCAGTGATTCAACCTCAGAACCCAAATTTAAACGGTTATAAACACTTCAAACCACAGGGCAAAGCAAGTCTACCGGTAACCCCAATGCCAAATGATTTTGATTTAGTTTAAAGTCAGAAAACTCAAATGCTTACTCATTTTTACTGAATCAACCAAAAGGTACTCAAAATCTTAACTTTAATCTGTTACCCACCCTATAATTGGAAGAAAATAGAGGAGAAAGATTGAAGACGCAGTCAGAGAATTAAACCTCAGATGGCCGACAACATCACAAGCTCGCTCTCCATCCTTCGGTCACTTCTCCAATGTCACATCCTTCAACTATTCCCTTGTGCTCTCCCTCTGTCAATCGCTCTCAATGTATCGCTCTGAAACCCAGTGACGCTGAGAAATAAGGAAGAGAAGGAGAATCCTAAAATATAAAAACGTATCAGCAGCGATAAAATAAAGTTGCCGCAGAAGGTCACCTTTCAGCGACAACATAAAAAGTCACCGCTGAAAGTCCCCTTTCAGCGACGACTATCTTTTGTCGCTGCTAAAAGTCTTATTTTTACCAAATATTTTTAGGAAATAATCCTCTTAATAAAAAATAATATTTTTCATCAAATAGTTTCTTGAACTCATTAGGGAATTTTTATAAAATTTTATGGGTAAATAATAACCTCTAACTATTTTTCTTGAATTTTATAAGAAATAGGCATTTAATTCCTGAAAAATAGCTATTAAATCATTTGGGTCTCTTTTTCAAAAATAAACTCTTTCATAATTTTTTAAACCACTAAATTACTCATTTTACTACTTTTTCTTAATTTTTCTTAACCCCAATATATTTTTCATGATTTTTCTTTCCTTTCTTCTTTTTCCAAAATTTCACTTTTGAGACTTTTTAATTTCAGACAAACACTCTTAAACTCAATAATACCTTATAAATTATTTTTATAAAAGTTCAGATGTTACATGAAATACAACAACAGAGGGCATATGCAATAGTAACTAAAAATTTATGTATGTATGTATGTACGTATTTTATGTATATTCTCTTGCCTTATCTCTCTCTCACACATATCTCCCCATCATCTATCTCCTCCCCCACATTGTCTCTAACACACACATACTAACTCTCACGCTCATTGACACACATTTATAATATCTCTCTTATATACATATCCCTGTTTCATCTACTTTTTCATAGACATCACATTATTCTCTCTATAATCTTTCTTTACTACAATCACATGTGAAATTTCTTTATTTGTTATTTAAAAATAAAATTATTTAATAATTTAATTATATATATTAGACAGTTGTTTAAAATCAATTTAAATGGAAAAAAATTGTACGAAGACTTTTAGCGGCGATAAGGTATAAAAGTTGTCGCTAAATACACCCTTCTGCGGCGACAAAAAATTGTTGCTGCAGAAACTATAGACTTTCTGCCGTGATGAATATATGTCACTGCAAATATTATGACCTTCTGCGGCAACAATTAGTGTCACCGCAGAAAAATGCCTCTAAAATTTCAAGTTTTTTACTTTTTACGGTGACAAAAATAAAGTCACTGCTAAAAGTCTTACTTTCAGCACGATATTCTTGTCACCGCAGAAATTCATGACTTTTAGCAATGACAGAAAAAGTTACTGCTAAAAGTCTATTTGTAGCGACATTTTTTGTCACCGCTGAAAAGTCGTAACCAAATCATTGTTTTTTGTAGTGAGTGGTAGAGATGAGTAACATCCCAAGGAAGAGGCAAAAGATAAAGGGCTTCATGATATTCCTCATTAGTTTCAAAGCTTAAAGAGTTATACATGTAAAGGAGCTATCGATGGAGAGAATATGCATTTTTAAGCTTTGTATTTAGAGTGGCCACTAGCCATGGAAGAAGAAAGTCAAAGGATAGAGAAAATAGAAGAGTCGAAGGATAAGAATACATAGGGAACTTAAATATGGTTTTGTCTGTTAGGGATGTGTTTTTATTTTCTAATTAGGGTTGACACGTGGAAGGGTTGAAATTAGGACGTGTGTACGAATCAATGTAAGCAACGTTTTGAAATGGTGGCAACTGGCAAATGACTTCTCACTGCGAGAAAATGGTTTGCATCACTCTAGGAGCAAGAAATTAATGCATGCATGGCCTTATGGCTTTTCTCTTGTTTTTATGTGTTTGGCACTTTGCTCGATATTGCATGTTTGACTTTTAAGCATACCTTTGAGGATTTGAAAATATATATATGTACTCCCTCGACCAGCTAAACCAGAAATTTGGGACTAGAATGGCAAACTCATTTAGTTATTTGTAATAATTATATGTTAGTTTCTCTAAAATACCCCTTTGATTATGTCATTTGAAATATCCTTGATAGAATCCCTTTTAAGTGTGTATTTGGATATGATTTTAGAAAATAACTTATGAAAAAAATGGAGTTTTAGACATCTTTTAAAAAAAGGCTTTTGGAGAAGAGCTTATGAAAAAAGTGATTTTGAATAAATGAGTGTTTTGATAGTTATTAAAAATAGTAGAGATGAGAGAGAGTAGAGAGGAAAGAGGAGAGAGAAGAGAGGGTAGAAAAGAGAGAGGACAGAGGAGAGAGGGTGGAGAAGAGATAATAGATGAGATAGGATGTATAGTAGAGAGGGTGTAAGAAAAAGTAAATGTAATGATGACCTTGGAAATGCTTAGATATGATATTAACTTATTAATGGATATATATAATATTTCTTAAAATTAGGGTAACAAAAGCTGATGGTTGAGTGGTTGTGGAGGCTATGGCATAAGCTTGAATCTATAGTTCGAATCGTGGTTCTCTCCAAAATAGATTTTCATTTTTCCCTCCAGCTCATTTTGTGAAATTACAAAAATATCCTTATGTGTTTAAACCATATTTTTGCTCCATTCTTTCAGGAAGCCGACAGTGAGAGAGAGAGCAATGGGAAGAGAAGCTTTATGAAACTCATTGCAATTCCACCTCTGCACCGATTTCCATCTACTTCCATTGTCCATTCTACTGTCGTCGTGATTGTGCATTCATTTGCTCACCATCACCCTTCTTGTTGCATCTTTTCACGCTCTTCATATTCCGTACTATTCACGGTTCAAATTTTGGGACATGATAGATAAATTATGATTATTATTTTAAACATTCAATTTAAAGTTTTAGGCTTAAGGAATATGAACTCATTCATATTCTGTGTTGGTTACGATTCAAATTTTGGAATGTGACAGTAAGAGTAAAATAGTAATTGGGTAGTTCATAAACTCTTTTACTCTTTCAGAAGTTAGTCTCAGTAGCATATCCAAAACCTTAGTTTTAAACTATAGTTTAGCCTAGAAGTACTTTTGGACAAATATGACTGCTTGTTTTAAAATTTCTCTAAACCAATGTTTGGGCTAGAAGTCATTTTAAAACCTATGTTGTAAAGGTTTTCAAACATGTACAATCATATATAGATACTTTAAGAAAAAATTATAATTTTAGGAGACAAAATATATTGAGGTATTATATTTAAAATTAAAGCAAACTTTCCATCTAACTCTTCTATTTAGGAAAGAAGAATATAATAATATAAATATAATAATTTGAGTTGGTAAGGTGTACAGGGAATTTTGGCCAATGGGAGGAGTAGTTGCTACCCTTTCCCCAAACATAGTTCCGCCATTTTCGGCTTCAAAATATAAGTTATTTCTAGAAGAATGACTTTGTTTAAAATATAAGTTACTTGCAAGTTAATTGATGCTTGTTTACCAATTTTTTCCTTGTAATTAATACTCATATTCAACTGTGCTCATTATTTGTATTTTCTTTCTCTTTATATTTTATGTTTTTTAAATGAGGGTAAAAGAGAAAATATTTCAATTTAGGATATATTAATTGAGATAACTTCCTCGTGAATTAGTTAAAGTAATTTATGTTATATATAGAGAGGAGAGAGTATATATATACTCCCTCTTGTATCATAAGACATTTTTTAAAAGATATATAAGTGACTCGATTGGGTATCAATTAAATTGTCAATATCATTCCAATAAAAGAGAATATTTTCTATTTAAAGTCACTTGCTAAATGTTGCATGGTTTCGAGCATATCTTCAAGGATGTGAATGTATGTATGTATGCATGTATGTATGTGTGTGCACGCGCGTGCGCTCATCAATGATACTGCTATACTGGTTAGGGAGAGATTTTCACATTAGTTTGTAAAGGGTAGCAATAAAGGGCGTAGTCAGTTTTTACATCAGTTACAACTAAGTAACATAAAAAAATGCTTTCAAAATTCAATTTTAATATAAAAATACCACCATGTATTTTTCTATGTCGATTTGTTTAATTATTGATTTAGATTAGCGTAATAATAAGCGTTGTTTGTAGCAGTGTAAGTAATTTAAATGAGGTAATCCTAATTAAGAGAACATTGGGGATGTGAATATATATTCGGCTAAGTAATTTAGGCAAGTTAAATTTTATGAGTTTAGAAATAAGCCTTATAATAAAAAAGAATTTATAAAATTACTAACTAATTACTCATCAATAAGTTTAACATATCAAATTGTAAGTGAATCGATATGTTTTTAATCGTACATCTATCCCCCTGCGAAATAAATATTTATTTAAACAAAATTGAAAGATTCTAGTAAAGGAAAATCTCTAAAAAATACGTTTTTAATTTCTAAATTATAAAGTGATGAAGTCAATTTCTAAAATCCCAAATTTATATTTATAATTAAATAGGGATTTTAAATTTTGGATGGTTTTATAATTTTGCCCTTTAGAAGATTTACTACTTCTGTAACAAAATTTAGTACACTTCATTAGATATTTACCACATACGTAATACAATTAACAACCACATTTTTCATATCTCAAACATGTTAAAATAAATAGATCCTTTTAGGAGATTTCCTACTTTTGTAATAAAAATTTGTAACATTTCATTAGATATTTACTATATGAAAAAAAATAGTTATCAATTGTATTACTCAAATATGGTGGTCATCTTAGTTCATTGAAAGAAAGAGACAATGCCATAGTTTGAAATATTGATTCTCAAATGTTTAATTAAAATCGTGTATTGATTAATTAGAACCAATTAGGGACCGTATTCTCTCATAAGCAGAATTCTCAGCATCTCTCATAAGCGGTGAATCATGTCCATTCATATCACTCAAAAGGCTCCTACTATGCCACATCATCTGCTTATAAAAATTAAAAATAAATTTGAATAATCTATGGACAATTCTTTTTGTATGGAGCATATTATTCTTTGGGTCTTCCTTATTTCAAATAGAATATTAATTAGGAGTTCAGACCACTTCAAATGACCACAAAGAGTAGCAAAATTCAAATATCAAGTATTTATAGTTTCTTAAATCTACCTCATTTTAACTGGAGAGTTTATCTAGGCCCAGACTATATTAGGCTCCTTAAAAATGGCAAATTTATCTAGGTTCATACCCTAATAAATCATGCGATTTAAGTGAAACAGATCTAGAAAACTTGATGCTCCAACCAAAAAATAGTTAGTAATTGCTTAGAGATGATTCAAATTTATTTTTAATTTTTATTAGCATGATGATGTGGTGCAATGGGAGTTTTTGAATTGATCTAGATGGACAAGATTCACTACTTCTGATAGACATTGAGAATTCTGCTTCTGAGAAGAATCGGATCCATCTAATGAGTAGGTCTTATAAATAGGACCGGATTGAGGAAGTATTGATTAGTTTAGGATGCATTCAAGGTTTATGATACAATAACATAAAGAAACATTATGAGGAAAGCAAATAAATATAGTCTTTGTGCTTTGAGCAAAAGGAAATATTTTCTGAAACGTAAGTAAGAATTTGTTATTTAAGCATATTTTCCAAGTGTTGATCGACACAATTAATTAATTCTATATATTTCCATGCAAGATATGCATGTAGTTGCTTTTTATCATTAATTCTGGAGTGGGAAGCAAGATATGCATGTAATTTCTATATATTTTATTTAATTATTGTTGAGAAAATATCAATAAAGTTAATTTAAGAAAAAGTTGATAAATATAGAAATTTGACCCTATTCAATATCTCTCCACTCCATTGCATTCTCATAGTTCCTAGCACCTACATAGAGCTATATAGTCTACATTACTCCCTCTATTCTTATATACAAATAACAACTAACCAAATTATGTAGACTAAAGTTTTAGTTAAAATTAGTTAAAAATAATAAATGTATAAGAGATATAATATAAGATATTGTATCTATTTCCTGTATTTATCAATTTTTTTAAATTACCCTTGTTGATACGCTATTAATAATAGCCAAGTAATAGAGAGAGGGGTTAAAGATGATAATGATGGATTAGAAAAAATATACCATATTAACTAATTTAATTAACTTCTTTATTTTAATCAAATTAATTAAATATATCATATATTAAGATCATATGGGTATTATGTTAGAAAATAAATATCTCAAAGACAATACAATCTATCCAAATTATATCATACTCAAATGTAAACCTATACGAGATGCAGCGGAAGACTTAAAGTTACCTCTTGCCATTAACTTGATTGATCTGAGGAGAACTGGAATCAAATGAGATACCTGTCAAAAGAGAACACTGTCAGATAAACAACAGGTTCTTTCAGCTGGTGATTAGGCACAGTGATGGCAACTATTTTTCAGCCGTCACTAGTGGGAAACCTTCAGAAGCAAGCTAAGAATAGGGTTTCATTCTGGACTCAGAAAAGAGATCTCACACTCAATGAATTGTTAATTTCCACTATCAGAAAATTAACCTTAAATAAACTGAGTCAATAACCCTCCTTGGACTGGGCCCAATGACTATGGGCCACACTCAGAAATATTTATTAATTATCCTAATTAATATCTAAATAGGTTATATATATAATAAATATTCAACATTCTCCCACTTGGCCCATATACTCAATGTCATCGCCCTGTCTAGGTAAACTGATGTCGCATTATAAGAATCAAGGCGATAAGTCCCCTTTTATCGGGTATTACCTTCCAAGTATTACACGTAGCACCATCACTTAATGGGTATCACAATATACATGAACTCAATGTTCATAGGTCTCTATCTCAATGTTTATCAATTTCAATAACACAAAATGTATACAATCACAAATTGAAATGATAAACCATAAAATATAATTTCATTGATCATACCTCCACTCAAAAGTAGGACGAAGTCCCATATAAGGTACATGTGTGACAAAAACGTTCGGCTTCAATCCTATCGTCAAAGGATCTGCCAACATGTCCAATGTACTGATATGTTCAACGGAAACTTGGCCATCCTGAACCCTCTCTCTCAAGCAAAAGAATTTAAGTTCAACAAACTTGCTGCGACTTTTATTCCTTTTGTTGTTCGCTATGGCCACCGCAGCTGTGTTATCATAGTACATTCTGATTGGCTTAGAGACTGAATCCACAATCTTAAGCCCAGCAATGAAATTCCTTATCCAAATAGCTTGTGAACTTGCTTCAAAACACGCAATGTACTCAGCATCACTGGTAGAAGGAGCTGTTTGAGTTTGCTTAGCGCTTCTCCACGATATAACTCCTTTTGCCAATAGGAAGATGTAACCAGATGTAGACTTATTCGAGTCTATCCATTCACCAAGATCTGAATCTGAGTATCCAATCACGTCCAAACTGTCTGTTCTCCTATATGTGAGCATGTAGTGTTTAGTGCCTTGTAGGTACCTAAACACTTTCTTTGCAGCTGTCCAATGTGCTTCCCCAAGATTACTTTAGTATCGTCCCAACATACCCATAGCAAAAGCAATGTCAAGTCTTGTACAAACCTGTGCATACATCAAGCTTCCTACCGCTGAGGCATATGGGACTCTTTCCATCTGTTTCCTATCAAACTCGGTTTCAGGACATTAACTTAGACTAAACTTGTCTCCTTTTTCAATAGGAGCCACGTTAGATGAACAATTCTGCATCCTGAATCGTTCAAGAATTTTGACAACGTAGGCCTTTTGAGATAAGCCTATAAGACATTGGGTTCTAACTCTATGGATCTTTATGCCAATGACATAAGAAGCCTCACCCATGTCTTTCATGTCAAAGCTCTTGAACAGAAACTGTTTCACCTCACGTAATAGTCCCAGATCATTGGTAGCAAGTAGTATGTCATCCACATACAAAATCAAAAATATGATTTTACTCCCACTAGCCTTGTGGTATATACAATCATCCATGATGTTCTCAACGAAACCAAATGATGTGATCACTTCATGGAACTTCAAGTACCACTGCCATGAAGCCTGTTTCAAACCATATATTGATTTCTTCATCTTGCACACCAATTGATCTTTACCTTCTGCAACAAAACCCTCAGGCTATTTCATGTAGACTTCTTCCTCCAGTTCACCATTGAGGAAAGCAGTCTTAACATCCATCTGGTGCAACTCCAGATCGAAATGGGCAACCAATGCCATGATGATACCGAATGAATCTTTCTTAGATACAGGTGAAAATGTTTCATTGTAATTAATTCCTTCTACTTGAGTGAATCCCTTTGCAACCAACCTAGCCTTGTATCTATCGATATTACCTTGTGAGTCTCTCTTGGTTTTATAAACCCACTTACAGCCAATAGCCTTAGACCCACTAGGCAACTCTAAAAGTTCCTAAACATGGTTGTTTGCCATAGAATTCATTTTATCAATCATAGCATCATGCCACAACTTGGAGTTCACACTCCTCATAGCCTGAGTAAACGACAAAGGATCATTCTCAACACTTACATCATAGTCAACCTCAGCAGAATACACTACATAGTCATCAGGTAATGTCGGTCTTCTCTCTCTAGTTGACCTCCTCAATTCAACCTCTTGGGTTGAACCAGGTTACTGAATAATGACATCCTCTATTACATCTTATGGTGGTTCCACTTGTGTGATAGGTTAACCATCAGGTATGTGTCCATCTCGTTCAACACTGTCAACTTGAGCCACAGGGTCTACATCACGTTCAATGTCAATCTCAACAGTGGAATGAACATTGACTATTGACGTCCCCTCATGAATGATGTCAGTGGTTCGCTCTATGTGATCATCTAATGGATAATCACTCCCACTAATCACATTATTCTCAAAAAACTTGGTATTCCTAGACTCTACAAACCTTGTAAAAAGTAGAGGACAATAAAACTTATAACCCTTAGACCTCTCTGCATAGCCTACAAAGTAAGCTCTGATGGTCTTAGGATCTAACTTCTTCTCCTATGGATTATACACTCTTACTTCCGCAGGATAACCCCATACCTTGAAATGATTTAAACTGGGTTTCCACCTTTCTAGATTTCAAAGGGCGTCTTGGACACTGCCTTTGTTGGAACCATGTTCAATATGTATGTGGCTATCTTGAGTGCTTCCTTCCACAGAGAAGATGGCAGTTTGGAGCTACTCATCATGCTCCTAACCATATCCAGCAAGGTCCTATTTATTCTCTCAGCTACACCATTCATGTCAGGTGATCTAGGCATAGTGTATTGAGCCACTATACCTTGGTCTCAAAGAAATTCAGCAAATGGACCTGCTGCTTGTCCTTCACTAGTGTATCTGCCATAATACTCACCACCAAGGTCTGATCGCAAAATCTTGATTGGTTTCCCAATCTGTTTTTCTACTTCTACTTTATATTCCTTGAAAGCATCTAATGTCTCACTTTTATTATAAAGCATGTAGACATACATGTATCATGAGTGATCATCAATAAAGGTGATAAAGTACTTTTAACCATGCGCAGTCAAATCAGGGCAACAAATATCCGTGTGTACAATTTCTAGCAACTCAGAACTTCTTTTAGTCCCCTTATGTGACTTATTGGTCTTCTTTCCCCTTATGCAGTCTAGATAAGAATCAAACTCCGAATGGTTTAAAGACAGAAGAATTCCTTCTTCATTTAACCTTTTGATTCTGTCAACGGAGATATAACCCAATCTCCTATGCCACAGGCTATAAGATTTCTCATCGATGAAACTTCTCTTAGTACCATGCGAAACAGAAAGAGATTGAGGTGAATCAGAAACAATCTTAAACAGGCCATCAATCATAACCAAATTCGCATTCAAAACTGAATTCTTTGTCAAAGTCATACGTTTCTTAGAAAGAACTAGATGATAATCAAATGGAATGAGCTTTGACATAGAAATCAAATTCCTCTTATAAGAGGGAACATAAAAAACATCATAAAGTTCCAAAATATTTTGATTTGAAAGATGAATACAAAAGGTTCCAACGGCTTTCACAGGATCTCCTCTCCCATTGCCTGAAAGGACAATTTCCTCATTGGGATGTGGAGACCTGCTTGACAGAAAGCCCTGCATGGTAGTCCAAATGTGGATTATCGAACCAGTATCAATCCACCAAGTATCATCATTAACGCTAGAAAAGTTAGACTCAAAAGTAACACACGATGAAAGCATACCTCTCATCTCTATAATATGTTGCCCCATACTGTCAATACCTGTAAGCCTCACAACACATAGTTCAGATGTGATGGCACCACCCATCTGCTCGTCTGTTAGCTTGAATTGTTTATCTAAGGCTTTCAGGTACCCTTTGGCTTGTCACACTTAGGGACTACTGCCCTAATTCTCCTAGAGATCCTTTATTTTATAAGCAGAAGAGATGAGCGGTTACTCCGCTCCCACATATTATACCTTTCCTTTGCCTCTCTGTTATCGGAGGTATCATCAGGTCTCAGAGGTTTATCAAACCTTAAGGCATAATCCAAGTCCAATAAATCAAGCTGCAGCAAAACATCGTCTCTCCAGTCAGCATAGTTAATGCTGCCATCTAAGATTGTTTTGTTGCTAACATTATCCATAATCTTGGGAGCAGCAATCGGATCTGCAAAATGAGAACAGACAAACGCACAAATAAGCTCACAGTAAGAATTTGAAGCAATCACAAGTCACTGTGCCATGTATGCATGCTTAGCTCAAATGTAGCATGCAAGCAATATAAATACGTATCACTAATGTCTACCTGTGGGCAAAGACATTAGCATAACCAGGTATTTATCTCAAATGGTAGAATTAGAACGCATTCGTAATTTTCCAATGCCTGTGGGCTAATTAGAAAATAACGAGGCCATTCTATCCCACCCTAATTAAATGTACAATTATGAGATATCTACCTGTGGGCAAAGATAAATCATAGCTATACATTTAATTACAAATGATATTTCAAATCTATATGTGATTAATGAACGCATGCAACAATGTCAATAAACAAGGATGCTGTGGCTACTCCTCAAAGAATTGCACGCTAACCACAAATATCATTCATATGCATTAAAAATCCAAATATGCACAACTTACTAGAGAAATCAATTCTCCCCTAATTAAATGTACAATCATGAGATATCTACCTGTGGGTAAAGATAAATTATAACTATACATTTAATTATTATTGATATTTTAAATCCATATGTGATTAATTAATCCACGCAACACAAACAAATGAGGATGATGTGGCTACTCCTCACAAAACTGTATGATAATCACAAATATCAATAACGCACATATAAATCCAAATATGCACAACATAATGGAGCATTTAATAAATTAATTTAATCAACAAAAAGGTGACTAAATAATTTATTTAAAATTCTTCCACTATTTCATACACCCAAAAATGTCTAACAAATTAATTTCAACTCAAAAGGTTTTTATAAAAATTAAACAGTTAATTTAATTGCCAAGGGAGAAATTAAAAATAAAATAGGCAATTAAATAATATAAAAATTAAAATTTGTAAATACCTTTTTCCAAAATTAAAATAATAGAGAAATTAGTTTAATCATTTATAATGCATGAAATAGTATTTAAAACATTATGAAAAAACCAAATTAAATGGCCAAAAATAATTTTCTGGAAATAAAATCAAGTGGCCCATACATAAAAGTCCAAAAATTAGGGCCCAAAATAATTTCCAGAAATTAAAACTCAATTCAGGCCCAAAAAACGTTTTCCAAAAGCAAACACAAAAAAAAAATTGTTGGCCCAGAAATCAGCCTAAAACACAAGCCAAGAAAAATAGCACTGTTAAAAAAAATATGAAGGCCCAATCCAGGCGGCCCAAGAGACAGTTTTCCAAAACAAAAAAACAAACAAAAAATCCTCAATGATAGGCCCAATGCTGCGGTGGCCCAGACGCTGCAATTGAAATATTTTTTTTTAATGGCTACCCCAGTACTGTGCTGGGTCAGGTTAGGTCAACCTGACTCAGCACCTGGTGACCCGGGAACTCAGCGACAGCGCCGCGAGACCCCAGCACGAGCAATCGCCGATGGGGACCTCTCAGCAGACAACTCCTGGAGATCTGGAGCTCCTTGGATAGTGGTTTCTCTGGCGCCATGTCTAGAAACCAGAGACGACCTGAGGGGCTCACAGTGGCCGCGATATATCTGCCGTCACAGCAGTGTTTAACGGCAACGCGTATAACCATTCTGCCATCATAGCAGCCCTTCATCTCAGCAGGTTGAACGG
Source organism: Leucaena leucocephala (assembly GCA_037074615.1). Taxonomy (NCBI): domain Eukaryota; kingdom Viridiplantae; phylum Streptophyta; class Magnoliopsida; order Fabales; family Fabaceae; genus Leucaena; species Leucaena leucocephala. The sequence continues at coordinate 24,021,488 of CM073515.1, forward strand.
TGACTCTCAGTCGCCACTCTCTCTCCAGTTGGCCGTCGTTCTCGTAAGCTGTTGATCTCTCTCACGGTCTTGCCGTTCACCGAGGTCTCGCGCTCTCCTCTCGATGGAGTTTCTCACGCCGTCTAGAAGAGCAAAGGGTTAAAAGAATAATAATTGAAATAAATTGCAATCTGTATGGCCCATATTCTCTTTCATAAACACAAAAGATCAATAATTAAGGCAAAGGTGATCTCAAACAAGGCTCTGATGCCACATGTTAGAAAATAAACATCTCAAAGGTAATACAATCTATCCAGATTATATCATACTCAAATATAAACCTATACGAGATGCAGCGGAAGACTTAAAGTTACCTCTTGCCATTAGCTTGATTGATCTGAGGAGAATTGGAATCAAATGACATACCTGTCAAAAGAGAACACTGTCAGATAAACAACAGGTTCTTCTAGCTGGTGATTAGGCATAGTGATGGCAACTTGTTTTCAGTCGTCACCAATGGGGAACCTTCAAAAGCAAGCTGAGAATAGGGTTTCACTGTGGATTCAGAAAAGAGATCTCACACTCAACAAATTGTTAATTTCCACCATCAGAAAATTAACCTTAAATAAACTGAGTCAATAACCCTCCTTGGACTGGGCCCAATGACTACGGGCCACACTCAGAAATATTTATTAATTATCCTAATTAATATCTAAATAGGTTATATATATAATAAATATCCAACATATTATAGTATAGAAAGCAGGTTAACTTTCGTATACTCTTTACTGCAATACTGTTTTTATTATATTTTTCAATTTAAGATATGTTTAGATATCAGTTTAGAGGCACAAACTTAGTTTTACAAACCCTATTCCAATAAGCCCTTATTTAACTACTTTTACTAAATTGTATAATACTCCTCATCAAATACCCCTCTGAATGTAAGTAGGAATCGTATATCTTTTGCTAAACATGAATGTTATGTAATATATATTTGTTTTGGAGTAAGATGAATACTTCACTTATTATATTAGTCATCTCAGTTAGGGTAGGTGTGAATGAGTATTTTAGAAACCTATTCAAATTGTTTCGAACGATTGATACCCTACTTATCATTATGACCTATATTTATAGTTGTGTGCAAAAAGCATACGTATTAAAATAACATGTTAATACTTTTATTCAATAACTCAGTTTTGTTGTTACAATAATGAAAACATATCTCTGAACTACATGAATATAATACATAGAGTTGATTATTGGTAGCTCAACCTAGCAAAGGGCATACATGGAAGATAAAGTAGTAGTATATATCCATGCTTTATTTCTTAGCATTTTAAATGTTATACATTACTATATTATATATATGTGTGTGTGTGTGTGTGTGTCATACATTGTTCATCATATTATAGTCACTTCTTGTTCTTTGGTTTGATAGCTTCAGCAACACCAGCAATTATGGCCTCCACAACATTGTTTATAGCAACCTCCGCCGTGTCCTCCTCCTCCTCCCCAACTGCCACCGCCAGATCCTCCTCGTCCTCCTCCCCAGCCGGAGGTTGTCGTCTTCGATTCTTCAGCTGCTGAACTATCAGCTGCACACATGAACATGGATAATTAAAATCAACATTGAATTATTATAAGGTTTCTTTAGAACGTGGTAGGCATGGCACAACTTTCACTACAAAAAAATTGACTTTTAGCGGCGAAAAAAGTCGCCACCGAAAGCACAAAAGTCACCGCTAAACACCTTTAGTGATGACTTTTTGTCACCGCTAAGTCGTTGACTATAAGCATTAGCGGCGACAATTGAAAGTCGCCGCTGAATGTCAACAATCAGTGGTGACATTAGGTCATCGATAAAAGTATTTGTTGCCACTGAAAGTGGAATCTGCGGCGACATAATTGTCATCACCTAATGTTGAATCATCGGTGACAATTGTCGCCGCTGAAAGTCAATAATTTTTTTTAATTTTTTTCTAAATTTTTAAATGAAAACTATAATGGGCTTATAAATATATAAATAACTAAATAAACTAAAATTTAATAATATTAATGAATAATTCACATAATCCTTTAAAATATGATTATACATCATTTACTAAGATAAATCTAAAAATAAAATAAAAATATTGATCAGAATCTTTCAACAATTGAACTCCAATTATTTAAAGGGGTTTTTTTAGCTTCAACTTTAATGTCTTTTACTCTGACTACATCTTGGTTGTCTACTGGTTCGGCTTCTTTAAACTATTCTGCTTCCTCCTCCTCATCATCATCAACTTCATTTTCTTCAACTTCTTTTACGGCATCTTCAACATCATTCAAAATTTATTGCCAAATTATTGTTATTAGTATTGTTAAGGAAAAGATTTAAATTTATTAATAAATCCTCAACGCAATTAGAGGACATCACAAGTTGAAATCAATAAATCCTCTATTGAGATCTTGTAACACTAGATAAATCAACATTATTTATAGGTTCAGTTGATTTACTAGACTGATTGGTTTTCAATACAACAGCAACACCAACATACAATACATGGGCATCAGCAACATACATTATTAACACAATGCTTCTTTCAAAAGGACCAAATCAGAAGCAGCAAATAAAAGGACCACACCAGACTAGAAGAGGATAAATAGACACCAACTAGAAACTACAAGACCCATAATCCAACCAAATTTCAAACCATTCATATGAATGTTACTCAGCAAATGGCTAAGGGCGAACATAATGTAAGTGAAATTAAGAAATTTGAACCAACTTCAAAGACAATACTAAGTATCCAGGAATACAGGTACCTGTATATCTAATATTCACGTAAGCTAAGAAAACATTACCTTTCCATCCACATCCAAAAGCTTGAACTAAGCAAAAGCAGGCATTGAACAATAATACAAGTAAAATTTCCTTTCATTTAATATCGTTAAATAGAAAAAAAAGGTAGATATAAAAGCTCATTTATAAATGAAAAATAAAAAAATTCATTTCATTTATAATCATTAATGCCTACCCTCTGATTGAGAAAAAAAAACTCATGCATACAAAAAGTAATCTTAAATTAAGGAAGAGGCACCGCATATATTCGTTTACTTTTGTAAACAGCTTCTCCAATTTTGAGAGTGAAAATTACACTGTGAACTATTATTTATGTATTAAAATATGTCTTTTATTAAATTTTAATGAACAATGTTAGCAAATATATAATTTTAAAATCTTTCTTTCCTTTTTGTTGGATTGGCACATGGTTAATTAATTAGTTAGGTATATTTACGATATGGTTAGACGGTTAAATGGTCTATCTTTCTACATCATACTTTGAGATTGAGTGAAGATTTTACTGATTGGAGAAGCTTTCATGGACAAATCAATTCAAACTAAATGTAAAAGTCTTGTATATATATATTCCTACAGCAGCAGCCACGCCCCCTCTTTCTTTTTTTTTTCTTCTCTCTATTTTTTTTTCAACTCACAAGCTACAAACACACGCATACCAGCAGCACCTCATCCTCTACCGCAACATATAATCTCTTTCTCACCTCAAATGCTGCAGAAAGAAGGCATAACAGCAAAGGCATTTTATGTTCTTCTCTTTACTGTTATTCCTTACAACAGCGATATATATATCTATATACATATACGCTCCAACTCCTCAGTACCACAACATACATTAGTATACATAAATACAAGTATTATGTTTTGCACAAACCAAATCAGCAACAGCAACCTCAAATTTTTTTTAGAACTAACAAGCTACAATACCTCATAACCACAGCAAGCACAAATCGCCAGAAATAAGAATAAGAAATACTCACCTCAACTGGTCAACAGTGTCACAAGCTTCCTCTGTCATCACCGTCCTCCTTCAACAGCGATATTTTTAGCTTCTGGTCTCGCCTCTGTCTCCGCTACATTTCCCTCTCTCACTGTGCTGACAGGAAATGGAAATGGAAATGGAGGAGTTGATGGAGAATCTCAGTTGGAATAAAAGTTCAGGCAAGATCGAGATCCTTCTGCTCTGCTTGCTCGGTCATCCCTCCTCTGACCACTCTTCCGACGCCTCAGCACTCAGCTCCCTCTCTTTCTCTCTACGCTCCTATTCTGGTTTTGGAATGTTCAAAGTTGAAGATGATGCAATGAGGAGAGTGAAAGAATTAAGGTGTTTAAAGCAAAAGAGAAGTCACGTGAGTGGGAGTTTGGTTAATTGACCTTTAACGACGACAAGAAAAAGTCACCGCTGAAAGTCTTATTTTCATTAAATAATTTTTTAAAAATAATACACTTAATAAAATAATGATATTTTCTTCCAATAACTTCTTCAACTTATTAGAGAATTTTTATAAAATTTTTTGGGTGAATAATAACTTCAAACTATTTTTCTTAAATTTTCTAAGAAAATAGGTTTAGTGTCATCGCAGAAGGGTGTGGACATTTTTTTTTTATTTTTGAGCTTATACGGTGACATGAAAGTAACACTTTCAGCGGCGACAATAAAAAGTTGCCGCTGAAAGTCTTACTTTCAGCGGTCACAGAAAATGTCGCCGCTGAAAACAGATTTTTAGCGGCAACATTTTTTGTCATCGCTGAAGAGTTGTCACCAAATCAATGATTTTTTGTAGTGTTTCTAATAGCCACAAAAATAGTACTTCAAAGTATAGATAAAAAATACTCCCCAATCCTTAATATATAACCTAATTAGGAAATTGATCATCGATCCTAAATATAAGACCTACACTACTAGAAAATATAGATCTTAGAGAGGTTAAAAAGGACTTTTAACACTAGTTTTGAGAGTGACATCAATACTAGCTCTATAAGTTGAAGGATTTTATGGCAGTTTTGTAACCACAATAGAAAGGACTTTCAACAATGGTTGCACTATTAACCCCTGTTAAGTGTCATTAAAATACTGTCAGCCCCCACCACGGCCACCTTGAGCCACCCTTATCAAAAGTATTAGACCATATATGGAGAAGAAATTGAAGATATGGTAAAAAGTTTGAAGATCTAGAAGCTTATGTCATTAAAACTCTTCGAACTCCTTCTAATAAGGTCTATATGATACTATCCACTAATAGCTACTACGGCCATCATCACTGAGAGTATCGGACTAGATCTGAAGAAGAAGTCGAAAATCTAGTAGAAAGGTTAAAAATCCATAAGCTTTTGCTATTGAAACTCTTTGAGCTCTTCCTGATAAGATGGCAACGATATTTCAAGGAATGTAGAGTTAAAGACGTGAAGAAGAAGAAGATAACAAAACAAAACTTACAAATGGCAATGGTGAGCATGATGCCGACGAAGTATGTGGTTTAAAAACTGGGAAAAAATTTAATCTTTGGTTGTCGTGGAGGTCTGGAGGGGGTAGGATATAGTAAATATGAAATTATGAAATTTTTTATTGTGATAAAGTTATAAAATTTTAAAAATATTTAATGGTAATTTAAAAAAACACTATAAAAAATTTACTTTCAACAATAGTTTTACAAAAAAAAAACCTATTAAAAGAACTTTTTACTTCGCTTTTTCAAAAAAACCAGCATTTAAAATAAACTTTGACGATAAGTTATAAAATTTTTAAAATATTTAAAAGCAGTCATTTAAAAAAAATATCGTAAAAAAATTTTAACGGCACTTGTTTTAAATAACCGCTGTTAAAAAAAAATTATGGCGCTTTTTAACTCGCTGTAAAATAGTATTATGAAAATTATATTTTCTAGTTGTGTTGTTTTTTCATATTTATCAAATTTGTTCTCAATTACTCCAATAGATTAATAATAATCAAATAATAACCGTAGTTAAAAGAATTTTTTATTACATTTTTAAAAAAATTGAATTAAAAGTAAATTTTTAGTAATTTAATTACAAAATACCACTTTCTGTTTTTAGGCGCTTTTTCATTTAACCCTCCATAAAATAGTATCGTGAAAACTATATTTTCTAGTAATACTATTTTTTCATATTTATCAAATTTATTTCAAATTACTCGTATAAATACTCACTCAATAATAATCAAATAAAAGAGGGAATGTGATAATTAAAGAATAGTTAGGGTAATTTAAAAAAATATGTTATATTAATTAATTTAATTAATTTTCTTATCATATATTAAGTTATATATTAAGGACCAGAGGAGTATTATAGTATAAAAGGTTGGCTGTAGATACTTTTAGTGAAACGAATCAAAATTTCAATTTTCACGGATATTGAATCAGTAATGAATTTAGAAATCGAAATTCTATATTGATAATGAGATTAATTAGTAATAGTATTAATTACTATTACTGTTTAAGACAACAAATTTAATTACCTTTGGTGTCTTGTTTGGAAAGGTCCGTTGCAGTGGTAGAGATGATCAACATCCCAAGGAAGAGACACAAGATGAAGGCCTTCGTATTCATTTTTTTGCTTCAAAAGGTTATAAGGATAAGAAATGAAGAAGATTGATATGAAGATTATACATTTCTGAACAAGTATTTATAGTGGTCATGGACGAAGAAGACAAGACAAAAAATCACAGAAAGAGGACAAGACATTAAGAAATGAAGACATTATACACTGAGGTTTTTTGTTTTGGATAAAACTGTGAACACATGGATGGATTGGAACGAGGACGAGTGTTCGAATGATGTAGGCAAGGCTTTGAAATGGTGGCAGGTGGCTCATTCTATGAGTACGGGGTTGGAGGAGTAGCTAGTAGCCGAACAACGTATGGTTTTTTTTTTCTAAACAATTTATTTGAGTACATTTTGTCAAATGCATGTGACCATCGTTTCATTGCCTATTATAATTCATATTTTATAAGAAAGTCCTAATCTGGAGATTGCAAAATCCCAAGATGGTGCACCCAAATAGCAAAACGACCATCACATGTGATATCCTAAATTGGGATTTTTAAATTGAAACAAAAATTCTAAAATGTCCCTTGTTTTGTTTTTTGTTTTTTTTGTAAAAATAGTCTAGAACCCCTTGCTGGCGGCCGGAGCTCCGGTGTCAGCACCCAGTGGACTGGCTGCTGATAGGAGGATTTATATATATATATATATATATATAATAAGAAGTTATTATGACAACTCCTTATATGTTTTAGGTAGTACCCAAAGCATTTGGGTCATTGAATTGTAAGTTTCACCAAAGTGTGAATTCTAAATAAAGAGTTGTTATTTACAAATTAATTGTAATACCTTATACATTTTAAGCAATAGCTATAGAGTTCTAGTGATTGAAATGCAAGTTTCATCACTTTTAGTTCACCCAAGTATATGAATAACAAGTTGTTATTAATAAATATATTGTTGTTAATATGTTATCGGTTTTAGGCAGTACCTAAAGAGCTCTAGTAATTGAATTGTAAATGTTATCACTTATATTTCATCCAAGTGTGAACTATGTGAACTAAGTTTATAAGGAGTTATTTTATGTGTTATCCTAAAACTTATCATTCAATCATTAATTAAAACTCTTCAAATATTGCTTAAACCGCACAAACTATTTACAACAATTAATTCATGAATAACAATTCCTTGTAACCTTTGTTTATAGACTTCTGCTTTTTAATTAGGAGTATATATATATTTAGTTCGCAAGTCAAATAGACATATATAACCTGTAACATATCTGCTAGTTGAGGTTTTTATGAATGAATACCCAAAGACTATATCAGTCTTTTGTTGTATTGTAATAAGTACCCATTTTTTGAAAACTTTCAAGAGTATATTTAAATTCTTAAGTGGTATACTTGGAGATAGACTAGAAATAGGTCAAAAGGTTGAGCTGAATTAGTACTAATCTTTTGTCTCCTACTCTCCTTCATTTTCTATTTATCTGATTTCAAAGCTCATTTGTGCTATTGCTCTGTTTCTTGGGTGCCAGCCTTAATTATCCAACAATGGTGGCTATTCAGTATTGCCATGTCACATATATTCTACAAAGGGAAAAAGACAGGAAAAGACCACCTGAAAATCAAAAAGACGGATTGGGCATCTGAAAATTGGAAAAGACACATTGGGCAGGAGGCCCAATCTGTCTTTTGGAAATTCTGGAGCAAAGACAAAATTAACCCTCATTAGAAAATAGAGTTAAAGACAGGGGCAGTTCACTCTGAAGCGTGCATAACAGCCGAGAGAGAGAGAAACGTCGTTCCAGCCCCATCGAATCGCCCTCAAATCCTCGTTCCAGCCCCATCGAATCGCCCTCAAATCCTCGTTGTAGCGTCATCAAATCCTCGATCCAGCGCCATCGAAGGCTCATTCCAACAGCATAAAAGATTGTCGGACGCCTTCACTGAGGATTGTCATCGTCGAAGGTGAGTTTACATTTGAGTCAGAGGAAGATTAGGGTTTAGTTCATCACTGAGCTTTATCTGAAATCCCTTTCTGTTCTGTTTATCCTTCGAAAATTTGGTGTATTTTTTGCTTGTTGCTTTAATATATACCCATTGAATACTATCAGTAACATTATGTTCATTTGGTTGTGTGAATGAAATGTGATCGGTTTGGAAGAATGATATCCTTCAAACATGTTTTCCGAGTAGTTGTGGATTTCTATATTTGATGCATGTCGATTGAAGGGTTGAACTCAATTGATGATTAAGTATGGTTGAGATTTCTAACTTGTCCTAACTCTGTAATATCACTAGTAAGTTGTCGATTGAAAAACCCAATGTAGTCATGTTATGCCTAAAATGAAGCTAAGTGACCTGAAGCCCTTCATCACTCTCTTCCCTTTTGTCATACTTTTTCATGTGACATGCGTTGTTTCAATTTTTGTTATCCGCTTGCCTTCCTTTTTCCTTGTATGTACATATTGTACATGGACCCCTATGTAACCCATAACTGTTAAATTTCTCATTTTCACTCAGCTTTAGTTTGCTGTAAATAAAGCCCAGAAAATGGGGTTTAGTCCTTATTAGAGTTTAGTAATTCCTATTTATTTTGTTTAGAATATGTTCTGATTATAGGACTTTTTTGAACCCATAATATTGAGTTTAGTACTGCCGCTTAGCATTACATAATATTGAGCTACAACTGTTGATGAAACATACTATGTACTCGTGGTTTTTTAGCAGGAAAAATGACATTACAACAAGGGACAAAGAAAGAGGTCAGGAATCCATACCTTGCGTTTCGCAATGAGTTCATCCATTCAGGTAGAAAGTTCAAGAACATGAATGAGCAGGCTAAGCAGACAGCATTGGCCTGGAAGGAGTTGTCTAGTGATGAGCAAAAGTGGTATAGACAACAGTTGCAGAGTTCACATGCTGATGAGAAGAGGGAGAACAAAGGGACGAAGAATGAGGTTCCCTTCAATACTCGGTGTTCACCCCGTCAGTTGAACGAATTGATGGAGTATGTCAAGAAAGATGAAGGCCTAGTCAGCAGGGTGAAATCTTTAGGGTTCCACAACTTGCTTGACGTTGGAACGACAAGACTCCCTCGGAACTTGTTAGCCTCATTGATTCAGTCATATGATCCTCCAACTCATCAATTTAGAATCAGGGGGAGGACAAAAGGAATAGGGCCAAAAGATGTTGAGCAGTTGCTTGGTGTTCCTTGCAATGGGGAGGACATAAGAATTGATGTTGATGATGAAGATGAGATGTTGAAGATGTTAAAGACTCAGTATGGTAAAGTTTCATACACCAAAATACTCGGAGATATCAAATCTGGTCAACAGAGAGATAAGTTTGAGTTGTTATTTATGATATATGTGGTTGGCACATTTATAGCTCCTACTGCGAGCACAATTGTGAGTGCGCAGCTGTTAAAGGTGATAAAATGCACCATGAGTATATTTCAGCAGTTTAATTGGGCCAAATACATTATACATGTGCTATGGAAAGAGATGGCGGTTTATGTGAATTCGCTCAAAAAGAGCAAGGGACGGAGGTCCAACATGGGAGGGTGCATCTACTTATTGTTGGTATATATTTATTGTCTATGCTTCTGGGTATTCCTTTTTATTGAAAATATTACAGCTTATATTGTTGGTATTGCAGTTATATTTCGGTCAGCATTTTGCATTGCTGAAAGTAGGACAACATGAGTCCAGCAACCCTATGCTTTTTTGGACTGATGAGAGGTTGAAGGAAATGGTGAAGGTTGAGATGGAGAGCTACATGGGGATTTTGTACAAGGAAGGTTGTACTCAAGAGAGGGAGGTGAAGGGCAGTACGATAATCCGTTTAGACCCAGTATGTGTTGTAGTACTATGTTATGCCTTTAATGTTGCACACTGACTTTAATGTGTAAGATTTGATAGTTTAATGTTACAGAACTGAGTTACTCATTTCACCATGTTCTGATTGTGTTATGCAGGAGTTGAAGGAGTTGCATTCACGCTTGGTCGGTGCAATCGAAGAGAGCAGTCGTCAACTGATCAATGTACTCGAGCAAGAGCTGTTGAAGGTACAGCTCCACAGACATGGGAAGCGTCATAGAGAAGATGAAATAAACATTGAAGAAGGAACTGAAGGACAAGGGGATTATGGTCAACATGAGGATGAAATGATGGAAGCATGTCGTGAAGGGGGTAAAGAAGGGGATAAGGGAGATGATGAAGAAGAAGGAGACAAAGGTGGTAAGGGACAACTAGAAGAAGAGGCTCCTGAGCAAGGACAAGTGAGTGATGATGATGATGATGCACCAATCTCTGTGTCCATAGATTCTGAAGGCCGTGTAATGGATGAGGCAGAAGTGTTGAAGGAAGTACATCTTAGGAGATCAAAACGCCAAAAGAGACCTGCAGCTTCAGTACTGTCTCCGTGGGTGCTGACGAAGGCTGCTGATAAGAAAAATAGGCCGACAGATGCAAAAGATGTGTTCTTCACGATGATAAGCCGCATATGTTCGCGTGAGGAAGGCCAACGGTAAGTTTGGGCGTGTTTAGTCCAAGTTATTGGCTTTTATGATTTTCTATGCATATGTTGCTAACAACAAAAGTACAGCGTCTTGGTCAGCATACTGGACGAAGATATCAGCCGCGATCAGCTCTACACACTTGGTGGCATTCAAAGAATAAGTAACAGGGTAAGCGTAAAATCACTAATCTTAGTTTGTATTCAAGTGAGGGATTTGCATTGTTGCTCTATATAACATGCGCTTCTTCCTGATTTGTACAGGTTATGTCAGTGGTGTGTAAGACACTAATGGCTGATATGAAGAAGGAAAGACAAGTACGGCGACACCTTTTCGACGCTGACTTCATGGTGAGCATGTTATGACATCAGTTTAGGCTCTCAACATGCTAAGTTAGTAACCTTCAATTCTTTTGTAGGCAATTATGGCATCTAATCCCCTCACTTGGAATGTGAATGCAAAGAAGAAGCAACTTATGCCTGAACATCTTGGTTATAACTTGGCAAATTGTGATTTGATTCTTGGGCCGACACTTGTTGGAGCTCACTGGTTCTGTCTTGCATTAGAGCCGAGGACAATGAACTTCTATGTCTTGGATTCTTTGGCCAAACCCGCTGATACTAAGAAGAGAAAAAGTAGAAGAGCAACAGGGAATGAGATGGCCTTTGTTGTCAAAGCATGCGTGAGTGCCTTATTCACCTGGTACATTTATATATTGGTAATGACTATAATGGCTAACCTATGCATTTGTCTTTTGAGCAGAGAGATAGGTTTTATGATATAATTGAGTTAGTTAAACCTAACTTCCTTGGGAAGGGGAAGAAGAGAAAGGGTGAGATTATTTGGGCTGACGTTCCTGCGCAAAACAATTTGTAAGCCATTTGATTAGTCACTGTTAAGATGTGTACCCTGTAAGTTGGTACAAGTTGGTCATATTGTTTATATTTTTTTCAATGCAGGCGAGACTGTGGGGTGCATGTACTAATTTGGTTGACAAAGTGGGAGCCCAACGTTGCACTTCAATATGATGATGATCAGGTTGCAGAGTTTAGACGGACCTTACTGTGGTGGCTAGTTAATCACGAGCTAAACTCAAAACGAGAATTTACATTAACCTTACTGCCGCAAAGCAACAATGCAACGGCCACCAAATGATATTTACATTAACACATTTTCCTGTATGACGGTTGGACAGTTAACGTTGTAATGAAAATGTCAACATTTTGTTATCACTGTATACACACTTTGTCCCACATGTTGCCTTCTGTTAACATATGGTAATGATGTTTGCAAGTAAGGGGTTCCTCAATGCAACCTGTACAGCGATTACCAATTCCAGGCAAGGGAATTTGCAACTCCCCAAATGGTATTTGCAACTCCGTCAAAGGAATTTACAACTTCGTAAATGGGATATGCAACTTCGTCCTGGGGCAAGTTGCAAAGTGTACAGTTCTTCGCAACTCCAGGAAAGGGAATTTGCAAGTTCCCAAATGGTATTTGCAACTCCATCAATGGAATTTACAACTTCGTAAATGGGATATGCAACTTCGTCCTGGGGCAAGTTGCAAAGTGTACAGTTCGCAACTCCAGGCAGGGGAATTTGCAAGTTCCCAAATGGTATTTGCAACTCCATCAATGGAATTTACAACTTCGTAAATGGGATATGCAACTTCGTCCTGGGGCAAGTTGCAAAGTGTACAGTTCGCAACTCCAGGCAGGGGAATTTGCAAGTTCCCAAATGGTATTTGCAACTCCATCAATGGAATTTGCAACTTCGTAAATGGGATATGCAACTTCGTCCTGGGGCAAGTGCAAAGTGTACAGTTCTTCGCAACTCCAGGCGGGGGAATTTGCAAGTTCCCAAATGGTATTTGCAACTCCATCAATGGAATTTGCAACTTCGTAAATGGGATATGCAACTTCGTCCTGGGGCAAGTGCAAAGTGTACAGTTCTTCGCAACTCCAGGCGGGGGAATTTGCAAGTTCCCAAATGGTATTTGCAACTCCATCAATGGAATTTGCAACTTCGTAAATGGGATATGCAACTTCGTCCTGGGGCAAGTTGCAAAGTGTACAGTTCGCAACTCCAGGCAGGGGAATTTGCAAGTTCCCAAATGGTATTTGCAACTCCATCAATGGAATTTGCAACTTCGTAAATGGGATATGCAACTTCGTCCTGGGGCAAGTGCAAAGTGTACAGTTCTTCGCAACTCCAGGCGGGGGAATTTGCAAGTTCCCAAATGGTATTTGCAACTCCATCAATGGAATTTACAACTTCGTAAATGGGATATGCAACTTCGTCCTGGGGCAAGTTGCAAAGTGTACAGTTCTTCGCAACTCCAGGCGGGGGAATTTGCAAGTTCCCAAATGGTATTTGCAACTCCATTAATGGAATTTACAACTTCGTAAATGGGATATGCAACTTCGTCATTGGCCAACTTCAGTACTATTACATATGAACAAAATGAACAAAGTGCCAGAAGTCATTACTAATACACTTTACATTACTGTTATGAACAGCTAACAATATACGTCAGCTTCCATGCACTACACACTCAAGTGTTACACCATACTAATCATGGACAAAAAAGTTATGTCAAATACCAAAAAATCATCATGGACTGACAGCTAACTTCATATTGGATTTGGATTTTTGCATGTTCTTCTAGTATGACCAGCTTGGTGGCAGGTGCTGCAGTGATATATCTTCTTGTTTTGGGTTTGAGATTCTCTCCTTTTGGTTTGAGGCCTTCCAGGTGGTCTATTTGTAAAAGGTGGTGTAAGACATATTTGGTCATCTATATTTTGCAGTCGATACTCATTGGGTTGTGGCATGTCAAGTGTGACCACTGGAATCATGGTCATTCTATAAATCTTTTGCTGGGATGTAATCTTGTAGCACTCATCAACAAAATCGTACACATTGAGATGCGAAGCCTTGATGGCCATACAAGCGTGTGCACATGGGATGCCTGACATTTGCCACTCTGCACAACTGCATTGATGTGAACCAAGATTCACATGTATGGCTCCTTTAGATGTATGTACACATACTTGCCCTCTTCCATAAGGAACAGGAGTCATATGCCTAGCAGAAGCAACATTCTCCATAACTTTTGCATTTATGTTTGGCCCAACACCATTTTTCCATTTACTCATAGCCATTGTTGCTGCACACATCTTCTTAGCCACTTTCTCACGATGCTCATGGATCAGCTGGGCAACGTTATGTCGTCTCTCCCTCACAATCCATGCATTGAAGGACTCAGCAACATTTGTCGTTATATTATCCCACCGTTTAAATGGGAACTTGCTCAGTGCCCACTTTTCTACATCACCATGATTGACAAGCCAGTCATATAACTCCTCATTGAAAGCTCTCATGTTTTCCAATGCTTTGTTGAAATCAGTGTCAAGCCTTGCAAAAGCAATATCATTAAGCAACTTCAGTCCATCTTCCCTTGCTTGTCCACTCATCTTTCTCTTACCTCTATTTAGTTTAATCATCTGTGTGCTGAAATTCTCCTTCACATGCCTATAACAGTATGCATGGATGTTACCTCCGAATATTAATTGGACAGCACCGGCTATTGCCTTGTGACGGTCAGACACAATTGTCAGTTGCATAGAACCAACTATTCGTTTAATCATGTCAAGAAACCATGTCCAGTCCTCTAATGTCTCTCCCTTCACAATTGCGAATGCAAATGGAAACAATTGATTGTCTGCATCGTACGCAGTAGCAGCCAACAACGTCCCCTTGTAGGGTCCACTTAAATGAGTTCCGTCAATGTATAGGACACGTCTACAACCCTCAACGAACCCTTGTATACAACATCCATAGGCTATGAATACACGCTCAAATGTGTTCCCACTAGCCACCCATTCAGCCACAGTTTTTTCATCACTTTCCTTCAACCGTTGACAAATCCATGGTATTAACATATAAGACTGATCAGGTCTGCCATGTATGTCCTCCAATGCTTTTTCTTTTGCCCTATATGCTTGCTTATATGTCAACTTCACACCATAATCTCTCTCCAAACTCTTTCTTATTTCATTTGGACGCTTGTCTACATGATCCCTTATCTCATCAATTATAATTGCTGATGTCAAGGTAGCCCTTCCACCATGTGTCACTTTAAGATTATCTTGGGCACTATGAACATGGTCGTTTCTGAATTTCGTTACGCGTAGGAAAGGTGTGCTCTTGCCAAGTACTCTAGCAGTAATACGCCACGGACAACCTTCAACCTTACATTTCACATATATATTATCCTTATAATTTTTTATATATTTGTACTCGAACCGATGCGCAATACTGAACTTGTGTAACGCCTTCTTAAATGTGTCCACGTTTGCAAAAATCTGCATCCCCCCAACCAACTCTTCCTTCCATTTCACAGAGTTCATGGCAGCCATCGATGTTTGTGACCTTTGTACTCCAACAGTTGTTTGCTCATCTAAAATCTCCAAATTGTTACCCTCACTCCACAAAGAGGGGCACATTTCTTCGGACAGTTCGAACAAATCCTTAATACTGTCAACAAGAAAACATACTTTGTAAAAACATTCACACAATGAAATAATTAACAACTTACATAAATAAACACAAGAAACTTCACTTACATATCTGGATCACCCCTTTGTTCTGCTATATTATCAGTTACTTCAACTGCTAAATAAACATGTGCACTGCTGTCATTAAACTTAAACATATTATAAACTTCACTGTCATCATTCAGATTTAATAATATTCTCTCATCAAACTTCACTGTATATTTCATGACACAAGCAGTACCATCTATACCAAACCACCCACCTATCATTACCCTCAATTCTTCAACTGTCATCCCCTCCTTTATCCATTTTACCTTCACATCCCCTCCATTATATTTAACTCCACCTTCAATATCATATACAAAGTTCCCACCTACATGGAAAAAACAACAAATTCCTTTGGAAGATGTTGAGACAATATTACATGTCATCTTCCCAACTAACCTGCAACAAACAAAGCATTTATCACAATCTTACGTCTCTAACAATCATCATCAACACTTTACAGGATAGTCACAACACATAATTCGTTGCTTCAATGGAGGTTATCAGTTTTTCTACAGTTAAGTAAATAGCATACTTCAAGTTGTAAAAATAATTACTGAACTTGCAAATTCTACTACAGGAGTTTGCAAACTTTAAAACGCAATATCAATTGTTACGTACTTTTAAATTTCTTAACTCAAGCAATGTCAAGTTGTATATCCCATGAGAAGAAGAATAATTAACCCAACTAATTGCACCTAACTTTTTGCAGAGTATAAAACTTTTTTCGCAAATGATTGTACTGAAGTAAATGGTTCTTCTTTTCCAAATGAATTCTATTTCATAAATCATTGTTGTCAAATCTTTTTCCGCAAATGATTGTTCTTTCCCAAATGACTTATATATGTGTGCGGAAGTCATACTTCGCAATTTCTCCAACTGCTTTGTTCAACTACTTGACTCTATCGTTTTCTCAATCTCTTTCTCCTAAAGTAACCACAGTAAATAAAACATACCTGATTACCAGTGGAGTAGAATAAGAAGATTTGTGTCAACTCTTTTCTTACACTTCCTGCTGTTTACCTTCAGCTCAGACAAAGGCGTCTCTCACAAGCTTTTTCTGTCATTCGCGCCCTCCCTTGCTGTTACTATAGTATCATCTTCCAATGAGGGTTAATTTTGTCTTTGCTCCAGAATTTCCAAAAGACAGATTGGGCCTCCTGCCCAATTTGTCTTTTCCAATTTTCAGATGCCCAATCCGTCCTTTTGATTTTCAGGTGGTCTTTTCCTGTCTTTTTCCCTTCTACAAATGTAATGTTCCACGTCATCATCCATGTCATTTCCCATGACGAAAAACCTTGATATGGATCTTCTTGAGCTCCTAGGTCTAGGATTCATTTCTTTGGGATTGCGTTTGGGTTACTCGTGGATCATGGGCCTTTTATGGAGATTGTTCTCTATCACCTGCTGTCGTAGATCTCATCATCAACCTTCGCTGCAGAGCTTTAAGTAACATCTTGGTACGCTCTGCTATGCATTAAATCAAGTAGATCTGGACAATGTTTGATGGTTCAAAGGTTCAACGTGTTATTGAAGAAGATCGGCGTTGGTTATTAAAGCTCATTGCCATTCATTTTCCTATTTCCAATTTTTTCTCCGGCTCCATTTCCAACAAAATGCTTCCAACGAACCAAATGGGACCTTAGGCCTACAAGTGTTGTAAGCAACAAGCCGCCACTTCACTCATTCCTAATCCTAAACCATTCCCTTATAAAAGAAACATCTTCATCTTCATTCTTTCCAACCCTAGTCTTCCATAATCCAAATGCAACACATTTCCTCCATTTTCTACCATACCCACCCATTTTCGCCATATTCCACCATCCTCCACCATCTTTTTCCCCTGGCAGAGTTGTTGGATGTGGTGAAAAATGGGTGGGTATGGTGGGAAATTGAGAAAATGTGATGGATTTGGATTATAGAAGGCTAGGGTTTAGAAGATGAAAGAGGAGGTTTCTTTTCCATAACAATGGGCTAGGAATGAGTGAAGTGGCAGCTTGCTCTCTTCTTCCCTTAAGGATATCTAAAAATATGATTTTATAAGGCTGAAACGCTGATTTTTGAATTGTGGTCCTTCTTTGTCATTCTGCAATTTTTTATCCTTCTTTGACATTATTCTGGCCATTTAGCAACACCAATTTTGGTCCTCCGCTATCATTCTAAAATTGCAACAGTCCTTCACTAACATTAATTTTGGATCCTATTATTTTATTGTCAGTTCTTTCTCCAATTTCTCTCAAGTATCCTACTATATAAATTCAAGATAATGTAATATCATATATTCTAAAAGTAAATTACTAAAGAAAAATCATAAAAATATGATAATTATACTTTTTCAAACTATATTTTTATGAAAGGACCTTTAATCCAAATTATTTATAAATAATGTATTTAAGCCCAACAAATGTGACAAAACCCCCAAATAATATATAAAATATCATAGTAAAATAGGCATATATCACATTCTTAAATGATTGATGAGTGAGAGAATGGCATGACTTTTTCATGCTTCATTTATCCTGAAATGGGTAATGTTTTAACTTCCTTTTAAATGCCTTTATTTTTTTGTACAAAAAAATTTAGGTGGGTTTGGCACTGGTCTCCTATCAAGACCAGAGCATGATCTCAGGGCTCAAAGAGCACTTATAAAGGATTTACGAGATCGCCTATAAAATGAGTCCTCCCAACGATATCAAGAATCAAACTCACATAATATTGGAGGGAATTGAACTAGGAGCAAGCTACGAATAGAGGTGAGAAAATGATTTAGCCTTAAAAGGATCAGGCTTGTTAAAAGCCAATTTATGCCATAAATAATTATTTGTAAAGTTTAGCCCTTGATCTCGTGGGCTCAGGGTCAGACTCACCTTTCCAACAAATTTTATATAAAAAAAAGCACAAAAATAAAATAATAATTTTTATAAAGTTTTTTAATTCAAATCATAAATATTAGCAAATAAATGTAATACAATAGTGTAATATGCCAATACCTATGCCGTTGTTGTCGAGAGAACATAGCCTGAGCTTTGACTTCAAGAAAACAAAAGCTTCAATGAAGTTGTACTTGTTAGAGATAGAGATTGAACGGCCAATGAGCAAGAGCAAAGCCAAGTTAAAGATTGAATGAAGTTGTGCTTGTATCACCACCAAGAATCTCGTGTGAGCATGAGTTACATATAATATTAATATTATTACATTAACTATAAAATCTTTTGAATGTTTATTAATATTATTACATTTTTGTCAGGCCTTCTCTAGGAGAAATGTGGCAGCGTCAGGCATAGAACAAGGTCCAGGAGCTTTGTTGTCAGCTACCATGAAATAGTAAGTACATTAAAATTATGATTTATACATTGTGTTTGTGTATATAATTTATAAATAATTACTATTTCTATTTAATCTATATAGGCAAAGCTTTGACAGTAGTGTTGGGTCCCGCCTACGTACGGTGAGATATAGCCTTACCTCTACATGTGGCAAGACGAGACTCCTCCGACAGCTGAGGTTGAGGAGATGACGGTATGTGATTACTTATATTGATTAAATAAATTGTGTTGGTTAATTTTAAATATTCAATATTAATTGGCCTATATTAATTTTAACAGGCCTACATGGCTCAGGTGGATACCGAGTTATAGGAGTCATAGGGGTCCACCTTGAATCCCACAGTGTCACTATTGGTGGGCCGTAACCGACCACAGCACACCAGGTGGTTAGCGAGTTTGGCCTTGGGCCCACACTAACTAGTCTGGCCCACCTAAGTGGTGTTGGGCCTTCACAGACGTTAGGGACCTCTTAATTTGTAACAGCGTCCCACTAGATGAGAGCATGAATGAAGCATGCTAGAGCCCCCTGAAATGGATGACTAGCTGCAAGACGAGATTATCGGATGACTGGGGGAGGATTTTAGATGAGCAATGAGGGAGGAGATCCTGTGAGAATTTTGTTAAGAGGTTACTCGGGAGATCAAACGAGAAGTACACGAGGAGTTTCACAGCGAGCTCAACCGGGTTCGCATAGTCATTATGGTCATGGGACAACTGGTGAAGAGATCTGAGCAACTAGTGATGGATAGGTCATGGATCAACTTGCATCGGTCGACTTTGCAATATTTGGCCAGACTAAACAATTTCTTGGATTTTACTTCAGTTAATGCCTCTATAAACGATAAGATCATGTGTTCATGTCCTCAATGTAGTTTTAAAAAGTGGCATTCAATGGAAGTTGTTAGAGAACATTTGATATTTAAACCCTTCCCCATGAGAGTTGTTGTTTTGGCAAACTACATGGGGAACAACCAGATATTATTGTTGAGTCAATTCCCATAAAATCTAAAAGAAAAGAGCTTTACTAAAATCTAAAAGGAACCCTACCATAGTTATAAAAAGACTTTTCCTAATCGACAAATAAATTATGATAGAAAAAGAATAAGACGAGTCAAATTATTTAGAACATATAAATTTATTAATATTTTATAAATTGTATATTATAAATAGATAGATACTAGAGTAGACTTGATTTTATATTATAAATATTACACTTTTCTATAAATATCTATATTAATTAATAAAATAGTAATTATAGAATTTTTTATGAAATATTCTTAATGATATTACAACTTATATTAAAATGTATATATTTTAAAAATAATGTGAGAGTCGATGAAATTTTAATAAAATTGAAAAAATAATTAATAACTTAGGATAGCATATCATGGATATTTAAAATACTATTCCCATGATGCATTCCTAGAATCAAATCCAAATAAAATAGTATATTATATCAAAATATATAAAATGAGCCATACTGTTGTAATATACAACTATTCCACACATAAATTAAAAATAGGAGGCTATACAATTGATAGTACTAATCAAGTCTTCGAAGTCTTCCCTAATGTCCTAGCACAATACTATCACCTTAAAAAATTTTAATAACCACGGGGTGAGACAGAAGACTCAATTTTATCTATGGGTTACCATAATAGTTCCAGTATTTTCCAAAATTATCTTAATGAACAATTAAAAATATTAAAAGAATTTGTTATAGTCTATATTGATGATATTTTAATATTCTCGGATAATTTAAAACAACATGAAGATCATTTAAATAAGTTTATTGATATTATATATGATAAAGGAATAAATATATCCTTAAAAAAGGATGAATTAAGAAAAGAAAAAAAATAAAATTTTGCCTATTTAAGACATCAATGTACAAAAGCTACTAGATCAGCTATATTAAACAAATTAAATAAAACAATATTAAAATGTTCAGATATAGATTATACACACTAATGGGGATGAAAAAAAGAAATAGGACGATATAATTATCAATATAAGAAACATAAAAAATATAAAAAGATTTTAAGTGATTATTAATTTCAAATAATTTTTTTATTTAGAGTTTGATTTTTAGCTTTCAATCTTTCTATCTTCGTATCTTCATTAATTATCAAAATAAAGAGTTGCACCCCAATAATCATATGAGGCATTAGTGTATAAGATCCATTTTATTGGTTCTGTCTTTGGAATTTTTAGTGGATAAAAAATAGCATATATAAAATATTGTAATATGACTATTAATATTAAAAAAATTGAAGAAAAATTAAAAAAATTGTTATAGTGAGAATCCATTAGAATTTTGGGAACAATCAAAACCTTGAGCTGAAATAAAATTAAAAGATTATAGTAAAAAAATAAATATAAAACCTTACCCATATACAGAAAAAGATAAAAAAAAGAATTTATAATGCATATAAATAAAATGAAGAAATATGAACTAATTAGAGAAAGTACTTCGCCATATAGTACATCAGTGTCAAAAAATAATTTGCATCATCCTTTCCCTATAAGAGTTTAGTTTGACATACTTACTTTAATTCTTTGCTTAGCAAAATAATAATGCTCCTTGATGCTCCTTGGATACTGAATATTTTTTATTTATACTAAAACTGTTTACAAGATAGATAAAAAATTCTTAATTAGCTCTTGGGATTTTTTTGCTTGAACTCGCTTCTGCCTTAGGACTTACTAGCTTAGGCCTTTTATAATGAACCTTCACCTTACATTTTTACAGGTAACTGATTGAAACCTACCGACACTCTATTTTACAATAATTTTTCTGAGGATGATAAGCCATATATTTTGGCATCCAACACAAACCAGGTTTATTATGTCCAAGACGAGAAGCATAAAGACTGGAATATGGTCGGCTACCTTAAGAAGCCACGGGATCTTTATGATATGAGTGATAGTAACATTACTTATGACAGTGAGCCCTTCCCACTAACAAATTTTGAAGACGTCTTCCCTTAAAAAAAATGATAATTTGGCAATTGCCAAGTATATGTCTTTTATTACATTATTTGGTACTAAATTTTTTTCTAAATATATTTAATTATAATCCTAACAATAATTGTTTTTTAATTTCTCCTTCTAAGTAGGATGATGATCAAGAATAACATAATCAATCTCTATCATTCATTTAATAATTTTTTTATATATAAATTAAATATGTACAAATAAATTAAAATTAAATTTTTGGCATTTCTAGCTGGTGAGAGAATTGCTAGAAATGCTTCATATACCTTTATAAATACCACATCACCCCCTTAATTCATTCACTCCCATATTGTTTTTCCTACCTCTCCTCTCCTTTATCTGTTT
This sequence comes from Leucaena leucocephala, assembly GCA_037074615.1. Classification (NCBI taxonomy): domain Eukaryota; kingdom Viridiplantae; phylum Streptophyta; class Magnoliopsida; order Fabales; family Fabaceae; genus Leucaena; species Leucaena leucocephala. The sequence continues at coordinate 24,043,603 of CM073515.1, forward strand.
CCTTAAAATTCTTTATTTTCTTCTTTTTCTACTCCTTTTTTCTTTTCTTGATAAGAATTTATTTATTTTATAGGTCTTTATTTATTTTATTTATCTACATTTATAATTTACTAACATACTTATATATTCTTCTTGCTTATTTTCTTTCTTCATCTCAACCAATCCAATCACTTCTTTAATTTATGAATTGAAATTCAACACTACAAATTATCATATCTCCAATTCTTGTATCTCTAACTTAATTACTTTAACAAATTAAATTAAACTCATATGATACAATAATAATTTAATTCTTTATTATTTATCACAATATTTTTTTATATACAACATGTAATACATTGCTAATTACACAATCAACATAATCATATGATATAATCTATATAATAGTTTCCAAATTAATAATATCATATTTTATAATAATAAAAAAAATATTTTATTTTTTTCACTTGGGATGAACTTTCTAGCGATTTTGTAACTGCTAGAAAATAACAAACTTGGAAAAACTTTGTCCAAATTCAAATTTTGGAGCCTACATGAGGGAAAAAACTTTCAAATATTTAAATTTTGGCATCACATTTCTAAGGGTTCCCAACTGCTAGAAATTCTAGTGTCATCCTAAAAATTTCATTTACCAACCATCAGGAAATTTCTAGTGGTTCAAAGAACCCCTAGAAATATTCCTCAAATGTCAATATTTTCTAACAGGTCTCACATGCTACTTATGTCATCCCTTTTGCTTCTCCTTCGACATTTGTTCTAGCGTTTTACTGAACAGCTAGAATTGTTTTAGCGTTTTGATCACTATGCATAACGATTTCCTAGAATCCTAGAAAATATTTTTTAGTACCTAAATTTCTAACGGTTCGCCCAATTGTCAAAAGGGTAATTTCTAGCAGTTAAAACCGCTAGACATTTCATAAAATAATCGCTACAAAATACATATTTTTTGTAGTTGACTGATGGGCGTTGACAACTGTCTTGTACTAGTTATTACTCAATGCTAACTTATGCCTGAACTTAGTATGAATATCGTGAAGGCGATGGGTAAAGGTTTCAGTGGACTCAGAAGGGCGAGCGGATAAGGGAAGGGGTACTATGTCAACACGTTACTTTGGGTTGGAACTCTAAACTATTTGGATGGACTTTTATCAGTTGGCCTATTAACTGAGTTATTATAAGAAAATGCTGCTATAGGCAAGGTTAGGTCCCAATTGCCAGGCTTATAGCCAACTAAGCTTCAGAGCAAGTCACCTAAGCTACAGTTGGTCACTTATGTTTGACTGTCATTCTGGCGGTAGAAAGCAGATGAGAACTTTAGCTGGGTGCCGAAGAGCTTCCAGAAGGTCTTCTAGAAGTACCTGAAAAACTTGACATCCTTGTCAAAAATAATGGTGGTAGGCAAACCATTCAGGCGCATGACTTCTCTGAATAATAGCTTGGCTAGATGGGAGGCATCAGTAGTGCGTCCTATGGGGTCCTCTATCGTCATGACTACTATGGTAATGTTAGAGTTTTATTGTTGTGAAGAAGTTTATTAGGGAGTCTATATGATTTGTTTAGGCTTCCTAGGTTAAGTAAAATTATTTGGTTTATACTCAGTATCGGTCATGACTCAAATTTCTAGTCATGAGAAAGTGTTTATAGTTTCATACCCTAAACTTAGAGGCAATAGAACACATTTTAGGTTAAAGATCTAACACTTTGATGAGGAGATGAAAATGTTGAGTTGAAAGTATGGTTAACGCGTTAAAGCACAAGAACACGTTAAGTAGCCATGAGACTTGAAAGAATTTGATTTCTCTAATCTTTTTAATGCCCAAATTGACTAACTTCCTTTTTTGAAAATTCATTTTGAATGACTAGTTTTCATGCAAAAACAAAATTTCTTTTAACTCTTTACACAATACTCACTAAGGACACTAAAGATAAAAAACAAACCACTTAAGATCCATGTCTTCTCTTATAATCTCTTAACTTGCATCTTTGTATTCTATTTGCAACGTAACCCTACAAAACAATATTCCCTCAAATTTTGTTTTCATCAAAATAAAGTGATTCAATAATTGGTATCCTTAATTTCAATTGGCCCAATGTTCCCCTAAAAATTTAAAAAAAGGTGCCATTTCGCCCTATAGTAACTTTTATGGGGATCCAATAGCATTAAATTTTATTGGGAGAACTATGTAATATATAGAAATAAATTATTGAATAATGTCATTTTTAAATAATAAATTAAAGAATTTTACATGTTATTGTAATAAAAAGTGATTATATAAATAATAATGTGATGTATGTGAAAAAGGGAGATGAAGCAGGCATATGTGATGAGAGAGATCTCATAAATGTATGTCAATGAGCATGAGAGTTAAGTATGTATGTGTTAGAGACAATGTGGGGGAGGAGATAGAGAGAGGGAGATGTGTGTGAGAGAGAGAGAAAGAAAAAGAAGGGACGTAAAATATATACATATATACATTCTTAGTTACTATTACATATGTCTTCTGTTACTGCATTTCATATAATATCCCAACTTCTATAAAAGGATTTATAAGGTATTATTGAGTTTAAGAGTATTTTTCTAAAATAAAAAAGTCTCAAAAGTGAAATTTTAGAAAGAATAAATGAAAAAAATCATTAAAAATATTTTGGGTTAAGAAAAATTAAGAAAAAAAATCATAAAATTAGGATTTTGGGGGCTTAAAAAATTATGAAAGAGTTTATTTCCCAAAAGAGACTTAAATGATTTAATAGCTATTTTTTGGTAATTAAAGGCCTATTTTGTTAGAAAATTGAAGAAAAATAGTTAGAGGTTATCATTTGCCCAGAAAATTTAATAAAAATTCTCTAATTAGTTTAAGAAGGTATTGGAGGAAAAATGTCATTATTTTATTAAGAGAATTATTTTGTAAAAAATATTTTGTAAAAGAAATACTTCAACGGTGATAAAATAGTCGCCGCTGAAAGTAGACATTCAGCGGCGACGTTTAATGTCACCGCTGAAAGTAAGACTGTCGAAGGTGGATGGGAAAATATCAATGTTTTCTGTGGCAACATTTTTTTTTTGCCAATGAAAGTCTTACATTCAGTGGAGACTTTTTCTTGTCGCCGCTGAAGGTTATCACTATTTATTTTCCCAGCCTACCCAAAAGGAACCACGCCCACGCCTAAAGACGTGTTCTCTTCAGTAGGGTCCAGCGTGAGACAAAGTGAGAGTGAGAGCCATAGCAATTTCGCTGGAGAGTAACGGAGTTCATCATCGTGGGAAGAGAGGTCAAAGAGTATACGCAATAGTGGATTTCTGTGAGTCCTCTGATTTCGCATGTAGCTTTGATTTCGCATGTAGCTTTGATTTTTCCGATATGTGAGTTTTAGGGTTGATTTAGCCAATGGAGATTGAAGCATAAAAGGGCAAAATTTTATTTTGGTGTTGTTCAGTGAATTCCTAAGCTATCTGACACTAAACCCATCGCCGTCTTCTGTTTGTCCACTGTCAACTTTTGGATCATGTACAAATAACCCTTAATTTTTAAAACCTAAGGATAAATTTCCATGAGCTTTATGGTTTGTATAGATAACCCCCAACTATTAAATAACCCCTTAATTGTTTTTACTGTACTAAATCTCTCTTAATGTACTAATATGTTTGTTGGATTTTCTTGTTGTATCCTAGGGTTAACTTCTTAGGGAATGTAAATGGATAAAAGTTGGCTATATATTAAAGACAGAGGCAACCTATCATATATTAGAGGAGTGGATGCTTTTCTAGACTGGGCATTTAGTCAACCTAGCATGGTAAATCAAATACGTTACCCTTGTAAAAGATACATGAATGTTATATTTAAAGTAAGAAAAGATGTTAGGACAGACTTATTGAGCAAGGGTTTCTTGAATAGTTACAATGTGTGGGATTTACATGGGGAAATTAGAACATTTAAGACAGATTGTGGAACTTCCATTCATGGCCTAGAAAATGATACTGATAATAAGAACTTTGTCAGGATGGTATGTGATACATATGGAGTTCCATGTATGGATTATACAAATACTAGCGACTATGAGAGCGAAAAGCCTAATGTTCAAGCTAAAAGGTTCTTTGACTTATTAAAAGATGCTTAAACTAAACTTTATCCAGGTTGTGTGAAGATGTCTAAACTTTCTTTTATTGTAAAGTTGCTTCAAGTGAAGTGTCTTAACCATTGGAGTAATAAATCCATGGATATGTTATTGGGCTTGTTAAAAGAAGTTCTTCTAGAAGAGGCTTTAGTGCCAAACTCATTCTATGAAGCTAAGAAGATAATTTATGATCTGGGTTTAGATTATCATAGAATTGATGTTTGTGAGAATGATTGCATATTGTATTGGGGAGAGCACACAAATACCGAATCATGTCCTAAGTGTAAGATTCCTAGATGGAAGTTAAACAAACAGAAAGGGAAGAAGATTCCATATAATGTCTTGCGGCATTTTCCTATAACACCTAGGCTACAAAGACTTTATATGTCAAGAGATACAGCTAAAGAAATGAGGTGGCACAAGGAGAAACACTAAAATGATAATGTACTGAGACATCCAGTTGATTCTTTAGCTTGGAAACACTTTGACCACTAATACCCTAACTTCTCTAATGATCCAAGAAGTGTTCGTTTGGGTTTAGCAAATGATGGATTTCAACCTTTTGGGAATATGAGTGTCAATCATAGTATTTGGCCTGTTGTCTTAGTACTATATAACTTGCCACTATGACTTTGTATGAAAAGTCCATACTTTAGATGACATTTCTTATTCCTAATCCGAAGTGTCCAGGTGACGAAATAGATGTTTACCTCCAACCCATAATTGAGGAGCTGAAACGATTGTGGGAAGTAGGGGTACATATGTATAATGCATATTGTCAATCAAATTTTATCATGCATGCGGCAATATTGTAGACTATAAATGATTTTCCCGCATATGGAAACCTTTCAGGGTGGTCAACTAAAGGTAAACTTGCATGCCCATGTTACCACAAAGACACGTATTATATTTTGATAAGGAGCAAGTTGTCTTACATTGGGTATAGGCGCTTTCTTCCACAAAATCACCCATGGCGTAAAAATAAGGTATCATTTGAATGTAAAGAAGAGCATATGGATCCACCAGTTTCATTTACTGGAGATGAAGTACTTAAGCAACTAGAACACTTGGGTGATGTGTCATTTGGGAAGGGTACAAAATGAAAGCGTCAAACACATAATAATGCTTACAATTGGAGGAAAAGAAGTATTTTTTTTCCAATTGCCTTATTGGAAGAACTTGCTAATATGGCATAATCTTGATGTGATGCATATAGAAAGAAATGTTTCTCATAATATTGTGTGCACGGTGATGGATCTGGTTAGAAAGACGAAGGATACAGTTAAAAGTAGGTACGACTTGATGGACTTGGGTATTAGGAGTGATATGCACCCAGTTGAAGATGGTAATAATGTTTCTATTCCTTTTACTCCTTACACATTATCCCCTAAAAATAAACAATCCCTTTTGAAATTCTTGGCTAACTTAAAAGTGACTAATACTTTTTCATCTAATATTTCAATATGTGTCAACATTTAGGAGCGAAAATTATTTGGTTTGAAGTGTCATGATCACCATGTGTTATTGCAAGAGATCTTTCCAATTGCAATACGTGGGTTATTACCTTTTAAAGTGTGTGAACCAATTATAGAGTTTAGAAATTTTTTCCAAAATCTTTGTTCAAAAACTTTGACTTGTGAACTACTTGACAAACACCAAAGTCAGATAATATTGACATTGTGCAAGTTGAAGACTATCTTCCCACGTGCTTTCTTTGACGTGATGGTTCACTTGCCAATATACTTATCAAGGGAGGCAAAAGTTGCTAGACTAGTTCAATATCATTGGATGTATCTAATAGAAAGGTAATATGCATCAATATCATTGTATATTTATTATTCATAACTATAGAAGTTTAATTAATTTTAATTCACTAGGTATTTGCAGATACTCAAATCGTATGTTCGCAATGAAGCTCAGCTTGAAAGATCAATTATAGAAGGATACTTGGCAGATGAAAGTCTCACATTTTGCTCAAGATATTTGAAAGATTTTCCTACAAAATTTAATGTACCACGTAGGAATGATGATACCAATGAAGATATCAACGCAAGGTTTTCAATATTTAAGAGAAGTGGTCAAGTTAGGGGACATTGTAAGTCAATTTCTCTTCCCTATGAAGAGTACTGTCAAGCAAGAATGTATGTGCTCCAAAATTGTGAAGAAGTTTGGCCATTTATGGAGTAAGTTGCTTGACTTAAAGAGAAAATTTATTTGTCATAATGTATATTTTTCTTATTGCTTTGAAAATTTGTAGGGAATATACAACAGAGCTAGTGCATGGATCAAGGAGTGAGCAAAGCCAATATGAGTTTCTTCAATGGTTTCGTTCACAAGTAAGTTATAACATTTTGAGCAATGATATTTCTAGCAATTACATTAGTATAAAATATCTAACACATGACTTTTGTCCTCGAAGGTGACATCATTGTCTACATATAGCCATGTGAGTAATGAACTAACAAGTTTATCAATTAGTCAATTAACGATGGTGAATCGTTATTCTATGTTCATAGGCAATAGATTTCATTTTCACACAGAAAACCATACAATAGGAAAAAAACTCAAAAAAGTGGTATCTTGACTAAGGGTGATGACAATAATGCTGACAAAGAATATTATAGTGTGTTATAGGAATTTATAAGTTGTCTTACATAGGCAATAGAAAAGTATACTTGTTTAAGTGTTATTGGTGGGATGTGGCACATTATGACAAAGGATATAAGGTTGATAAGTATGGGTTCATAAGTATCAGCACACTATATTCATTACAAACGAATAAACCATTTATTATAGCATCTCAAGCTGAGCAAGTTTTTTATGTGGATGATATTGTTCACCTGGTTGGCTCATTGTTGTCAAAATGAACCCACGTGACTTGTTTAATATACCAACTGACAATGATACTGATGATAGTGGGGTCAATGATCCTATAGTTGATAAAGAACCTTATCAATAGTTAGTGGTAGACTTGAATGTTTACCCTGTGAGTCCTACACAACTTGATGATATTATCATTAATTTATATGGACAAGTTGGACAAATTCAGACCTTAGCTCAAGGAGAACCATCACAAATACATAACAATAATGCCATTGAGATTTTATTTAGTGATGAAGAGGATCTTCTCAATGACTTTGATAGTGATACTGAAGAAGAAAGTGACATAGAAACTGAAATAGAAAAAGAGAGAATCAGAAGACATTGATAGAAGTGATAGTACGATGAAAGATTCAATTGAACGACATTAATTGATATAGTAGATTTTATTAATACCTAGATTGATTCTTGATTCCTTGCTATTTAAAATTTGATTGCTTGTTATTTCCTAAATGAAATATATACTTTTATATGATATGTTAGTATTAAAGAGAGGTCGAGGTGGGAAAGGTCTTTCTGTTATATCTCATGACAACACAAATAGCCGAGGTACATGTACCTCAATCGACACCTCTTATTTCACCTCTATTACTGCAACAACAACTTGAGAAAATGCCTGTCAATTCTCCTCCTACTCCCCATACTCAAAATAGTAGTGTAGGTAAATTTGTTTCAATTTTATAATCAATTATTTACATTGCATGTAACATTTAATTGTTCTAATTCAACTTCAATGATAGGCTCTTCTAGTGCAATCAACAAGCGCAGAGGAGTTTATAAGTCTATTAACGTGAATTTGAGGACTTCACAAGGAGCAAAGATTCGAGTCAAGTTTTCTAATTCCATGTCAAGAGCAATCGGTCAAAAACAAGAGACTTTTCTAATTATTGTGGTTTAACTCTTAGAACTACAGTCTCTTTCAGGGATAGTGGAGGTAACTGAAAAAATATTTTTGAAAAATATGGTCAGGATATAATTTTAAAAATAAAGGTATTATTTATGTTAAATTTTTATATTTATCTTAGTTTATTTATATTATTATATAAAGTGTTCATATTTATTAGTTTCAAGATAAATTTGAACCTGTTGAAGAAAAGTTTCATATAGCTATATCAATTATTTTACAAAATATATTTAGAAATTGGAAGACCAATCTGCACTCTCAATATAAGAAATATGAGACTGATAATGATAGGTTGGCTGATCCTCCTCAAACTATTAGTTTTCAAGATTAGGAGTGGTTATTAATATATTTTAAGTCTAAAATATTTAAGGTACCTCACTATCCTTCTAAGTAAATTATATTTTTTGTTGCAATAATTAAATTCTTATTAATTACTAAATTTTGTTGTAGAACAAAAGTGCAAGAAACACGACAAATCGAGAAAAACAAATGACTAAACATACTTGTGGTCCTCGATCATTTGCAGAGATTGAGTATGCTACAGTAAGTTCAATCGATCACCACTATAATTTAAGTTTATAATAATTTTTATTTTAAAATCTATTCTTTGTATTTTTCTTATATATTATTATTTTATAAAGAGATCCTGGACAACCTACCTCTCCTGACTAGCTATGGGAGATAACGCATATTAGGAAGATATTAGATGGATAAGTAGTATGGGCTGACCCACATTCTGAATAGATTCATGTATGCATTGTAGTTTAATATTTTATTTTGATTTAGTTTTATTTTTAATCTAATAGTTTCATATATTTTTTTAGAGCCGTATGCAAGAACTTTCTCAACAACAAGACCAAGATTTAGAGAGTGATACTCGAATGATGTCAAAAGAAATATTAGCAATAGTTCTTGGTGAGAGGTCAGGGTATGTAATAAGGAAAGGGTATGGAGCAGAGCCTTCAAGGAAGAGAAATCGCCCTCAATCTAATGATAGTTCAGTTGTGCAGAGTGTGCGTGCTCAATTGCATGAAGAGTTTGATAAGAAATTTCAAGAGGAGAGAGAAAAAATGGAGGCAGAACGTGTAGCGGGGTGTGCAAAGAGGAAGAAGAGCGTGCAGCGGAGCATGTGAAGATAGAAGAAGAGTATTCGCAATTCAAGTAAAGATTAATGGAGCAAAGGATTCAAGCTCAATTCGTTGCCTTGATATAGAGAGGACAACTACAGGCACTTACTTCTTCTACTCCTAGTATTGATCCTTCCATATAATATTTATGTATAAATTATACAATTTTATTTCTTTTTAAATATGTTTAAGTAATTGAAGTAATTTGATATTTTATTGGATAATTTAAATTATTCCTCAATTATTAGAGTTTGGTTTATTTAGTTAATTATTATTTTTTTTATTATTATTAAATTACATGTTTCAATATAAGAAAATTTTGAGAAAAATTTAAACACTAATATTAACTTTCAATTGTCGCAGATTACCTTTTCTGTCATCGCAGATTACCCTTTAGGTGGCAATAGAAATGTCATAGCTGATTCGACTTTCAGCGGTGACAATTTTATCGCTGCATATTGTTGATATTCAGCAGTGACTTTCAATTGCCATGCTAATATCTATAGGCAACAATCTCATAGGTGACGATTTGGCGGCAATTTAGTGTTGTCGTTAAAGGTATTTAGCGGCAACTTTGAAACTTTCAGTGGTGACTTTTGTCGCTGCTGATAATCAATTTTTTTATAGTGATATACTAAATGGTATATATAAAAAAAAAACTTTCTTGTGGTTCAAGGTGAATCAACGTTAGTCAAATGTTATTCTATATTGCACCATTTTTTAAACTTCAAGGGGAACATTGCGTTAATCGAAAGTTAAGGATACCAATTGCACTTCTTGAAAAATTATAACAAATTTATCCTTTAACCCATGATAGTTAAAGGATAAGTCAAATGGTATTCATTTTATCGCCTAATTTTTTAGCCAAAAAATGTGCATCACGTTTTTATGGTGACCATTAGTATAAGATAGGTCTTTTTTACCAGCCAGTGTCTAATTAACAAGTCATGATAGATATGTATAACTTGCTACAACATTGCTAATTTATTGTTAATGTATATATATTGATAGACTTTTTTTCAACTACGGTATACCTAGTTGGTAAAACATGTGACACATTAAACACGATGCAACATGTTTCAATGAAAATAAAGTAAAGATATTAATTACTCCATATTATTAAATTTTAAGGTGCTAGTTATTTTTCCATAAATAAAATGTTCTTTATTTCACTCAATATGAAGTTAACAATAAATGTAAATGTCCATTAGTCATAGGGTGACATTGTAACAATTTTGACATTTAATGGGCCACGATACTCCAATAAATAGTTTAAAATACCCAATACGTTCCTCGTGAAATAGTTCAAGAAAAAGATGCCATTTCATGTAACAAAAAAAATGCCATTTAACCCAAATAATAAGGAAAATAATCTTAATAAAATTAAATAAAGAAATTGAATATTAATATAAATTGAAGAATTAAAAATATAAATTTGCCTATTTTTTATCACCATATTATATTTTATTTATATATTTAACATTTTTTATGAGATGGAAAATTTTAAAAAAATAATTAAATTTATCTACGATTTAAGATATAAGTTCTAACTCATAATCTATGAGAATTGGTATAAGTAGGTATGTGCATGTATCCTATTAATCTTAATCCTAATGGTACTTCCACTTCACTTAGAGATGCATCTCTAAATATCATAATATATTTAACAATTTTATATAATAAAAAAATAATTCTCTAGAGAGAGAAGGGTGCCGGGGCAGAGGGGTATTAACAATTAACAATATCAAAGTGAAACCGATAGTCAACAAACTGTTTCTCGGGCGCAATGCCAGCCGTAGAATTTTGAAAATGGCTCTCTTCTGTTCTGCTCACTCGTTCCACCGAAACACGTTTGTTTCTATAAAACTCCACAGTCCAATACCTAATGCTTATGCAACATCAAGATTAAAAAATAATAATTCCCACGTGTAATACTCCATTTTAATTATATTATAACTAAAAATGCGAAGCACGTAATATCAAATGTAATATCTATCATGTTTACACTTTCTAATATTTTTTATTAAATATATGTTGATCAAGTTAACCATCTATTATATAAATAAAATTTATTAGTTCAAGTACGTACGTTCTAAAATTAAAAATATTAATCGTACACGCCTCTATGATCAATTGATATTTCAACATTATTAATTACTTGTATTTTTATTCAATATTATTTTTATTAATTTTAGTTAACGCATGTTTGGTACGAGGGATTTAGAGTGGAGGGAGAGGAAGCAAATATTTTTAAATTAATTTTTTTACTCTCTTTTATCTTATTATATATCTTCTTTATTAAAATTTTATAACTGTACCCCACCACTTCTCTCATTATTTTAAATCTAACTCAAAAAAAGTTGCCCTCACCTCCCCTTTCAATCCTTAATACCAAATAGTTTGTTTTAAGTTTGGATTAACTTCCTTTGAAATATAACCACACTATTGTTGAATTGAAGGTGAAGACATAAAAGTGTTTGAACAATTAAATATGTCTCTATTTTGGTGCAAGACAGACATATACCCTGCATATGATATCAATACTCAAGGAGGTAATTATTAATTAACAAGCTTCTACATGAAAAACTGCTTAATGAATTGAAAATAAAGGTTTCTAAATTGAAAAAAATAGCAAAAATTCAATATATATATATATATATATATATATATTCACCCAGAAGATGGTAGTAGTTTCAACGTCAAATATAAAAAACGATGTGGCCCCACCAAATTCTATAATGGGGCTGCAATAATTTCATTAATTAGGAATGTACTAATACACAATAATTGATCATCATTAAGCTCTATTATTTGGTTGATTTTCACCACTAATTCACGGGTTTGAGCACTGTACATAAATCATTTGAAAATTAAGTACGAAACACGGATATAAAACTATATTATAGTACATGAACATGCCAGAGTTAGGTGAATGTGTGTTTGAAAATAATTATTAAGATCAAGTTAAATAGAAGAATTACAAATATATGATAAATTAAATATTATCGCATCAATTGATTTGCCGTGTTACCTACAAATTGATGCAAGAAAATAAAGCAGCGCATCATGAAAATGAAGTTTAGTCTTTTAGCATAAAAATGGGTATCTCTTCTCACTTGCTAGTTAGGATTTCTGGTCCACAAAGCTTTGCAAATTGAAGAGTCAAAATTACTATTGTTGCCACTTATTTTCATTTCTAAACAAGAAAAAAAAAATTATGAGAAGAACGTTGCCGATTTTTCTTCTCATTGTTTCAGATATATTTCAACCAAAAGGACGCATAGGAATGAATTTTTTTAATTCTTTACTATCAAGTTTTCCATATAATTAACTATCAACTAGTTTATTATGACATTTCTTAAAATAAGCACTTCTCATTTACTTAAGGGTAAGAATTCTTTCTTAAAAACCTGTCAATTATTTTGAAACAAAACCCAAGTTTTAAAATAACAATTATTTTCGAATGGATGGAGTACAAAAATACTCCAGCTGTCATTTGAGGGATTTTCATACAAACCAATAAAATCGTTAAATAATCTACACTAAAATAAAATTTAATAATTTTTAATTGATCTTTAATTTAAAAGTTATTTAACTAATTTATGTATAATAAAAAATCTAAATAAATTTATAATCTTATCTCCCTAAAATATTCATATATCACATTATATTTAAAATGAATTGAGATCTCATATCTATTATCAAGACTAATCCTTTTATTGACTCCTATATTTAGGAGAGGAAGAGTAATAAAATATTCTTTGAAATATTTTCTTAAAATTTTAAAAAGACAAATGTTTTGAAAAATCACAAAAGAAAAAAAAATCTTCCAAGTAACAACGTACTCTTGTCGGAAGGACATGTCCTTCCCCATCTAAAATCTGACTGAGAGAGGTGTTTCATCCAAAACTTGACATATGTGTTAATGCATTACACAGCCATATTATTAAATCAAGCCTCTCAGCTAACCGTTGGATCAAACCAACGGATCAGATTCAATTTCTTATAGGAGATCAGACAATATAATTTCTGAAGGTGTACTACATTGTAGGCAATATATAAGATAGAATGTGGTGAAAATGAGAAAAAATGTGTATCTAGTTAACTTTCTCTTTTCACTCACTCAATTTTGTCTAGCTAATTTCACAAATATGCAATTACTTGCGTAATGCCTTAATGCAAGTAACGAAGATTCATTTTCTGGGTGCGTTTCTCTTACATTTGAAGTTCCTGTATGCAGTACTGTAATATGAACACCTCCAAGAAAAACTAGAGAGAGAGAGAGACTAGGAAAACCAGCCAAATTTTATTTTAGTGGTTTAATTTTGTTGAGCATTGGTGACCAAAAATTGGTTTACAAATGTCTGTTAAGAGTGTTTTTTCCCCCACTAATATAATTATTCCATTATGGAATAAAAAGAAGAAATCATAATTTGCTGGGCATAAATGAAAATAATTAATGATGATGAAAAAGCAAGAAGAAAATGAGGGCGAAGAAATGAATGCCTGGCTTTCCCATGTACGCCTCTAAATCTCACTGGAAAATGTTCCACCTGATGAACAGAACTGATGATGATGAGTTGTTTCTCTTCCTCAAAACCAAATCGTGAAGTCAACTTCACAAGAAACATTAAGCTTTGGTTCATCATAACCATCTCCAAGCTTCTTCTTCTTCCTCTTTTTCTGCTTCTTCATAACTTGGTGGCTTTTTCTCCTTTATCTACAGAACTCAAATCATGAGATCTCGTAGACTCGATCTCCAACGTTAAGTACAAAAAAGGATGTGTGAGAGTTCAGCTATAACTGATCTGGCTCTGTAGAGAGAGCGAGATGAAAGGTAGAAGAAGAAGGTGGATGTTCCCAAGAAGAAGAAGACAAGTATTTGATTGAAACGTTTTAATTTTTCAAAGAAGGTGGGCCATGAAAGAAGGTCCCTTTTTGTTTCACACGTTGGGGTGTTCTCTTTGTCATACCCCTCCAAACATCGGTCAAATGGTTTTGGGATTGATAATTACACCCAACCTATGTAATTAATTACTTTCTTAATTTCTCTCATTTGTTCCACTCCAAAATTGCACTTATGTTGAGCAAAATTATGATAATTCATTATCTTTTATTTAATCCGAGTTACGTGCAATATTAATGCTGCCTATACATGCATCATTCTATTAAAATCTCATTCGACTCAGTTCCTCAAACTAATAAATTAATAAACCAATTTTATACTCAATTTAGTCAAGAGTTTTAAACATATTGGTTAAGTTAAATTTTAAATTTTTTTCCTCTTGTCAAGTTTAAAACAATATGGTTTTGAGTTAAAAAAATAGTAGTCCATCTAATTTATAGTTATATATTAATTAAATTATATATATTATTTTAATCATAACTAGGTTAATCATGATTCAATAACAATTAGACTATTAACTTTTATATCATTGCCTCGATCAATTTAATAACCATGACCAATTCAACTTTTTTATTGCTAATAGGTATCCTCTTATTGAAAAAAAATTGTTTGATCTATAATCAGGTGCTTAATTTGGATATTTCTATTAATGAAGAATCAAATTTTAGTTTATTATGTTGTGATAGACTAAATATTTCAATTAGACCTAACTCTATTAGTATGACTGGTTCAATTTTCAACACCTCTCTAAAACATTGTAATATTTTCTTAGTTGGAAACAAACCAAATTAATAGGGGTCAAGTAATTTTTTTATTTATCAGAAGCTTTGTTGAGGTAAATACTTTAATTACGCTTAACATCATAGAAAATGCCTCATAAATATAAACATATAAAAAATATGCATTATAACGAGAATAAATACGGATTACTTATTACTCAGGGAAAATTGCACAGCTTCCACTTAAGTTTTCGATCATTTCTTACTATCTCTTATAATTTCAATTAATATCAGATAATTTACCCACTTAAATCTTAACCTTAAACATTCAAAATCTTTTATCCATTTTCCACTATAATCAAATTTAGATTGCCTTTTATGGGTTATTCGTTGTGTAGCTCCTAAATTGAAAGATTAGGAATATAATTCATAATCATTATTATAAAACTATTTTATTGAGGTTGTTGCATATTGGTTGTGGTTGATACTTAATTCAAAATTAGCTCATATTTTAGAAATACACTTGGATAGACCTTGGTCTGCTTAATTAAATTAGAAGAATAAACAGATAAAAAAATGTGTCCAGGTATTAGATAATTTGTCATTAAGTTATCCACTTTTTATAATCTTTCATAGAACTATTCGTTATTGCAGTATTTTAATATCTTAATGTAAAGCTCGCTGCCCTCTATTTTTAAATATACACAAACTTTTCTTTAAAAATAGAAGCTAGGGAAATTTCTGTTAGAAAATCTTATGAAAAGTTTATATAAGTTATTACCTGTTTAAATGGGAGGTTTATAAAAATCATGAAAAATAGGAAGAAGACATCGTAACATTTAAAAAATTTTAAGAAAAAATATTTTGTAGCTTACTTTTATTTTTTCAAGACTATGTATGTGTTACTAATTGTGTTTAAGCTAAGATAAAAGAAACCTCAATGAGAAATCTTAATAAAACTAAATTAGGAAAAGAATACAAGTAATTTACTCCTTCATTATATTATGATCCCTAAAAGCAATTTGTAATTTTTTTTCTATAGAACAAGAATCGTGAATATAGCATTTGCATGTTGCATTCACATGTCTCTCCAATGCAGGTGACAGATTAATTTAATAGATTAATACATAAATTATTAATTAATTGTTGGAGATACATAGTACGGTATTCTTTTAAGCAAGTAGCAAATAGTGAATGCTCTTTAAAGGAAATGCTACAACTAGATTCGATCTTATCGTCTTGCCTGAAGCATGAAATATTTATAATTAGTTTTTTTTGTGCGACGTGAAAAATAAAAGTAATGTCGAACCGAATATTAAAAATGTGTGTACCATGTGATGATGTCATTATATTAAACATTAATTGGTTTGGGTTCTAAGTGACAAGTTAAGGTACGATCTGAACGTGAAGAGTGAAGATATAATGGCAATAAGAAACATACTCTGACAATAAATCTAAAATAAAAAGAAATATGGACATTCTTAAATTAAGAAATTAATAAACTATTTGACTTTTACTTCTAATAATAATAAACCAAAAAATAGAAAACAAATAAAGTTTGATATTTGGGGTAAAATTGTCAACTTATCGAAGGAGTTGTTTGGGGATGCAATGAATCGGATTAATGCTAAATTTGTGAATAGAAGGCATGAGAATTAGGAACAAGCATTATTTCTAAGCAGAACAATGTTAATTAGGAAACATATCTTGGAAAGAGAAAATTTTCAGAATATTTCGTAATATTCACCCCTCTCAACAACAGATCTTGGTAAGGAATACATTAAAAAAAATATTAAGATGAATATAGTACCTTTAAAGTATTTTTGAAGTATATCTAATACTATAAAATATTTCGTACTATAATGTTACCCTTAAAATATTAATCAGAAGAAACTTTGCCTTTTAAGTATTTTTTAGGATCAATTTTAAAATCAACATTAATTTTCAAAAAGTTTTTTAAGTGAAAATGCATTCAGTATTTAAAAATATTTTTTCAGTAGTAACTTTAGGTAGTAGGCGAACCTAAAAAAATATTTCAAAGTATTGGTGAACATCTTAACCCAAGTTAAAATTTGAGTTAAAATATATTCATACCACCCAAGTTAAAATTTGCATCATAAACATATTTTTTCTTGGACATTGTAATATTCTGTAGAGGTAGTATTTCAAAATCCAGTTCTCTTTAGAATTGAATTCCTCGTATTAACAAGTTGTGCTGCTTGTTTCTTTTGAAAGAAATCGAGTTCACACTTATCTTAAACTCAAGTCTGTTGCTACCACTGACGAATCCTATATTTCTCTTCTTCTTGAACTCAATCTTTCTTGCCTTCAAACTCTAGTTTACTTATGTCTTCGTTATGTGTTTGTAAAATTTAGTTCTTTAAAATATGTGGAAATTTGTAACTTGTTTTCTCTAAACTCGATTTCACACAGGTTAAACTCAAGGTCCCTTCTATGTTTCAACTAGTTTTCTTTCTCAGTCCATATAAACTCGAGTTCACGCTACTCGGTCAAACTCACTCTATCTGGTATATTTCTTTATGAACTTATTTATTTCCTTTGGTTCATGGTTTATTTGTCTTGAAAACATTAATCTCTCTACAATCTCCATAGGTCATAGCTAAATTTTCTCTAGCATTGTTTTGTCTTGGTTTAATTACAAAGAGAAACTCGTCACTTACCGAGCTCGATAATGCTCTGGCCAGTAATCGACTGAGTTTATCCCCATCAAAACATGTAATGCGGTAGTTGAACAGCTCGTTAATCAGAGTACCATAAGATTTATTACAAGCGAAACTGCTTGCTTACACATTCTGTGCTCTTCTATGGCCACTCACTGCTCATTTATTGCCCCTTCATATGAGAATACTCAAGATTGTGTTAATATTGTATAAGGGGAGTTTGAGCCCAACGACGCTTGTAAATGAGGCAGCAAGAATTCATTTAGATCTTGAAAGAATAGTGCAACTCTCAGGGGATGCCTGAGAACTGGGCGAGGCCACGTAGATTAGACGACTAAACTAATATGGATTGTTCAGTGTGGTTTCTATCTCTCCAATTAGCTACATATGGTGATATTCTTCCTTATCTCACTTCATTACTGATTTATTTGCTTCAATCATAAATTTCCAAGAAATTATTATCACCCAATTCAGCCCTAGGTGGCCTCCATTCTAACAAATTGTACACGGATATTGAAATTATTTCCTTTAAAGGATTAACCGAAAGACTTATGCGATTTTATTGATGTTCCAAAATCTATTGGTATAGAGTCTCTTCTTCCAAATTACTTTCTCCTATATTCCTTCCCGTATTTCCTTGGTGACTCGAGCAAATATCAAATCCAAACGCCCACAATGATTACGTCGACTAACAGAAAGAATAGACCAAATCACTGAACAAGCAACAAGAAGGAGCAGCAAACCGAGATATACGCACAAGAGAAGGACGACAGCAGACGAACGATGGCACAACCACTGGTGTGCAACACATACAACATCGGAAGCTGCCGGAATCATGAAGCTTCCTTATGCTCTATTCTCTTTAACTGTCATCGACAGAATGGAGGATGCTGATATAAAAATTGACAGAAAGGCAATTTGGTCTTTTCACCAAAATGGGCTGAAGCAATAAAAATAAAATTCATTTTAGAATGAGCTTAACTTTCAACCTTGGACCTCTCACTCTATTCCATCGCCTTAAACACAACTCCACCAATAATAATTAATATATATATATATATACTATTAAAGTAGCATTATTTATTCGTTCCAATTTTTGTTTAAGGCCATTACATTAAACAAGTGCAACTCTTCATTATATGAGTCCCATATCTTTAATATGTATAAATATTTTTTATTTTATATATAATTAAATATATATTATATATAGTTGAAGAAAATTATATAAGAAGAATTGTATTAAGTTCGTAAACAAATTTTAAGTATATTTAAATGACAAATTTTGCAATGGAGAATTTTTCAACAATTGTCTCCCAAAAACACTCTTAAGTAATAAATCAGATGGTGGGCAATGAAATTACATAATGCCCCTCTTTTGAATTGCATTATAATTTAGGAGTTTTAGATGCGCCCACTGCATATTTTTACACTAATCACCTGAAGAGTACAATCATCCTTTTCTTATAATTAAAAAGGAAAAAAAAAATAGAACAGAAAATGCTTGCTTAAGCTTCACATTCTGCAGGAGGCAGCAGAAAGAACAAGAGAAAAGGATTGAAAGAGTGTTATTATTTCAGCTTTTAAGGGAATTTAGGCGTCTGAACCTCTCATCAAGTTCCTTCATCACTTCTGGTTCCTGTTTTTTCCTTTGCTTTGATATTGTGTTGCTTGTCATTGACCCTATCTTCTCAAACGCCACCTGCATCCACACACACACATAAACAATTGAGATATTAATATTCATTATGCCTATAGTATCATTACTCATCAATAATCATTTTCTCCATTACTTTTTCACTCAAAGACAAAAAGACATTTTAACATGTACAAAAAAATCACTTTTTCCCGTTCAATTTCATTCTCCATTTATTGTCTGAGCATGCACAGATATCAAAGAAACTTTTTTATACAATATTTATCCATTATATTCTTGTTATTATAGAAAATATATTATATTCTCATTATTATTAAATCTAAATCCCTTCTCATGAAGAAAAATAAACATAACGGATGGGTCCTACTACCCTTTTATCTTCTCTCTCCTCCCTATATCTTTCTTCATTAAAGAAGATCCACTCTTTGTTACTATCATTCAATAGTGTTTATTCTTTTTAATCAAATTTTTCTCATGTAGGGGCACACTCACAAGAGTCATTTCTCATCAAATCCTCTCCATTTTCATACCACGAATGTTATGTCATCCTGCAATTTTTTTCTTGTTTTTTTTTTTCATTCTAAATGAGTTTTGAAACAATTATTCATAGTGCAAAATTCTAAGATGAACAGATATTGAGAAATTGAGCCACTAGAGCAACTTTTAGGCATTTAATTTGGAGAATTCCATTCACAAATAGTTCCACAAATCTCAGTGAGAAACTTGATTCCAAGTTAGTTTGCATTAACAGGAGATGATATGCTATTAGTACCACGAATTTAGTAACAACAAAAAAAAAACACTACAGTTAATTTAGTTTGAGGCTAGTTAGACCATTAAATAGATGATGAGTGGTCTTACTGTTAGCAAATCATCAGGATCAAATAGGTGATGAGTGGTTCTCTGCAGAATATTGATTACTTCACCTACATGACGAGTTAGAAGTAACTCATCTTCCTTCATCTGCAATTATAGGTTACAACAGTTAAAAGATCGCCAAAGCCACATTAAATAGAACTAATGAGTAAGAATCCACAACCAAGAAAGAACATAAGGGCTACACTTATTATTACCTTGAAGATCGCCAAAGCCACATTAAATATAACTTTGGCCCCCTCGTAGAAAAGGACATCCCACACTCGGAGAGTTGTCTGATTATGAAACCAAGAGAAGAATTATCGATAATAAGAAAACCATGAGTAAAGAGAAACTATATTTTAAGCCCTAAAATCAAGGCCATATTTCAAAAATTCAACATGAACATTAGAAGGTAATAATATAACACTTCTCTGAACTTTAGAAGTTAAAACACATGATGCATTTGCATATATCAACAGTACGTGAAAATTGTTGAAGCGACGAAGCTGTTGTGGTTATTTTTCATAGAAATTTTATGTTTTCATTTTAGTCCAAATTTCAAGAAAGTGTGTACTTTTATAACTAAGCTTCTGTTCAAATAGGTATAATGTAATTTCTCCCTCGAACAATCTAATGCATAGCATATTGCAGCAGCAGCATTGCTAACCTCTGATGGCAAGCTCTTTGAAAAGAGGCAAAGGAACCACTCAGTGGTGACAAGGGAGACATCGAAGTCCATAGATTCCAGATGATTTGCTATCCTGCATTTTTCCTTTAGTTTTTAGATGATACAGATTAAGAAGCAATTACATTACAAACATCAAGGTTTTTGAATTGAAATACCTTGGGCATTTCTTAGCAAGTAAGTCTTTGAACACTCTTTGTTCGACATGGCATCCTGATAAGTTGTTTGTGTAGCAGTCATTAACCAAGACATTTTCTAATAGGACAGCAAGCATCCAGAACGCATCTTCCTCGGTCTTCATGACAAGCAACAACAATGCTGCAACATAATTTAACCCCTGGATCGATAGCAATTTAGCATAAGAAACAAAGAAAATTTACCTAAAGTATCATTGAAATCTATAGTAACTCAAATGTAATAGGACACAAATGAATCTATGTTTAGTCAAAATGTGATTAGCGGGTAAATATTGTTCCTATTGTGATTATTCATCAAAGAATCTTAGCATCTACTTCACAAAAGAATAATAAAAAAATAGGGGAACCGATAATTGAAGGAAAGCGAACATCATCAGAAAGACATTCGCTTCATTTAAGAATCAGTATATAGTACCAAATATGAATATATGAAAAGTTTTGTCTTCCAAACAGCAAGAGCTATCGAAGAAAGCAATTGTCATCGAAGAAAATTCACCTGACAATACCCTACATCAGAATCACGGAAAGAGTAGCCAACAAGAACTTGCCTAATAGCAGAGTGCCCCGCTGGTGTGTCCAACCATGGGTGACCAGGGAAGGTCCGCGGTAAGTCCTGTACTCATGAAAACAGAACGACTGTAAGAAAAATAAGACACAAGGCAAGTATAGTTATAGTTTACATGCAGACACATTTGATACCTTGATAACAGCCCCTTATACAAACCAAAAAAGTTCACAAAGCTGGGTAAAATGCAATAACATCCCAAACACATGACAAAGGAAAATACAAAACCCACAAACAAATCTCATTACCATTCTTCAAAATAAACTTGACAACACATATTCTTAACACTTTCTAATGTCAAGTGGATAATAATCAGAACGCAGTCTAAGATACAAGTGGCCTCGGCCAAATTCACATTCTCAAACATATGTATGTCTATTTACATGAGCTAAGTATAACAGATCCCCCCAACAATAAAGTGATATCAATCATAACCAATGAACCAGACCCATAGGTCCGTCAGAATTTGCAAAAAGAGGATCTGATCTTCACCATAAAAATGAAACTTTGATGAGAATTCTGATCATGAATGAAATCTTCAATCAGACCAAAAGCATGGTCCAAAATAGTTGAAAAGGATCCACATATATGCAAATTCAAGTCATTAATGACGAAATCCAGCCAGAAAGGTCAAACCTAGCAATCAATTTCCAGAACTAGTAATAGGAACACATCTCAATCTTGTGATTATCACAGTTACCATCAGTACTCACTTGATCTATCTGTCGAGTAGCTGCCGTGACCTTGCCCTCTGTGGCCTTTGTCAGATCATCATAATAGCTCTCAGGCACCGTAGACTTCTTCCTAGCCGCCCCTGACAAGGAAAACCAGACCTTAGGCCGAAGAACCGGAGGGATCCCTTGCCTAATTAACTTCTTCAGAGTGATGGCATTTGTGAGTGTAGAGAGTTTCAAGGAAGACTTAAGGGCACTGCTTGTGCCTCCTTCGCCTATAGCACAATGCAAATACCAATTTGCACCTTTGCTAGCTTCCAATGCCCACCATATCCGATTCCTCTCTCTCACCTTCTCCCTCACCTCGTTTAACACATTGACATCATCTATATTTCCTTCTACAGTGAACCCATAAAGGTCTTGGAATTTTACCGTGAGGTTTGCTCTTCTGGAATGGATGCTAGGCCTCAGAATTGATATTTGAGCTTGGTATTCCAAGGCAAGGTCTATTTTGCTCTGAGTTCCATACATTTTCTTGAGCGATACAACGATAAATGAAGAAAAAGGAGAGAGAGAGGGAGGGAGGGAGGGTTTAGGGATTGAGACAAACAAAATCGTCTCAGAAGGACCTTGTCAAATAAGAAAAATTCTACCGATATGCAACAAAGAAATGGTCTCTATGTAGACCTTAATGAGTACTTAGGATCAGGATTAGGTAAAGAAGGCTGAAAAAAAAAATCGTCTTCCTAACAATGGGCCAACAAGAAATGATGAAAGAAATGTAGATTTGAAAATCTGTAGCAGAAGATCAAAACTCTAGCGCCATTACAAAGCTCGAAAGAGCTCTGACCTCTGTTACAAGGACATCAATTAGGGAGAACAAAAATATCCAAACTCAAAAGTATTTCCAAATTAAGGTACGACGACCCAGGAAAACAAAAAAGGGAAAAGCAAAGAATCACAGGAAAAGATGACAAGAAGCTGAACATCAATGCAATAGATACCTAGAGAGAGAAGAAAAGTGGGATTCTGAAATCTGAACAGGATTCTGATTCATGAAATTTTAAAAGTGGGGAAAGGTAAAGAAACGATTTTTAATTTTGAAGAGAGAAGAAGTTAGATAGATGACAGTGGAAACAACACACTGAGGCAAGAATCTCGTTCCGATTAAAGAGGGAACATCGAAGCTTAGGATAAAGATTTGAAGAGAAGGAGAAAAAATAGGTGCTGGATGACGATGATGATAGATACGCTTGGTGGCGAGTTGGCTCCAGTACAAATCAAGAAATGCTGTTAGTCAAAACATTTTCTGTGGTTTGATTTTTGTAGGAATTTAAACATTAAATGAAAAATTGGAGCACGTTAAAGAAAAAGTTTCGTCGATCATCATACTATAGTAGCCCGTAGGTCAATGGCTTGATATTGGAGGAACATCAGATTGGAAATGACTACAATCTCCTTTCACTTTATCGTTTTGGTGGATGGCTAAAGTTTCTACTCTTATACTAGTATGAGTATGTTTGGTATAAGGCGTGTTTGGAACCAGAGAAAATTATAGTTTTATAATTTTTGTAAGTAAAATTTAAATTTAAAATTTTTTTAAAACAAACAGTTATATTTATTTAATAAATTTTTAGATCAAATTATAGTTTAAAACTAAAATTTCAGATAAATTAATCAGAATAACTTATAAAACAGTAAAAGAGTTTATAAACTAATCAATTACTATATTACATGTATTTTTTCTTAAATCATCTCTCCTCTCTCCTATTTTTTCTTATATCATCTCTCCTCTTTCTTACTTTTTATTACACGCTCTTTCCTCTCTCCTCTCATCTCTTATCTCTCATCATTTAATACTCATACCCTTTTTTGTAATTTATCAATAATAAAAAAAAATTTAGAAATAATTATCTAAATACTCATTTATTCAAAATCACTTTTTTCTATAAGCTATTATCCAACAGTCATTTTCTATAAGTTATCTAAAAATTCTTTTTTTTATAAATTCATTTCTAAAATCCTATCCAAACGGGCCCATAATGAAAGATAAAGTAGATAAATAGAAGCAGAGGTAAAATTTTATATTATTTTTATTTGGTATGGTAGAAGTTATTTTTATTTTTTTATATTTTAAAAAATTTTAATTCTATTAGAAAAGTTAAGAAATAAGATGATAGAAGTAAAAATAAAATATTTTACCCTAAGTTATAAAATTTTTAGATAATTTTAATCATTTTCAATTTACAAAAAATATTTTTTATTATTTTATCTCAAGTTATAAAAAAATAATACATAAATTATATATTTATTTTTATTCTACTAAATAAACTTTTAAATTTTACTTTTAGCCTAATTTTATTTCTACTTCTATTTCATAAAAAAATCTTTCATCCTACAAATGTACCGTTAGTTTGATATAGCAGTATAACTATATATGACTATATTAGATTTTTTTATTTTGACTTCAATTTTTAAAAAAGATATTTATATTAAAAGTAATAACCATAAATTTTGATATTGATATATCTGATAATATAATTCAATAAATTGTATTAAAAAATCTCATTTCTTTCAATTAAAATTGGCAAAAATATTTGATAAAGTCTTGAAATCTTAAATTAAAAATATTTTGTTAATTTTATAGCAAAAAATGTAAGGGGAAAAAGGTATTGGATTACATTGTCTTCATATAAATATATATATATATATATATATATATATATATATATAATTTTAGAGATTTGATTGATAAATTTAAAAAAAAAATCTCAATTAATTATATTTATATATCTATATTTATTTTGAAGAAAAAAAATGTAAAACTAATCTAAGAGGGAGGAGATCCAGTTATCACCATTTTGGGGGCAAAGTGATGGTTTGGGAGTAGAGCAATATGGAGGGGCAAACAAGCCATGATTATTTAATTATGTAATTATACAACATAATCATGTAATCTCCATATAATATGCCATGATTAATTCATTAATTGATTAATATTGAAGATAATATTGTTTTTGTTGGGAAATGTATCAATGCACTTATGGTTTGAAATAATGGATAGATTGGTTTAATTTTAAAGGGGAAAAATGAGGAATATAGGAGTTAAGAGTATCACACTCCTCCAATCATGTTCATAAGGCCGGCATGAAAACTGAAGCAAAGTGTGTATATAAAAACTATTCATTTCTTCTGTATTGCTTCTCACCATTTGTGTCTGAAACTCTTTCTCTTCCTATTGGTGTCTTTATTATGTAACGTGACTATGAGCCTATATAAGTACTCTAGTCTTATGTATATATCTCAATAAACTAGAGTAAGATCTAATATACGCCCAAAATTCTATAGCTTTAGAACTAGCGAGTATTGTTGTATTGTTATGATTAATCTCTTTAACCATTGTCTTATCGTCTGAAGATATAATAAGAAAGGCAACTCTTTATTGGATCCTTTTCACTGAATGATCTTTTTTACTTGAAATTGTTGAATTTTTTGTCAAGCAGCTTTGTTCTGACACCAATTATTAATTGGTTAGTGACCCAAATTAAAAAGGTTGATGACTTGAGTTTCAATTTGCACAAATATTTAAAAATTGATAGCTCAATGAAAGCAATGTAAAAAATGAATATAAAAAGGTATGTAAGAAGTTAAGGAGGGAAAAGATCACATAGTCATAAATTTCTATTTTATTTTATTATTTTTTATTTATTTTAGAGATTTTATCATATTTAATAAATATTATTATAATAATTATAACTATTTTATACTTTAATTTATTATATAAATTAAGTGATTAAAAATATTTTTTTTATATTTTTATTGATTTTATTATTTATTTTAATTAAATTTATTTGCATAAAGATATTTTGTTTTTACAAGAAAAGAAACTGTGATTTATACTATTGAAACCTTTATTTACTTGTTGGTGCATCTTCAACACTTAAAATAATATGATATATCACTCAGGTTCTATATATAAATATATTTTAACTCATTTTATATTTTTCTCATATTAAAAAAAGGTAGTTGAATTATTTAATATATCTTAAATTAAAAAAATTCTAAATTTTATAAAATGCCTGAACGTAGTTCATTTTGATCTTCAGGAACAATTCAAAAATTGAATATATAAAAATTAAAGGATAGAAAATGCAATGTTATATGTAATTATGTACAAGTTATGAGAGCTAATTTGTGGGTGTTAATGGAATTAGTCATGCTTGGTGGGTGCATTTGAATTGGAAATGTATAGTTCAAAACAAGTAACGTGTTCTAAAGTCAACATCCAAGTTCTATGAAAACTATCCTGAAACAAAAACAGTTCAACTCTTTTGAGTAAAGAGAAGAGAATAGTTCAAACTATAATAAATAAATAAATAAATAAATAAATAAAATACTCCTCAACGTGCACCATATTTTAAAAACCATACTGGATATCAAATTGAGAATGATAGGGGATCTCCATTTTCATAATTTAACCAGTTGGAACAAAGATATAATAACTAAATAACAATTAATAAAAAATAATTATATGCATATATAACTATAAATCCATAATAAATCTACTTATCAACACAACAATATTACAATATATGTTTTTTTAATAAAATAATATATGGCTACAAATGATCTTAAAATATATTTAATTTTTTTAGAGGCTTATTTTTTTATTTTTTATGGGTTTTTAATATTTCCAGCATTTTCTTTCAGACTCAACATTCATCCAATTTTCTAAAAACCGTTACGATTCAATGTTGGATTCTAACTTAGTGAGTATGATTGACAATCAAATTGTTTGATTTGGTCCAGTTCTTCAATCATTTAACGTTCATGCAATAACTTGAGCTTATATTAAGTAAATTAAAAAAATGCTTATATTTTATACTAACAGTGCCTTGAATATGATTATTTTCAATAGAAAAATATGTGTTAGAAAAAAATATTAATAATATATTAGTTTTATGTATTTGATATATGATATCATCTGCTAAAATTGTAGATTCGAGTCTTGCAAATGAATAAAAAAAAACTTATATTAAAACTCTATACTCATGTGATTGGTCCTCGATCAACAGATCAATGCAACTTTTCTATAACTTGGACAGTATTTTAAAACAACATATGGTGGTTTAAATCATTATGTCTATGCCAACCAATGCACTGAAAAGAGGGATCAGAAAACAAGTTGAGGGCAGCGATTTAGGCTAAGTAGTGCAAGTATAGTTAAAGCAGTACATCATAATTAAAATAATATAATATGATTAAAATATATAAAAAAAATTCATAAATAACCCTTAAAGAGTAATATTAAAACAAATGGAAATATTTTTTAAAGGAACTATTCATAAACAAATTTATTAATATACAAACAAATGCAAGATTCACATATAAATAAAATATAATTTAATAAATCAGAGTTACTAAAACATAAATAAATTTGATAGGTAATTTGAAAACATTTAAACCAAGTGACTTATCCAAAACTTATAAGGCATTAACCCAAAAACATGTTACTTGATTTATTGTTTTAATCAAGTGACATGGATTATATTCTAATATCATGATATCACAAATATTTAGAAAATAATAATAATAAAGCCGTCAAAAGAGTACAATCAACTGGGTGTGTTCATATATATATATATATATATATATATTCATGTTAGGATATTATTTCATGACTTAAAAGTTAAATTTAGATGACAAGTGTTTTGTAATAATGGAGATAAAGAGGCTGGAAGCCAAATCTTGTACGTACACATTACCAAAAATGTGGTAGTAATGATTAATTAAAGGATTGGTATAGCTTCTAGTGCCTTTTAATCCAAGAAAAGAGGTACAAAGATTCACATGATGATGTTATGAATACGATTGGAGTCCAAAATATACATGCACAAACATTTCAAGATACCTTGGATTTTGAGCTTAAGTGAAGTTTCACGTTTTCATAAATTTTCACTCAAAAAGTTAAAAAAAATAATATATCAATATAAACATTGGTTCCCTCAATATCAGTTAATATTATTTAATTCGTATTAAAATATATAATTTATAAGAAGTTGTATTATTTATAAATTCTTTCCTAGGTCCTTGCCCCAAAGTCCACAAAGTTTCTAACAAATTAAAATAATTGAACTCCAATTTCCTACAATCCAAGTCTAAATATAGTTTCCTTCTTTCTCTCAAATTTCTTAAGTAATTTCACATTACAAGTTTAGCCAAAACCTGGAGACTTTACATTCAACTAAACAAATTATGATGGAAAAAAGAAAATTAAACTTAACCAAAATGTAAGATAACTTTTTTTATACAAATAATAATAATAAGAGAGATATCCATATAATAGTAACTCAAGTAAGTAAAAATCTATATCTATATAAGATATAAAAATACATATGTTTCTTTATTGACAAACTATGTTATTTCAAAAGTTATATTTAAATGGATTATTTATGAATGAATATTTTATTCAGAAAAATAAACTTCACAAAATATTACTTTACACCTCAGACACATTTTAAATCTTTTGAAATCAATACACAATTTTTGAATAAAAACATTAAAAGGAGATTTTTTTTTCCTAAAAAAATTAAAAGTAGAATTATACTAAAATGTTAATACATAATCGTAGGAAATTTCTTACAAGATTTGCATAATTTATTTTATACGAAAAGCAAATGATTACAATTGAGTAAATTGATAAAGAAGCGATGGGCAATTCGGTCAAATCACAAAATATAAGTTCGTCTTCTTAAATTCTCATTAAGTGTGGTCCCACTTCGAAG
This sequence comes from Leucaena leucocephala, assembly GCA_037074615.1. Taxonomy (NCBI): domain Eukaryota; kingdom Viridiplantae; phylum Streptophyta; class Magnoliopsida; order Fabales; family Fabaceae; genus Leucaena; species Leucaena leucocephala. Next base: position 24,072,351 of record CM073515.1, read on the forward strand.
CTCCCACAAATGATTCGAGGGTACTCGCAGGTCTCAGCGGTGGGTGGGGCCCATCTTGTAGGCTCCCCCAAATCATCCCCGAGGGTCCCAGACAGTGTTATGCTTATCCAAACGTGGAGGAAAATGGAAATAATATGAACTAAAATATTTTTTATTATGAGTTAAAGGGATTAATAAATTTATAAACAATCTTTTTCATTAATATTTTAATTAAAATTCTTAAAGTTTTAATAAATTATTATTTATTTTAAGGAAAAATAATTTAATGAAAAAAATTAAAATTTCTTTTACCTGAGAAAAATTTATATTTAAACTGTATTATAACAGTAATCCCTTAAACATATATTGAAATTATAAATAATTTTACAGTGCAACTCTCTTACAATTTTATAATATTGTAATGTGCAAGTTCTTAATAGTATTATATAAATCGTAAAAGAATACTATTTTATATGATTAATATATATTTAAAAGCGTTCTATACCTTTGTTTAAATATTATACTGTTATATCCCAGCAGAAGAATTGTTTCACTTCTATATAATACTGACAATAATTCCTTACTTAAATGTTACTACTATTAAATCCATGCGTCAAATTCTAAACATTAAATGTAATTTATAGTATAATTGGTACTATAAAATAGATATTCTATTTAAAATTAAAAAAATATAATAATATATAATAATAATGATAATAATAGTAGTAGTAATAAATAATGTGGATAGGGTCTCTACTGAGACCGCATTCTAAAATTTATGTTTAAAAGATTTATATTTATATTAGAAAATTAAGAAATTCTGAATTAATTCAAGATCACATATTTTAATATATTTAAAATTTGAAATCACATTTTCTTAATAAATTAATTTTTATATTTTATAATTTTATGAGAATATCTAAATTTAAAACCATGTGTTATTTTTTTAAAAAAATTAATTCAATTGAAGTATATGGAAATTTACTGACAGTTTTTGAAGTAGATGGAAATTGTAATTAATTAATCACCGAATATGCAGTTGCACGTGTTTTACCGTGAAAACAAAGCAGCAGATCCTCACCGACAGCCGAACATTCACTAGTTTTCACGTGGACGTGTGTCCTTGTGCCGTGGGCCGGACCGGCCGGTTGACGTCGCCACCAAGTCTTTATTTTTTAATCGAGCCGGCTCGAGTATTACAAATTTACAAACTCCAAGGTGGTCCATAATTTTGACTAGCTCACGTATTCAATGTCAGAAGAGGCCAACACATTCAATTAATGTACCTGAACAATTAGAGTTAGTTATATTATAAATTTTAAAAAAAATTATGTCTATTAATAATATTATTATTTTACAATATTTATCCTTAACTGATAACATGACCTGACAAACGCTACTTATAAAATGAGTTAAATTAAATATAAATAGTACAATAATTTTATCTAATAATATAGTTGAGTGTAATGGAGTATTTAGAAACTATAATGAAAAGTAGTTAATTGAGTTCTTTTATTTTATTTGAAGTTATAATACAACTAAATATGAGGAATGTACAATATTTAAGGGATTACAAACGGTTTAAGATAATGGTTATAAGCATATTATTCTTGAATCTAATGCAAAGGTTCTCATTGATATATTGGTTGAATATAATCCAAGGTGAAATGATAGTTTGTTATTTATGCAGCTGAAAGATTTTAGGTGTGAGTAATGGGATTTAAAATTACAATTTATTTCAAGACAAGTTAACACAGTTGCAGATGTGCTTGTAAATAAAGGTCTTTTTAGATCTGTGATATTTAACACGTGTCCTTCTATAATACAATATTTAGTGACTCTAGAGTGTTTAAAAATTAATTCCTCACTATTTTAATTTTTTTTTTATTTTTAGACTGTAGACTTTTCATATAAAAAAAAAATTAGTGTCATTTGGAGAAATAGGAGCCAGCCACATGGAAAGACCTAAGATTGATGCGTTGATATACGTACGGTTTTTTTTCATATGCAAATTTTAGAAAAGGAGTTTGCCACACCACTATATAAAAAAAATCACCTTGACTCATGATTTATAATTGTTATCGTCTAAGTGGAATAGAAACTTTATCCTACCTTTAGATCGTAGGTGAATCCAACCACTTTTCAAAAATTTTTGTACCAAAAAAATAAAGAAAAGGAGTTTGCCTCACCACTATATAAAAAAAAATCACCTTAACTCATGATTTATAAGATTGGCCTGAATAAAAATGTTTATACACCTTGTTAATTTTAACTTTAATAGTATTTTCATTTCACTTATTTATAAAAATATTTTTTTAAACATCGCGACCCACTGGATATTACTAAATCTGTCAGGATAAGTTTTTTGTTAATATATTAAAATACATACTACCCCCATTACTTTTTTATATATTGTTTAAGGCTTTTGTTTTAGTATATAGATTAAGAAAATTCAATTAATCTGCCAATTTTTTTAAACTCTACCAACACTCAATTTATTTTAGTTATTAATGCTGCTTTAGACTTTTAATGGGGAAGAAAAAAACTATAATTACAAAATGTTTCATGTTGTCTTCAAATATTAAAAATGACAAATAAATAGAAATATTTGTTTTTTCAAAAGTAAAGGTTAAAATGAAATCTAGAGTGTGTGTGTATATATATAAAATACTGAAAGTCGTATCATATTGAAGTTAATGAAAAATACGAAGTTTTAAATTATATTTAAATTCTTTTCTTTGATTAAATCTCTAGTGAGTAAACTACTATGATTGGCATTGTCAGTATCAATCTGAAAATTGCTTTCCACTCAATCCTCCGTGGTTGAGACCTACTATAGAAATGTCTAAGAAAATAGAACATATGTTCCTTGAAGCACCCAAATCCCAATATATCAAGAGTTGTAATTGCCCTTGTGAATTACAAGAAAGAATAATCTGACAAAAACAAAACTACATACTAACCTATAAGGTATTGGCTCATAATCTCCTAATTCATGAGTTCAAATCCCATAACTAATATGAAGACTTTATTAATAAGCAATATATAAATACCTCTATAGGCGTCTTTCAAAGACTTGAAAGTATATTTTGAGTTTAATGAACCCTCAAAACCCAACTCATATAAACTTACTAACTCATCCTAGCTTAGTTCATAAGCAATTGTAGATGTGCCTTACTTTATTTTGTTCAATTTAGTTATTTAATCATTGATATACTTGCAAGCTTACAATGGCATCATGTTTTCAATTTTTATTAAAATTATTGCAAATCTCGGTGTTTACCTGCATGAATAAGATAAAGTTTCTCACAAATGAAACTACTCATGGGAGATTTTACCAACAACAGAACCATCCAAGGACAGTAGTTAGTATGATATTTACCCTGAAGAATGAATTCGCCATTTAATTCCACCACCAAGTTATATAATTGCTCAGGACATTGTTTTTAACCGCCAATAAAACATTTTGAGCACAGATTAGTGCAGACACAAACTATGGAGTTGATAGTTCCATATCTAAGCTCATTCCCCCATCATGCAAATTTCTTGATGGAAAAAGCTCACCATTGTCTATTGCACAATGAGGCATATCATCGCCGTTATCGTCTGGAATACCGTCCAATATGGAGCAGACATCATTAGGTGCATGCAAGCCAGAGTAATGCTGATAACAATCATGGTTCTCCTCCATGAGGTAGTTGTTTACATGATATCCTGTCACTTGCATTGCACCTTGCTCCCTGATGTGGCCATACCTCAGAGCTATTTCGGTGTGCCAGGTAGTCCAGTCAGGGCGGCTCCAAAGGTATAGTGGCGGAGGCTTCAGGTTCCAGTCTTCCATTTGTTTCTTATGTTTGTCAACAGATCCGGGCAGATAAAATGACTGGATGAAGAAATGCAATTCATTACTCGCTTGCTTCAAATCCCTCTTAGAACAGTCTTCAAAACCATAATGTTTTTTGGCTAAAGTATACCGTTTGGTCCTCTAAATTTACAGCAAGTTTTAGTTTAGTTCCTAAAGTTTATAAAGTATATTTATAGTCCCTCAACCTTAACACCATTAAACTCATTTAATGGACAATATTGACTTAACAAATTTAAATGGTGACTTTGCAATTAGATACATACAAAGCATGCTTAAATTTTAATCCTTTAGTGTAACAATTTTTATATTCTAAAATTAAAATAAACCTGTTGAGTCAGACACGTAGCATTTCCATTTTTTTTCAGCAGGTTTATTTTAATTATAAAATATAAAAATTATTATATTAAAATTCTTATCTTTTTCAGCATTTTTTTCTAATTTTAAAATATAAAAGGATTATATTAAGGGATTAAAATTGAAGCATGCTTTGTCAATATTTAATTACAGAGTCACTACTTAAATTTGATGAGTCAACATTTTCCGTTAAATGAGACTAACAGTGTTAATTACTAAAAATACACTTTATAAATTTAAATGGCTAAACTAAAACCTAATATAAATTTAGAGGACTGAACTTACACTTTAACCTAATTTTTTTAAAAAAAAACAAAAAAGAACTATACAAGATTTTTGTCAACAAACCTTTCCTGAAAACACTTGATCATCCTCCCAAATTAAATTATATCCAACCTTCTTTCTGTCTAGTCTGGTAAGGTAAAGTAGAAACAAACGAGTCATTTTCAATATCTATTACTGAAATAACTAAAAATAAAATGAAACAAGAAATACTAACCGTTTAGTTACTTTTGGCACTGTAAGTATAAGTAGCTTTGGTTTAAACTCAAGTGCCTTCTCAATGAATTTGTTAGCAAGATAACCATGGACTCCAAAAGGAGGATTTAGCCCCATGATCTACTCATGTAAAAATCAACTCACAAAGCATAAGGGATTAAGTTTATATAAACTTTGAAGTCAGAAGACAAAACTCATGCGTCTTACCAGTTGAGAACCGTTGGGCAATTCATCCACATTGACACTCATCCAATCTCTTTTCTCAAAACAGAAATCATTCTACAAGCATAACAACTATTAGAAATACATAAAGCATGTTAAGCAAGGAAAAGGACAGCGAGGAAGACAACAAATCTATTGAAGGAATAAATGAATACTGCTGGAATCTTTCAGGTCTAAATTTCAAGCAGAAAGCAGCAACAAAGTAGAGCAAAAGATCCAACTTGTAAACTTGTCCATGATAGGCCAACACATAAATCAAGGGAAAATTTTTGTCATAATTTATGTATAGGCTTGTTAAGATATCGGGCAGAGATGGTCAAGACATAAGATTTTTATGTCTTCAGACATAGCCATGTTCGCGAATGTTGAAAAGCCATCACTGAGTCATTAATTTAAACACTGATGTCCACCACACTTTACAAGTTGTAGGTATGGATTTTCCTCTCTTTCTCCTTATTTTGGAGATAAAGATATGGATTTGTTTGATTTATCAGAAATTATATCCACAGAAATTGCACGAAGGCACAAACTTATGTGGTCCCTAGGGCCTTCAACTATGCAAAAACTTTGGAGTGACCTCAAAACTTGCAATAAAAAAAAACACTTTGAACAACCAATTAGCAATTTTCAATTTTCAAGAGAAGCTAGCATGGAAAAAAACAAAGTACAACAGGAGACGAACCTTAGCCTGGAAGAGATCATAGTTTTTAAATGAGCAGGTTTTCCCCATCTGATCAAGCTTTGATTTCATCAGACAGCTGAAGTCATTAGAACCACAGCAAAAGTCAACAATCTGCCAAGGATGCCACATAATTGGACAGATGACACAAATTAATAAAAATGATAAAGCAATGGTAAAATACTAAAATTAACTGAAACTTGATCATTCTGGTAAGAAAAAATGAGAAATTAGTCATCATTCAGAACAAGCCCATGTTAATTTGAAAACTATCGCAACTGTTACATTACGAGACTTAATCCCATGTTTTTATTCTAATAAGCCACAGGAATTTACGGTTCTTCGAAGGAGTTAAGTGATGACTTGAACAAACTGGCAACAGTATTGAGTATAAACACTTCAGTAGAAAGTGTATATGCATTTCAACTTCTCTGAGAAGAAAAATAAATATGGACCGGCAACAGAGCAAAGATCTTAAGGGGGAAAACTAAATATTAGCATGAAAATGAAGCAGAAAGTTACTAGATGATCAAACTACAAACTTATGATAACAAATCAAAACCGCATACAAGGATTACTCTGATCAGTTTCATTAAAATAATACCAGTTACATATTGACAGGAGAAAAAGTAAATGGCAGGTAGAATATTCGTACAACCCAAATAGAGCATAACGAATAAAAACTTACTGTATCACCACTTTGTACATACCAATGAAGCCTATCAACAACCTGCATAAAAAAATAGAACAAGGTCATTTCTATAACAACTAAAAGTAGTATTGACCTATGTGTAACTGCTATGCTTGTACCTGACAATGGTGAGTAAGTTATATTACAAGGCAAAAGCAAGAAAACTAAAACACACAACAGTATAAATCTTGGTGTCTATTTACGCTGCATAGCTTAAGAAAAAGAACCTTGGAAGAGTATTTGTTGATGATCTGCGTTACTTTATTTATTGTTATTTTATCTATGTTGTTTGGCTATATTCTTTTATCCCATCAAACGAGGTATTCTGGTGGCAAGGTTGTTGCCTCAGTCCATATATATTGAATAAAAGGTTCCAACATCTGAGGTGCCACCATGTCCAGCTTCCTCCTTTCCCATGAGCCATTTTTCACTTCCCTTCACCCAGAACTATTTGAACCAGCCTCCTCTGTTGATTTGGTGGTCAACAGCAGCAGGATTAGTAGAAGTGGCTGCTCAGAAGGCAGATAAGATGGTGAACCCACTATTCAAGAAGAGCTTGAAGCAGATTGAGCTAAGAAGGGCATGCTTCTAAAGAGGAACCCAAACAGATTCATGAAGTGATCCAAAACCATCAAGATTTAAAGAAAGAAGACGATACTGAATCAAATGTTGAAGGTCCCACCAGCTTTAAACTAGTTGAACGCAATAGTTGACAAGACACAATGGGATGGGAAACAATTAATGCAACAATTGGATTTTGTCATTTGGCTTACGGACAATAAATTGCATGCTATTTTTGGTACATGGAGAACCGATTCCAGCAAGAGGAGGGAGAGAACCATCTACAATTTTAACTTTCAAGTTCCAGCACATGGAGTATATGTTGAAAATAATTTATGGTAACCAGTCATATGATCTGATGCTCCAGGGTCAACAATCCATAAAGTTTTGTTCCTTTAGGTTTTCAGGGCTTGAAGGTGTGGTAATTATGATATATATTTGTAAATAGAATTGTTAGGCGGTATATTAGGAGATAATGTGAGAGATATTAGGATGATAGAATTATAGAGGAAATTTCGGGATATCACCTGTTTGTATTCTATTTATTCAGTTTCTCCCATGAATGAATGTATCGGAGTATTCAGACTCCTAAAATCCACAGAAGGAAGTTACCTTTTTGTGCCAAAAACGTAGAAACTTGAGTTTGAAATCTGATATACAATTATTGTGGCTTCATAGTCAAATTTAGGAGTTGATTTTTCCGTCACTAGCCTATGAAATAGTGCAACGATTCTGCCACAAACCAGATTTACCAGGCTGAGACACATCACTTCTAGGACTAGAAGCCTCATTCCTCTTAGTCCTTTCTGATCTCCTACAATCTCTGTTCCCGATTTACTCTGATGGCAAGCATATTCAACAATCTGAGCACAAATATGAAGTACTCACATGCGTGAAACCGAAGGATCAAGCCAGAAATAGCCTGTCATCGTTGGAGGAGATGATTGCTGCCAGAGAAGGAGGACCAAGATGAAGAGGAGATGGAACAAAATTAGTGATTGTGACTTTGTTGTTCAGTTATTATCTCAATATTTGTATTCTTTTTGCGCCAACTCCAAATGATTGTGAATTTGTTGTTGTTCATGTTATTTTCTATATTTTTTCTCCCTTTCGCCTCTGTTAAAACTGACATTTGGGAAGATACTCCCAAACTGTTTGAAGTAGGATTTCAGTAAATATAAAAGTAAATGGGAAACTGAAATTAGTTGAAATTTGAATTCAGTTGCAAGAAAATGCATTTTCCATTGTTCTTGCAACTCTCTACACAGAATCTCCATTGTTCTCCCCTCTATATATATACTCTACTCTACTGCTTCAAGGCCTATAAAAGATGGAATCTTCAGCCATCTATTCTAATTTCTACAGTAACAAAATGGATAACAATTAATAGCAAAACATCATCTTCCTGATGTCGGTAATTCAGAAGTATTTACCTCCTTGAGCTTTTCTAATTTTGTAAAATGGCGACCAAAAGAAGTATATCTCTTGCAATGAAGAAAAGGCGCCAGATAGACCTTGAGCTGCCTCTGCAAGAAAACTAATAATCAGTATTACTATTATCTGTCCAAAAAGCCTCTAATCATTTTGACAGATATAGAGTCATTGATGACTAAATATAATACAACTCAATAAGAATATCCATAATGTTAAAAGTCATACAGTGTAAGGCAAACAATATAAACTGATAAACATCTCTACCAAACTAATAAAAATTGGTTCTCCCTTATTTTAAATAAATACAAGATGACAAAGATAAAGAGCAAACACAACCTCTAGAGAGAGAGACAGAGAGAGGAGATAGGCACAACCTCTGGCTTTAACTGTTATACAATGTAGGTTGAGTTAAAACTGTATGTTATTTTAGATGAAAATGCAAATGCAAAAAGATAAATAGAATTAATGAGGAAAAGCAAGAATAGCGAAACTAAGAGTATATGGGAATATTCCAAAAAAAGACATATAACATAAGTTGGATATGGACTGAAACTGTACTTTCAAACTTTTGTGATAAAAAACCAATCTGCTATGCAAAATAAAACTCTTGGGATAATGATTTTGAAATGTTTTTAGTAAACTTTCACAAAAAAAACACAAAATTATTGAATACATAACGATTTTAGTTCCAGTATATGGAAGAATGAGATAAAGGACAAGTTCAAACAACATATGACAATATAGCATTTTGCAATAGATGAAAACATTATTGAAGTGTTCACAACAGGAATTACATTGAATTCGCACTTAGTGCTCTCATCTTTCTCATCAAGTGTTTCATTTGTAGATTTAATCTTTATGAGAGTTTTTCTTCTTTTTTGTTTTCATTTCTAAGAGAAATTATTCAAAGATAAGATAATTTTTAGTGGAATTATGTTTCTCTTATGCAAGGAGAGTGAACCATATTGGTTAAGACTCTATGTTAAGTCTAAGTATTGAACTGCATGCAAGAGTCTATTGAAATTTTGCAAGATTAATAGAAAAGTATCAACAGAAATCTCAGAAACTCAACATAGGCTTGAAAATCAAATCAAACCAGGATAAATTCTTGTGAATTGATTCTCTTCTCCTACTCCTGCTACTGTTTTATTACTCGCTAATGTATTTGCTAATTTTACTATTTCGTATAGGAGAGGATGATTTGAATCTCTTGTATTTCATTCAGAGGAAGGAGATATATATATCCGGGAGGGAGGGGCCAAGGTATTAATGGCTCATAATGATAGAATAATATCCTATCCCTATAATTATGGTACATACTACAACAATAATAAGTCCTCTAATATCTTTCACACTCCCCCTAAAGTTAGATCATAGATGTTAATCATACCCAATTTGTTACAAAGATGTCAAAATAATAATGATTTGAACTGAAACAAACCTAGATAAGACAAGAAAAAGATTAATTCAAAATGAATTAAAAAAGCTAACTTTTAAAATAAAAATAATTACTAGGACATAAAATCACTAAAACATAAAACAGATCCAACTATGTTCCCCATCATATCAACGTGTAGCTGCAGTATTGGTGATCAACACATCTGCCACACTAACACACCTGAAGTTAGGCATATTCGTGCCTTATAGAAAACAGTAGTCAGTTGAATTTTATTGGAATATGTGACCCAGATAAGTTCTGTATTGTCAAAATTATTGCCCAAAATAGAAATAAGAATTCCAGCCTATATAATAATAAATTTAAAATGAAACCACTTGACATGCTTAATTGAAGGAAATTTGTATCCATCATAAATAACATTCCAATGAACAAGCGTAAAAGTTGACACATTGAAGTAAATTAAGACCCGTAAATTATATTTTCTAACTAAAAAGAAAAAGGGTAATTTGAGATATGTTGCTTCAACCTTCCAAATAAAAATTTGCTTGAGGATCCCTGGCTCACAAATAGCTTTAGCATCCTCAATATAGCCTCCACCTCCACCTTCTAACATTTGTAAGGCAGTTTGAATTGCCTGCAAGAAAGTCAGACATTCTTTAGCTAAACGAACTATAGCCCATTAATTAGTTTAGCATAAATTCTCATATTCTTTATGATCTCAGCTGGAAGATGCTAAAATTAAGAGATATACCTTAATTGAACCCTCTACTTTTCCTTCAGTAAGATTCTTATCTAATGCAGTTTCTGAGAAACATGAATTGTTCTTAACCAAGAGTAGCTGGCTCCTTTTGAACTCTTCCTCATTAAATGCAGATGTAGATTCTTCCACCAAAGACAAAACTCTGCATGCAATTAAACAAGACCCAAGACAGTTGTGCCCCAATGGAAGCAGGTGAGCTAGAAAATCAAGCACCACTTGTAAATTTTATCAAATGAAGCATAAAATGTGAAATTCAAACAAAATACCGTTTTCTCATGTCAGTGTTGGAAAGATGATGTGAAGTTTTGGCTCTTTTCACCACAGGTTTTTCCGGGATGGTTTTATCAATTCTACCACTAGACAATTTTTGCCGCGGAGACCTATCTGGATGTAATCTTGAACTACAAGGTAGGTTATCATTTTTCAAAGGCGGCTTGTTTTCAGCTGTTTGAAAGGAAATACCAGGGACAAACCTCTTTTCATCCTTCAAAGATTTTCTAGCTGCATCAAACCTAATTGATCTTGATGAGATACTCATATCTTGTCTGGAAAACTTGTCAGTAATCTCTGCAGAACCTCCATTTTGAATGGTACAGCATGCCACTGTTACCTGTTTTGGCAATTTTACATTTATGGTTGTTCTTCTAGCAGTAATATCTTCTTGCCTTGATGAAGTAGCAACCTTCTCTTTTCCTAATAGTAAGTCGGAAGGGCCTTCATTCTTCTTTCTTTCCTTACCAGGAAATACCAGATGATTTCTAGCAGGAGTCCCAAGTTCCCTAACTATCTCATGATCCCTGAATGAGTATAAAACCATACAGCATAAGGTACGAGACAAATAAAACCCAAGAAGCATTCATAGTTCAGTTTTTACAACACTGCCAAAATAAGAACTTACATGCAGTACATCAAAATTCGACCATCAAGTAGTTCATCCCAAGCTCTTTTGGGAGTATGGTCAGTACCCGTAAAGGCAATCTCCCTGCTTAAAGAAAGTAGATTCACATAAAGAGATTATGGTGAACACAAAGTAGCACATAATATTCCAATCAAAATGAACATTTACAATGGACAACGTAGAGGGGGTGGAGAGGGGGAGAATTACCTAGGTAAGCACTTCCTGTGGTAAGCCTTAGGGCAGCGTCTGCACATTGCAAACTGCAGGTCATGAACATTTTTATCTTCAACCTTCCTACACAAGGAACATTTATGAAGAGGACACATGAATGATTTCCCAGCAGCAACAGTTTTTCTTATTTCTTCTCTATCAAAATCAACACCAAAGGACAGTAACTTGGCAACGCATTCCGGATGGTAATAATGGCCACAAGTTGAAACAATGCAACGGAATACCTACAACAAACGACAAAGTACATTACTTTTAAATGTTATATAATGCAAATAACAAGTTTAATTTCAATAACATAAAAAGTAATAGATATTTAGACTCCAGATGCCAAAGGGGAAAAGAACCAAAATTAACATGTCAGAGCCATAAGACAATCATGTGACTAAGTCGTAAAGCCATGAACCTTTCAATACCTGCAACAACATCATCTGTCTTTATTCCTTCATTAAAATATCTATTTTCACAAGACACATACTAGTTGCTACTAGGAAATAGTATTATTCATAAAGGATACAACCTAATTAAAAAAAACAAAGAAAGAAAGAAAGAAACAGTTGTCAAGAACGAAAAATAAAACTTATGTGTCCTTGGATGTTGCTCATATGAAATTCTCCCACAGTGGAAAGGCCAGACACATAATAAACGAAAGGGGGGGGGGGTGGAGTTAGATCAGAAATATACCTCTGCATTAGAAGGTTCATCAGACGAACCCAATTTGCCACAAACGAAGCATTGATGCTTGTTATACTTACAATTTTCACATAAGAACTTTGGGATGGCCTGTAAAAGAAAGATTTGCTTTCATCAACACAAGACAGTTCGAATTAATGAAAAACAGGGGACACTGTATATGTGAGACAGAGTGCTTGCATCAACTTCAGTCCTGGTGTAGCCAAGAGATTCACACGTATAATAACCAGCATCTATGGTTGCATGGAATGATCTCAGGCATTTCCCTTCACATCTGCATCATTAAAAGAAAAATACTTATGCTGAAGATAACTAAGGTCTAATTACTAAATAATAAGGAAAAGTAATCTGAGGGAAGCATGTATTTATATCATAGCAAGATATGATAAGAACATACAGCAGGATTTCACCACCATTATCACAAATTGCACAAACAGTATCATAATAAGAACCAACGTAATGATTTCCATCAACGTTGGATTCTTCACCAGCAGAATCATCAGCATCCTCTTTTGAGGCAACCGCAGATTTTGATTCCTTTCTTGAATGATCCTAATAAATCAACCAACAGTCATAAACAAGAAATAAGTTGAACAGGATTCTACAGAATACAAGTAATAGTTAATACTAACCTCAAGTAAGACTTCATTGGAACCTGGATCTTTTATAAAAGCAACTAGATACTGCACATTACAGAACAAAATTTAGTGAGCAAAGTTAAAGTCCAGAGAAAGTACACTCAGGTTAAGTAAAACTGTAAAAATAAAGAAGTTCATATCAGCTAACATGATGAGAAATGACAGAATGGAAACCAGTATTCGAACAAACATGTTATGTAGATAGCTTCACGTTTATCTGCAAAGAGTGTCTAGCTCATAACAAGTTATACTCAAGGCTGACATTTGGCAAAATCAATGGTGAAAGCCAGCAATGCTAATTAGTTCGGAAACAGAATAAGAACCTCAGATTTTGCAAAATCTCTGTCCCTTTCAGCAGCCTCTCTAATTAATGACAAATGATTTTGGATGTCATTCTCTGAAGGTTTAACATCATATGAACTGCAAAATAGAAATCATCAATGAATCAAGATGGCAGATGGGAGATTAGACATCTGGAAACTGCAACACAGATACCTGAAGACCTCTTGTAAGTAATTCCAAACAGACATTCTAGATTCCTCTGGGTTCCTTCTCAAAAAGTGCAGCCAATATAATGTGACCAAGACTGTCCTAATTATACTTTCATAGCTCTTTCTAGGCCTTTGGAGAGTTATCCAAACTTTGTCTTCTGAAAGTACTGAAATCTCAGGATGCACAAAGGAAAGCTCAAATTTCCAAGCTAAGACATGTTTAAAAATTTCCTGAAGGCCATCATCAGCAGTGCCACGCAAGTATACTGTCATCGCCAAGTCACACTTAATCTCATCCATACTCATGAGTAATGGTAAGATAGAAAATGAAACAGGCTGATACATATCATCAATCAAATAATAATTATCAACACACTCTGGGACAATCTCACCCTCTTCATCTGATGATGCCATTGGATATCCAAAAGTATCCTGTATAACAAGAAGCATACGAGTTCTAATAGTTAATTGCTGCAAGGGCACACCTTTAGTGTCATATATTATTGTTACCACCATATCATATGTACACGCAACATAACAAATCACATCTCCAAGCACGTGCAAATGCAATTCAGAAAGGTGGGGAAGAATACTAATATAGAGCAAGAGATTAAAAATATCTAGGATGAAATGGGAAGCGACAGAGAAATTGAAAAAATCACCCATCTACTGGATTTACAGGTTGCCCACTTCACTTCATTTATTGTTCCATAAACCCAGAAAAATCATCTCCAAGGAATCGCAACTGCCACTAGTGAAACCGTTCCCATTTTATTATTTAAAAAAAAAAAGCACTTTAAGTCCGTCAAGAAACTAGGAGAAACATTTTCGTCCCGTTAGTGCTCTGCTAGATAAATGACAAAAGTACACTAATGGCGTTCCATTTAAAAAAAAAAAAAAATCCTGATACCTCACTTTCCGAGAAAAAGCTTTTTCCACCCAACCCTCCTATGATGTTCCCCCACATAATCTTCACGCATCACCTCATCAACATCTTCGAGCAAAGCAAATGGGTGGGAACGAACTTTTTTTTTTCCCTCTTTATGTGATCCCACTTTTTCTTCTCTTCCCCAAGTTTTCTTGGCAACCAAACAAACTAAAACAAAACAGCGTTCAACAACACAGCTTCAACTCCAACATGCTTTACATCTCAATTGCAAAAAAACACGCACACACGAAATGTTCAAGCTCATATTGTTTTACATTTTTACCTTCTGCAAAGTTTGAGGAAGTTTATCCAAGGAAATGAGAACCCAAAAGTGAAAATAGGAAGGAAAATGAAGTACAATTCACAAAAAACTAAGATTGAGATGAAGTAGCTTGATTTTCTCTGCTATTTCATCTGAAACGTGGTTGATATCAACCCTACCAAACGGCAAATGCAAAGGAAAAGGGAAAATATTGTTTCTACTTTCTAAGCACGTTAGCACGCAATACGCATTACCAGCTTAACGTGATCAGAGCAGGGTGAAATGTGAACAGTGGGGTCACTATCAGAACGTTTTAAAGGAGAGGATTGAAAAATCACCGAATACTTATTTTAAAACATGTTAAAAGCCCAGAGTAATAATAAATGTTAAATTATAAAATAAAATTTCATTTATAAAAATAAAAATAATAATTTTCCACCAAGAAAATAAAATGGAATATATTACATTCATCTGAAATATATTTCTCTAAAAAATATTTCAGATCAAAAGTGATATTTTGAAAAAGAAAACATAATTATGGATACTCAATAATTAAATATTGTATTTACATGATATTTAGTTAAAGAAATAAAAAGTCTCTGACTCTCTGAAATACACATATAAATCAATTAATTGCATAAGATATATATAAAAAATCTTATAAAATCAATTAATATTCATAAAGAATAAAATATATACTATATTTAAAACCTACTGATAATTAATTTGTAATCCAAAAATTTTTAAATGGGAAAAAGATAAAGAAAACCTAACTGAATTTTAAAAGGATAATTTGGGCAGTTGAATATTTAAAAGAACAGATTGGGCCTCTTATCCAATTTATCTTTTGCAAATTTAAGTGAAAATACCAAATTAACCCTAAAAGATTTTGAAAAAAGAGAGGGAGAATTAAGCAAAAACTCAAAGCAGCTGCGTTCGACTATGTTCGACCCACACTTCCCTAAAGCTGTGCTCGCCTTGGCGTCGTCGAATAGCATTGGAGCTCATTACAGCACTATCGAAGGCAACAAACTCAAAGTAGACACATTTTATGTCACTGTCAAAGGTCACTGTGCGTTTAAGATTGGGAGGAAGATTAGGGTTTGAAAATTAGGCTTAAATGTTAGCTCTCTCACCATATGTTTCTCAACATCAACAGGTTTTTTGATTAGAAATGCTAACTCCTTCTTAGTCTATCTCACAACATTTTTGCGTCTATGTTTCTTTTCATACTTAATGCTTTAACTTTTGTTCAGTTTGTGTTGCTATTCAGCTGGTTAAATAATTTTTTTTGGCGTTATTCATTAATTTATTTCATTGTTTATTTGCTATATTTCATTCGCTCTGCATTAAGATTCTCATTGTTGCAAAGCTAGGAGACGAAGAAAATACAGGCTACCAAGTTTTAATCTTGAAAAGGCTCACCTTGTTTCAATTTGCTTAAAGATTGGGTAGCGAATTGATATATAGTTATATTTTTGAAATGATATTATTGTTTCTTACTAGGAAAAAATAGAGGGTATGAGCACTAGGCATGCTGGGCTTCGACCTCTGATTATCTAAATTTAATTTGAACATTTTAGATTTAAAATTTAGTTTGGTTATCTAAACTCGTGGCTATTTATTGACCAGATTACCTTATTCTCAGGCTTCATTACAGAATCTTCACCTTCTCTTTCACCATTACGATCGCCATCCAGCCAAAATGATTTTGTAACAAAGGTTATTTTTATCGCATGTATCTAACTATTTATTCCGTGCTACTTGCACTTTGATATATAGCTCTTGCAGAAATTTGGCATTTTCTTCTTTTTATCCAAAGGCAATTTGTTTTATTTTTGGTGATGGAGTTTTCTTTTCTTTTCCTTCTTTGTTTCCTGCAATGTGTTTCTTACATGCCTTGATATGTATATTTATGGTTGTATTGTCCTTATTTATTATATGGCTACAAACCTAAATATGAATATGTGTTATGCTCTTTTTTTAAAAAAAGAAAAAGAATTTGGACAAGATCACTTATTAGATTGTTTATGTCCTAATTGCACTAACTTATGTAAATGATTGAATTTTTGATACTATGATTGGTTGGTTGTACATTTTGATGAATTTTTTAGGGCTTAGCTTCTGAACCTTAACTTTTTTATTGTAATTTCATTTTGATTATGCTTATGCTTTGAGTTAACATTTCTATAATTTTGAATCCTTTGTTCTTATTCTATTGGATGCAAATTTTTTATATTATGTCATTCCTTGGTTTGGTTAAGTGTATGCTTTATTGAAATTGTTGTTCTAATTAGCACTATATCGAATTGCTTGGAAACAAGATTGTTGGATATTTTCATCATTATTACACTTTGTACACGCACATTCTACTTTCTGTAAGGTCATGTCCTTCATATTTTTGTTATTAAAAACAACTATCTTGATTGCATGCTGATAGCGATAGGTACTAGATTTGCCTTTCCATCTTCAAAAAATTATGGCAAGTGTTTTCTTTTTTACTAAATATTATTGCTATTTACTAGTCAGCAGGCCAAATCACCACACTTAGTGCTACAACTATAATCTAAAAGAATTTGAGACATCTTAATGTGACTATAACTTTTATACAATATACAATAAATTGCACTTTTATGGCTAGCAAGTTATCTTTATGTCTTTGGAACTCTTCTCTTTTCTAGTTTTTCCCTATTAATCAGGGATGTAATATACTAAATGTTACCCCTAACAAAGTCTATCACTTGTCAAAATAAACAAGTGACCTATTTTCTTCCCTTCTTTAAATAAGATTTGCACACAATCATGTCAGTGTTCCATTTAATACACACTCAATTTTTATTTTAGAATTTTAATCATTATATTGTTGTTTCACTCATTTTCAAACTTTATATTACCTCAATAGTTTTCTTATGAGTGTATTCACTACTTGATAAGGTTGTTAAAATGTCATAGACTTAAGCTATATCATGGGTTTAATATTTGTTTCCTGTGTAGACTTAAATTTCTTTTGACTAGAAATTGTTGCAGATGATTGTGAACCTTATCCAAGTAATGTAGCATGTTATGATGGCAAATTGGAATGTTTCCAGGGTTATCGCAAGCATGGTATTTGCAAGTCCTCCAATAGGATTTATAATTTGTCTTAAGACATTTGCAACTTTGACGATAGGATTTGTAACTTCCCTTAAGACATTGACAAATCCCTCAGTATTTCTTGTTTGGTGTAGCAGAGGTATTCATATTCATAGGGAAGCTTGAGTTCTTCTACAATCAATCTCCAGATACGATGCGTTACAATGGTATCTTACTTAATAATACAAGAAGGACAACCTGGATAGATTCCTGATAACTTGAATGAGGGTAATCTCCATTACTTTTTCTATCTTATTGCTGGAATTAGTCTCTTAAATTTGTTAATTTACTTAGTTTGTGCCACATGGTACAAGCAGAAGAAGGTATTTTGAGATTTATGTCATTTGTATTTTACAGAGATCTTGTTATATATATATATATATGTTAATAAAGATATTGCAGATTAAGGTTGGAAGTATAATTTTAAATTCTGGCAAGTTTCTATGATAATTATATGATTGGTGTGTTTGTGAGTTCAAGATGAATGCTCAGCAATGTGTTAAAGCTTTAGCAGTTGCTTGTTGATAAGTAAATATTGTAGGTAATATATTATGCAGCTCTTCCATTTGATATAAAGTTAATTCAAGAAGAACATTCATAAAAATACTTGACTGAAACCATGTTTTGCTAATGGGAATTACAACTCCTGTAATGTGATTTGCAACTTCAACAATAACATTTACAACTAAAATTGCAACCTATTGCTAATGGGATTTGCAACTCCTGTAATGATATTTGCAACTCGTCTAATAGGATTTGCAACTTGAACAATGAGATTTGCAACTTTGCAATGACATTTATAACTGAAATTACAGCCTATTGCTAATGGCATTTGCAACTCGTCTAATGGGATTTGTAACTCCTACAATAACATTTACAATTGAAATTGCAACCTATTGCTAATAAGATTTATAACTCCTGTAATGACATTTACAACTCGTCTAATGGGATTTACAACTTGAACAATGGGATTTGCAACTCCTGCAATAATATTTACAACTAAAATTGAAACTTGTTGCTAATGAGATTTGTAACTCCTTTAATGGGATTTGCAACTTCAACAATGACATTTACAACTGAAATTGCAACCTATTGCTAATAGGATTTGTAACTCCTACAATGGCATTTGCAACTCGTCTAATAGGATTTGTACCTTGAACAATGAGATTTGCAACTCCTGTAATGATATTTATAACTGAAATTGTAACCTATTGCTAATGGGATTTGTAACTCCTGTAATGGCATTTGCAACTCGTCTAATAGGATTTACAACTTGAACAATGAGATTTGCAACTCCAATGACATTTACAACTGAAATTATAACTTATTGCTAATGGGATTTGCAACTCCGATAATGTCATTTGCTACTCGTCTAATGGGATTTGTAACTCTTGCAATAACATTTATAACTGAAATTGCAACCTATTGCTAATTGGATTTGCAACTCCTGTAATAACATTTACAACTCATCTAATGGGATTTGCAACTTGAACAATGGGATTTGCAACTCCTGCAATGATATTTACAACTGAAATTGTAACATATTACTAATGGAATTTGCAACTTCAATAATAGGATTTGCTACTTCAACAATGACATTTACAACTGAAATTGTAACTTATTGCTAATAGGATTTGAACTCCTGTAATAGCATTTGCAACTCATCTATGGCATTTGCAACTCCTATAATAACGTTTACAACTGAAATTGTAACCTATTACTAATAACATTTACAACTATAATGGGATTTGTAGCTTCAACAATGGGATTTGTAACTTCAACAATGACATAGAAAAACAGAGTATTTCAAATGAAGAAGATGGTCAATCATCAAACTGTGTCAATTCTTCAATTTTTGAAACTCAACCTCTCTCTCCCCTCTTCACCAAATCTCTCAAATTTAATAACCTTTCTTCATTCTTCATATTTTGATTCCCTTCCTAATTCATTTTCTATTACTTGTTTCTTCTACTAGAAAAATAGAGTATTTCATAAGGAGAAGATAGTCAGTAATCAAACTATGTCAATTCTTCAATTTCTGAAACCCAACCTCTCTCTCCCGTTTCACCAAATCTCTCAAATTTATTAACACTCCTTCATTCTCCAGATTTTGATCCCCTTCCTAATTCATTTTCTATTATTTGTTTCTTCTACTAGTTTGCTTTAATCCAATTTTCCCACATTTTTCTGGGATTAATTATTCCTTCACATCCTCTGTTCTTTGGGAATTTGTTTCCTGGCAACTCTAATTGGATTTCTTCTTTTTTATTAAGCTTTGTTTGTTTTCTTCAGCAAAACCAATCATGGGACGGCTACTACCCTTGCAAACGAAGGTCGAAATGCTATTTTTAGTGAAATGTTCGATGAGAGTTGGAACCTAATCTTCTGCTTCATTCTCCCGCCTTTTCTCCTACTTTGTTCTGACTTTCATTGTCCAGCTTCTTCTTCAAATGCTTCCAAGAGTAATTTGGTCTTTTCGCTCAAATTTGCAAATGACAGATTGGGCAAGAGGCTGAATCTGTCCTTTTAGATATTCAGATGCCTAAATTATCATTTTGAAATTTACATGGGCTTGTTTTGTCTTTTTCCCTTTTTAAATTAAGCTTTCAAGACTTTTGAATCACGATGCTTCAATTTGCATAAGCAATTTGAACAAATTAAGTACCTAGTAATAGTAATATATGATAGATTGAATCCCAACAGTATTTATGGCAATGGACCTTCATTAGGTTAGTAAACTAGTATTAGAAGTATTACTTATAAGTTTTAATATAAAAGTTAGTTGACTTTCACTAGTACAAAATAGACTTTTTAAAGACCCATTTTTAAATCGGTTCTCGCGAAAACGATTTAAAAAAATGACTAGTGGTATTTTTGTAAATAAAGATAAAATATTTACACCAAATATAAACATAACCTGTGTAAAAGAAATGAGCGGTGACATTTTTATAAATAAGGGTAAAATAGTTACACCTGATGTACACATGCCTGGTGTAAAAGAAATGAGAGGTGATATTTTTGTAAATAAGGGTAAAATGTTCTATACCTGATGGAATGACATCCGGTGTAGAATGTCCTTGTGTAAATATTCTACACTTGATGTACACGTGACAGGTGTAAAAGATGAAATATTGTACACCTGATGTAATGGCATCCAGTGTAGAATGTCCTTGCTATTAAAAATCTGACAAAATGCCTTAGTTTTTTGTGCTTTCTTATCTTCATAAATCTATCTTCATCAATGGAGAAAACCAAACAAGGGAGAACACATGGTGATAGAAAGCTCCACCTTCGTAACACACTATTTAAAGCTCACTGAAGAAGAAGATCTTGATATGCGATGACCTATACCTATGCTCGTCGTTCTCTATTGTTGAAGTCTACTGTTCTCACCACTAAAGCTCACAAAAGAAGAAGATAACTTTCTCATGTTTCTCATGTTCATGGACACTTCACTGGGATTTTGACAACTCTATATGTGAGTCTGATCGTGAATATTATAATCCTTCCTTTTGGGACTTTTCTGATGATGAAGATTTCAGAAGGACTATAAAAAAGGAGAAAAAGAAGAAAACTACAACTCAACCTAGGCACAGAAGGTTTAGAGATGATGATGATGATGAACTACTGAAACCAAGATTTAGTGTAAACTGGGATATTAATGCCATGACCCCTAGCTCAGAACTATCCCTCTATGATATTCTGAAAGAGCTAGATCATAATGACATGATTGCTGACATTTTCTCCCAGCAAAAGTAACTAGATCCTGCTATTCCAGAACTATCTCCAGTAGTATCGTTATTCCACCAGTCCAACCACAGCCATGTATTGTTATGCTTAACCTGGATTCACAACAGCCTTATGAAGCTCAATTTCCTTCAATAGAAGAAAGCTTTGACCAAAGTACTAAAGTGGCTAGACGACCATATGTTAAAAGTATTGAGGTTACACCACAGGGACCCAAGACTATTACTCTTGCTGAAGCAGTACTAAATTGGCATACTGATAATGCTGTTTGCTAGAATAAGTTCATGTACCAGATTGATTCAAAGTTGAACCTCATCACCTCTCATACAGAGGAATTATCTTCCCCAGTTGAATCTTTAGCTAAAAAAGTTCAAAATCTTCATATGAAGCTTACTTCTCAAGCTCAACAGCTTGATAATGAACTTCGAAGATATGTTGATCAACATTACTTTGGACCAAATTTCCAAAGGAAAGATCAGGAGCTGAAACATATACAGGATCATATTAGGTAGATTGAAGTTGATATGCCTAAACAGACTCAACCTCTTCCTTTACCACCAACAGTTGATCCTCAAATTTCATATGCCCCTCTGTTTCCATCAAACTATCTTGTTTATTCTCCAATAACCTCACTTACACCTACACCTACCCCTACAGACTATAGCCAAGTGTTTTACTCCACTTATCATTTAGATAGACAGTTTAACCCACCTAAGTCTAAAAAGCTATCCAAGAAAAAACAAGTTTTTTACTCTGGCTATCAAACTATCATACTAGAAACTCCCTCAACACCAGTTGATGTACCTCCCATATATACATGACTTGCTTTTTCATATGTTAGACCACCAGTAGAAGCTAGAAGACCTCCTTCTTCTGGCATTCAAATCCATGAACCTGTATCTACACCTCCTACCTCTAGAAATGTTTCTACTCCTGCTGGTAGAGGAAACTGCCCTATGGGACAACCTAGTACTTCAATCGTTGGAGCACTTGAAAGAAACAAGTATTCTCTTCTTATAGATACTCATGTTTAAAATTCCTCTTCAGAACTATCCATAGAAACTGAGACTAAATCTTCCTCAATACCTAAAGAAGCTGTTACAACATAAAGCTTGACAACCTTCTCAGAATATTCCAGTGAGGAGCAATACTATGTTGATTTATCCACCATTGCTATAGTAAATCCTAATCCTCAAAATACTACAGAATCAACTAGTAATCATATTGTTAAAGATATTTCATTTGAAGAAGAAGAAATATGGGAAAGAATAGATGAAAGAACATCCACACCATTTAAAGCCAAGAAGTATAACTCTTGGTTTACTTTTGACGATATTTCACCTTCAAGATGGCGTGATTGACTTCATGAATTTGGTGCATGGATTGATTCCATATGACAAATCCAAGTCTTATCTTGGAACATATTCTAACTAAATTTGTCTCTCAAATGACTAGTAATCTATGATAATGGTTTATTTAGCTAAGTGAATGTTAGAGATTACAATTGATTAGATATGCAAGTCCAAGAGCATTCCTTGGACTACTTTATCAAGAATTCCTTGGAGATTTTCATGTTATGCAGAAAAGAAATTCCCAAGAATATTTTGAAATGAAATGATGTTCTCTAAATAGACATGATCTTTAGAAATATTACATTAGAATGGCTGAAAAGTATTATCCTCTAGGAAGACCTTAGAATCCTAATCTCATGCATGTTTTCATTGCCCCTCTTCTAGATGAATTACAACCAGAATTGCATAGGATGATTTCTTCTCTCAATAAAGAAGTAACACAGCTTACCTTAGGAGAAATCTATCGACTCGCATTAGTCACTCTTGATAAGATGTGTGAACAGTAGAAATTATTTAAATCTATGATGAAATGAAGCTCAAAGCTTAAGCCAGCATATAGCAGATCTCATTTGAAGATTAAATGCAAGGATAAAGACAAATGCCACTGCCCTACAAAGAAGAAATCTCATTTCTCTGCATGGAAACCTCATAAGGGAAGGAAAAAGAAATACAAAAAACCTTTAAGGTATTTCAAGTAGAGATCTTCCAAATCACCTAAGGCAAATAGGTGTTTTCCTTTGTGGTGGAAAAGTCACTTCACAAAGTCTTGTCCTAGAAAGAATAACAAAAGAGAAATCAAGATGCTTTAGTCATTCCAGTATGTATTGCTTATTTCTAAAAATGAAGACATTGAGTCTATCTATGAAGAACAATCTTAGGAAAATAAAGAAACAGAGTATGTCCTTCACATCTATGATTCTTCTAATTCTGATTCAGACTGTAAGATAGAATATCCTCACAAACCTGTCTACTCTCTTGGTCTTTTGAATACAATCTCGAGGCTTACAAAGGAGCCATCCTATGGATCATTTGGATCTGTAGGTATTCCTCAAATAGATGATACCCTAAGACCTCTTACTGAAGCCAAGATTTCCAAATATGATAAACCAATTAAAGCAATTACTATGATTGACACAGGTTCTTGTGCAACCATAATCAAACCTCATATCTTCCTGGTGATATGTGGATGCCTTTTGATAAACTATTCTTTACTGTGAAATAGGAACCATTTCATATTGAGCTCATCTCTAGAAAGAAAATAGGGATACAACTTTTTTCTGGATGTGTGACATGGATTAAAATTTTTTGGAGTTATCTTCCAGAAAAGTATATACTCCTAGGATTTAATGCTCTTTACAAGATAGCAGGATTATCAATTTTGGTGCAAGGATTAAGATTTAAAAAGTTCTTTACTCCTTATATTCAGACGCTAAGCATTCTTGAAATTAAATAAGCTCTTGCTAGATATGAATCTTTTAGAGATAGACTTCTTAATCTATGCTTTGACAGCCATGATCAATTTCAAAATCCTTATCCTTTGTGAAAAAATAAGGACTTCTTTGTCAAATTACCATTCAAGAAGAATGAAGATGTTAATCCTACCAAAGTCACTCATTCGGGTATGAATCCTGATTATCTAATTCTTGCTAGACCAGAGTGTGCTTCCCTGTTAGCCCAAGGACTCATTGAGCCTACTGAATCAAATGGACTTGTCAAGCCTTTTATATGGAAAAAAGGTCCAAATAACTTAGAGGAAAACAGATGTTGGTGATTGATTATAAGCCTCTTAATCTTTTCTTACAAGATGATAAGTTTCTTCTTCCAAATCTGAATATATTGGCCTCTAGACTTGCTATAGCAAAGATATTTTCAAAGTTTGATTTAAAAGTAGGTTTTTAGCAAATTGGAATCCATCCTGAAGAAAGATACAAAACAGCTTTCTTTGAGAATTCATGAACTAGAGGGTCATTAGCGTCAGGGTTGCTAGAATATGCAGGAGAAATAGTAGCAATAAGTCTAGAAGGATAAGATCCTTCTGAGCCTGGCTTCTGGAAGACTGTTCTTATAGTGCCATCAGACATTATGGCAATCACAGGAGGCAGTGTGGTATGAACATCAGAGGGAGTAGGATTGAATTTCTGTTCATAATTAGTGATCCACTCAAGAGGAATAATTTGAGCAAATTCTTCCTTGGGGAATCTTGGAATATTGATGATGGCTGGACTATGATCATTATCAATGAACATGAGCAAAGCATCCTGTGTGTCTGTTGGAAACTGGAGATCCAGAGAATGGTTCTGGATTTTGTAGATCAACTGATGATGTAGGGTGGCTGCTATAGCATTGGGATCAAGTTTAGCTCTAACAATCTGTACCTAAACTTTAATTCTCTTTAAAAGAGTTAGGTCAGATAGTTTCATGTTAAAGTTTAGAGTGATGGTAAGAACAATGCTCCCATTACTAAGAGTACTAACTATAGCTCCTATCAAAGCATACTGGTACTCATGATAAGCAGTGTCAAGTAAAGCAACTTTAGTAGAGACAAAAAGTCCTTTTCTACCATGAAGGATAAGAACAAAACGAATAGCTCCAAGATAGAGATGGGAATATCCCTGGTCAATATAAGAGTTGATGAGAGGTTGAGGCAACTCCAAGGTAACATATTATTCACTTGAAGTAGATGGAATACCACACTAGTCAAGACGGAAACTTTGAACAATCTCCTTAACAGGAGGAGAAGTTCTGGTAATAAGATGACAAATATTACGGAAGGTAGTAGAATGTTGTATGTGGAAAAGAGAGTATGGGTTAAGTAAAGGTAACTCAGTGTCTCTAACACGAACTTCTTCTGGAAGATTGGTGAACTCAACAGAATTGTCTATCTTGTAAGAAAGAGTACAGCGGATAGAAGAAGGAATTATATCTATGGATAAGGAAGACGAAATTCTAACAGGTTCAAATGAAACAGAAGGTATATGACTCATGATTGTAAATATCTCTTTCACTCACGCTTTTCTAACTTTATTTCTATTATAGTCTCGCCAAGATAACTATATCATAATGCTCTAATACCAAGAGGGGTTGAACTCCTCAAGAACTCTGAGACTCAGTCTATAATGAACATGAAACCTCGATCTTTATCTAAGGACTTATGACTGCCTCTCCTTAGAACTTACTTTTGCCTTTAAAGATACTAGCTTCCATGAACTTCTAGACTAAATCATATCATTCAAGTGGAAGACTTAAAACTCTGGTAACATGGTCTGATTCCTTTCTGATATGTAGGATCCTTTAATGAGGCAAGTGTAGAGCATAATAGAGTCTATGTGGAGACTTTAACAGAAGTAAAGAAAGATAGAATTTTTAAAAGAGAGAAAACTTAGAAGGCACATATTCTTATTTCACCAAAAGATATTATAATGTAGAACTCTCGATGATCCTCTATGACTGGAAGAGGTTCATTATATAGAGAGTCAGATATACAAGACTCCAAACAACTATAATTATTACATGAACTGAAAAGCAGAAAGCAGAAAGCAGAAAGCAAAAAAGTAATCTTATCATGAGGACACACGATTACAAACAACTTTAATAAGACTGATTGCAAAGAGACAAACTACTTTTTATTCAAGTAAATCACACCACATTACATGGGAATCTACTTTATTAAAGTTCAGACATAAGGACAACATGCGGGAATCTTTATGTTATTTGTAGATAGGCTCGTGATCATCATCTGTGTCTATATTCGAGTAGTCTAGATCAAATTCAAAGTAAGGGTCTAATGGACTTTCTAAGGCAATTTCAAGATCAATATCAAGTAGTTCACCTTATGGGTCTTATAACAGAGGACCACCCTAAGGGTCTTCAGATTATGACAATGAGACAGTAGCCTCAGCTTCTGATTCTTGGGTCTTTGAAGACAGCTGTAAATCAGTAGGTGAAGATCTAGTTAACATATGTAATTCAGTTAGTCTAGCTAGTCTAACTTGTGGCCTGGAGGTAGAAGGTTAGGACTCCAAATATCTTAGAGTTGTAAGAGAAAATATATGTTCCCTGGGTCTTCTGTACCATTGTTGAATATGAGGAGTAATGAAGGATTCATTAGGGATTAATCCTAATGATGTATACTTTAGATTAGGATTATCCTCAGTGTAATTATTCATGTTGCATATAAAGAGTTTTAGATTTAAAAAGAGAACCTCTTTATAATGAGGCCAAGAAGTTTGTGTATGCTAAAGATAGGCTTGATTGAGGGTGTACAACTTTCCTTCATGAAGAAGTGTAAAGAAGCATTGATACTTCAGTTGTTGATCTTGTAGGATTTCCCATAGATGATAATATTCATTGACCTTTCTGAATTGTGTTCTCTAAACAGGAAATAGAGAGAATTATTGTAAAATAGTCCACAGAGAAAATCCTTTATTATTGATGACATGTAGATAGTGAAACATAGGTAACAGTGAGATAGCCATAACAAAAACATAAAGAGCTGAAAGTAACCAAAAATACCACTTTAACTCTTCTAGAACTGGTCTGGCTATAAAAGGAACAGAAAGATAGGGTTTATCTAGGCTAAAATATTCTATGGCTGAGGAGATAGGATGATTAACAAACAAAAGATGTAGCCAATAGAAAAGGTTTCTCTTAGCTACCTGTGGAACTTGTTCCACAGTAGTTAGGGTTTCACTAGGAGGAAAACTGTGGTGTTTTGTGATATGGTAGGAGTTTTTTGGAAGAGGAAGACAATCCATCATAACGATGTATTGAGGCCAAGAGGAGTGAGAAGCTGAACTTTTGAGGGTCTAGAAAGATAATCAGCTATAATGTTCTAGTGACCTTTAATGTGTTGAACCATGAATTTATAGTGAGAAAACCAGTCTTTCCATCTTAGAAGTTAAGAGTTAGGCAAAACTTTCTTTTTTGTTTCCAGCATGGAGGGAAAAGTAGTATTATCCATTTCTACAATAAATTCATAAGAACTTAAGTGAAAATTGAATATTTCAATACCCTTTTTTACTGTTAAGATCTCCTTGTAAGAGGCATGATAATATTGTTCATAATCTTTAAATTTACCACTAGCATGAGCACAATAATGCCTTTTACCATTTTCTTCCTAGAATCTTTAATGGTGGAAGAGTTTGTGAAATCTTTTTCAGTGTCTGGACAACCGAAGTCTGCTAAGGTCCCCAAGGTGGGGGGTTCTTTTTCAATAAAGTTGATAATTGACTGGTGTGTTTAGTCATATCTGGAATAAAGTTACGGAGATAATTTACAATACCTAGAAACTGTTGAATTTGTTTTATCGACAAGTTGTCATATGGGAAGTTGAGCAGTTCATCTAGCCTAGTTGATAGAAACCATCATGGAAGCTCATTCCTAGAAAATCAATTCGGGCTTGAGCTATGTATCCTTTTTTAGAGGATAACATAATTCCATGGGTTTCAACAATATCTGCAAACTGGGCCAATAGCTTCTTAAGACTCTCTTCATCCTCTGAATAGAGGAGAATATCATCAATATACACCAGTGTTAAATGTAAAGTGGGCTCAAATATCTTGATATCA
Organism: Leucaena leucocephala; assembly: GCA_037074615.1. NCBI lineage: Eukaryota > Viridiplantae > Streptophyta > Magnoliopsida > Fabales > Fabaceae > Leucaena > Leucaena leucocephala. The sequence goes on from CM073515.1 coordinate 24,100,729, forward strand.
TCTTTTGGAAAAGGGATAGAGCTACCTTTAATCCAAAAGGAATAGCAATCCATTAATATTGAGCATCTGGAATGCAGAAAGCTGTCTTGTATATTTCTGTAATGGTGGATGTCTATTTTATTGTTTCTTTCTTTTTGGGTTTTGTTTAAATATATTTCTATTCACTTTTGACTAGGTAAGTCGGAGGAATTGTGATAACGTTTTTGTGATGTCTTCAATTAGGTGACGACGTTTCTAGGTTTTTGTTTTTGTGTATATATTTGGATTTTTGTTTTATTCATTTCTTGGTTCTATTTAAATATATATCTGTTTGTATTTGAGCAGGTAACCCGAAGGAATTGTGATGATATTTTTGTGATATCTTCAATTAGGTGATAGTGTTTATGGGTTTTAGGTTCTGTTTATATATCTGAGTTTTCGTTTCTTTCGTTTATGAGTTCTCTGACTTTTTCTTTCTTCCTCTTTGTTGTTCTCTACTTATGTTTTATAGGTATCTATTCTTCTTCATTATTCTCCTCCTCCTTCAAATTTATGACGAAGAAGGAAAGAATTTTGGTGCTTTAATAGAGAAATTGGTTTATAAGTTTATCTGATTTAAATCCAGAATTTTTTTATTTTAGATTTTTTTATTTTTATATTACTTTTTAAACCGGTTGTATAGAATAACCAGTTTAAAAAAGTTAATTTTCTACACCGGTTGTTTACAAACAACCGTTGTAGAATATCAGACTTTCTACACGGGCTATTTTTAAACGGTTTAGAAAGCCTATTTTCTACTAGTGTTTTTAAGATAAGTTAATAGAATAAAAAAAATTAGTTAAGTAAAACTATTTGGGTAGATTAATGAGTATATAATATAAATGTATAAGGAAGGGTTAGATTTGGTCATAATTAACTAATTTATTTGACTTCCTTAATTTAATCTAAAAATTCAACTAGCTCTTCTATTAAAAATTAGAGAATGTATTGAATATAAGGAAGCTCGTTATTCAAGCTTTAAATGGTATATGAATTCAATACTCGTTTATTACTCATATCTCTCTCTATGAAGTGCTTCATTTGTATACTTATTCTTTAATCTTTATGAGAGTTCTCATATGGTGTTCTTCATCTTTCCAAGAGTAATTTCTCTAAGACAAGGGTTTATTTTATTTTTTTGGTGGGATTGAGCAAGGAGAGTGAATAATTTGGTTTAAAAGTCTAGTTGAGTTTGAAGTTATATTTTATTATTGTAAACTTAATGGGAATTAGAACTGAAGAAAATATTAGAACTAGACACAGGTTTAGTGTTTTCATCTTATCTGTCTTGTGCTTTACTAGTTAACCATTTGTGTATAGTGTCATTACATGTTAGCCTTAGCTCTTCACGTGATAGCCAGTTTTTCATAGATGCTTGGATTTCCTTTTAAAGTATGTTTGACGTGATAATCATACTCTTTAAAGAGTCAATCACTTTCTAGAAGCCTAGTTTTGCCTCTAACTTCCGGTTCATGTGTTAACTATTTCTTTAATAAGCTTAATTTCAAAACTTCACTTGTTTTCCTAGTTAATTAATGTATTAGCCATTGCACATAAAATCGAGATGTTATTTGCTTGAAACTTCACTTACTACAACAGTCATTAAATGCAGTAGGTAGGTTAAAAGTACATTTTTTATACCAATGTCTCTCTTTATTTTCAATGTGTTACAAATTTATTTTGCTATGTGGATATCCATATAACTTCTACCTCTTAAGGGCAAATATTTTCAAATACAAATATATATATATATATATATATAACTCCTGTTACAAATATGCTCTTACCTAATTATTATAGGCAAATTTCATTCTCTATATATTTATTATATATTCTTTTATTATTTATTATATTATTCTTTTCTATCTATTTTAATATTTATTGTTAGATTATATATGTGTGTGTGTGTGTGTGTGTTATTCTTATGTGTGTGGGTGCGTGTTGCTTATATTTCCAATTCCCCCTCCCTATATGTTATTTACATTTCCAATCCTCCCTCTCTATATATTCATTAATTTATATTTCAATTGATTTATTTATCTTCTTTATATTCTTAGTATTATTATATATTTATTACAGTTATATAATATTTACTTATTTATATTATAGATTATTTATACTATATTACTATTTATATATTTTATTTATTTTTATTTTTAATTATATGTATTGTAACATATTATTTATGTTGTTTATATTTATACATATTTCTTTATGTTATTTAATTTATTTTGTTACATCTATGTATTTATGTTTATTTAATTTATATTACTTATTCTATTTATATTCTTTCTGTTGTAGCACTATTTTCTCTATATTATTTATGTTGTTTCTATTATACATTATTTTGTGTTGTTTATTTAATTACTTATATGTTACTATATATATATTATTTATTTATGCCATTTATATTTTGTTACTTTTATTGAGTTTATATTTATTTTGAATATATAATGTTTATTTGATATATGTTTTTATTATCATAATTTTTTCTAATTATTTGTCATAATTCTAATTATTATTATCATTTTAGTTTGATACATACTAATCTTACTAAACTCAAGTTTACCGCTCTGATATCTCAAGAAAATATTATCTGTCTTGGGTTTTAGATGTTGAAAATCTACCTAGATGCCAAAGGTTTAGGGAATACTATTTTACCTAGAAATAAAGCAAACAGTCAAGATAAGGCTAAGGCCATGATTTTTCTTCGTTACCACTTACATGAAGGGCTAAAAGATGAATACTTAATGGTGAATAATCCATTAAAATTGTGGAATAATTTAAAAAATGATATGATCACTAAAAGCCAGTAATCTTGCCCAAAGCTTGTTATGAATGGTTGCATTTAAGGCTACAAGATTTTAAATCTGTATCTAAATATAATTCGGTTATTTTTAAAATAAGTTCTCAATTAAAATTGTGTGGTGAAAAAATAACAGATGAGGACTTATTAGAAAAAACTTTTTCAACTTTCCATGCTTTAAATGTGCTCCCACAGCAGCAATACCGTGAGAAAGGTTTCTAAAAGTATTCTGAACTAATATCATGTCTTCTTGTGGCTGAATAAAATAATGAGATATTGATGAAAAATCATGAGATCAGTCCTACTGGATTAGCTCCATTCCCTAAAGCGAATGTGACTGAATGTACTAATTTTCATACCCATGGTCACTATCGTAGTCATAGTTGTTGTAGGGGATGTGGCAATTACCGTCATCATGGTGGTGGCAGTAATTATAATCCAAATGCCCACCAAAAGAAGAAGCATAATGAAGGGTAGAAAAAAGACAATGGTGGTCCCTAAAAAACTATGAAAAATCTATGTTATAGGTATGGGATGAAGGGATATTGGTCGCGTACCTGTCATACATCTGAGCATCTAGCAAAGCTTTATCAAGCCTAAAAAAAAGAATTCAAATAACATGGAAGCAAATATGATTTTTTAAGATGATAATGTTAAGGCAAATTTTGCATACGAGAATGATGATACTAATAAGTTAGATGATAGCCTTGATGCTATGACACACTTAGAAGTGATTGATTTCTTTGAGAATCATGATTAGAGAAACGAATATAGTTTATGTTTTATTTATATTTTATCTTAATTTAGTTTATGATTTATACTTTATTTATGTTTACTTTTATTTTCTTGTTTTAAGAGCATTATTACTAATAATATATTTTGATACATTTATTTTCTTTTGATAAAGAATATAGATGTTCCTTTCTCTTTTATTGGGCACAAGAATAAGGATATATGTCTCATAGATAGTGTTACAACATGTACCATACTCAAAGATAAAAAATATTTTTCTTATTTGACAATAAATGGTGCAAGCATCAATATTATAGGGGGTAACATAAAACTACTTGAAGGCTCTAAAAGAGCAATGATAATATTACCCAAAAAGACAAATTTTGTAATTAATGATGCTTTATATTCCTCTAAAGCTCAAAGAAATTTGTTAAGTTTTAAGGATATCCACCGAAATAGGTATCATATTAAGACTATAGATGAGAAAAATATTGAATATCCACATATAACAATTGTTAAACATGGAGAAAAATGTGTTCTTGAAACAGTACATGCATTATCTTCTGGTTTGTACTATACCAATATTATTATAATTGAAATAAATGCTACAATAAACCTGAAGTTTACTGATAAAAATATATTCATTGTTTGGCATTATTGGTTAGGCCATCTTGGATCAACTATGATGAGAAGAATTATTGAAAATTCACATGGATATCCATTGAAGAGCCAGAAGATTCTTCAATTTAAAGATTTTTCATATGTTGCTTGTTCTCAAGGCAAACTAATTACAAGACCTTTATTAACAAAAGTTAGGGTAGAATCCCCTGTATTTTTAGAACGTATCTAAGGGGATATATGTGGACCTATTCATCCACTATATGGACCATTTAGGTATTTTATAGTTTTAATATATGCATCTACAACATGGTTACATGTGTGTTCGTTATCTACACATAATTTAGCATTTGCTAGATTACTTGCTCAAATTTTGCTGATTGTCATTTTGTTGAAACAAATTTTCCAATATTAGAGGGAGATAATAAGCAGCTGGATAAAGAAATCACATGGAAAGCACTATCGCTATCTCATTTAGATCCTCGAGCACAAATATGTGAGTTTGAAGTTCAAAAAATAATTTATTTGTAAAATATTGATAATCAACTGCCAGATGCATTTACTGACCCTAAGAGAATTACCAAATCTCATATTCTAGCTGAAAATACCTCAATTAGAATTGATGTTCCAGTAGGACAAGTAGCAAGTGCAAATGAAAAGAGTAAACAATCAATATGGTCAACTTGAGGAGGCTGGTCTTATAGGAGATACCTAGGACATAACAAATCAAAATACCCCAGAAGAGGTCCAAGTACCTGAAAATAATTGAGAGATCTCGATAAGTTATGTTACTACGGGAAAAAGATGGAACCGAAAAAATATAATTGTCGATGATGTTTTTTATACAGTGTTACTGTTGAAATAACTAATTAAAGTGAGGATATTGAATATAGATCAATTGAATAATGTAGACATAGAAATGATTGGTCAAAATGAAAACATGCAATTCAAGTAGAATTGAATTCACTTTAAAAACATGAAGTTTTTGGACCTGTAGTTCAGATACCGAATAGTGTTAAACCAGTTGGGTATAGATGGGTTTTTGTGCGAAAATGAAATGAGAAAAATGAGGTTGTTAGATATAAAGCACGACTTGTAGCACAAGATTTTTCATAGACTTGGCATTGAGTATGAAGAAACATATTCTCCTGTGGTGGATACAATTACTTTAAGATATCTAATTAGTCTAGCAGTGCATGAAAGACTTGATATGTGTCGGATGGATATTGTTACAGCATATTTATATGGTTCTTTAGATACTAAAATTTATGTAAAAATCCCCGAAGGATTTAAATTGCCTGAAGCATGTAAGAATTCTCGAGAAAATTATACAATTTGTTTGTATAAATCCTTATACAGATTAAAATAATCTGGAAGAATATGGTATAACTATCTAAGTGAATATTTGTTAAAGGCGGGCTATAAAAATGACTCAATCAACCTATGTATTTTTATAAAAAGGGATACACCATAATTTGTTATAATTGCTGTCTGTGTGGATGACTTAAATATAATTGGACCTCGTAAAGAGTTTCAAAAAGCAGTTGATTGTTTAAAGAGAGAATTTGAAATGAAAGATCTTGAAAACATAAAATTTTTTCTCGATTTACAAATCGAGCATGTAACAAATAGAGTTTTTCTTCATCAATCAACTTATATTGAAAAAATATTAAAGCAATTTTATATGGATAAAGCTTATCCATTAATTACTCCAATGGTTGTGAGATCGCTAGTTAAAGAAAAAGACTATTTTTGCCCTCAAGAGGAAAAGGAAGAACTTCTTAGTCTAGAAGTACGATATCTTAGTGCTATAGGGGTACTAATATATCTTGCTAATTTAACAAGACTGATATTGCATTTGCTATGAGTTTATTGGCAAGATTTAGTTCTTCCCCAACAAGAATACATTGTAATGGAGTTAAACATATATTTCTATACCTTCAAAGGACAATTGATATGGGATTATTTTATTTTCATAAATCTGGATCACAATTGATTGGTTATGCAGATGCAGAGTTTTTATCAGATCCACATAAAGGTAGATCTCATATAGAATATTTATTTACTTATAGAGGTACTGCTATATCTTGGCGTTCAATAAAGTAAATTTTATCAGCTACCTTATCAAATCATTCAGAAATAATTGTAGTTCATGAGGCAAGTCGAGAATGTGTTTGGCTAAAGTTAGTAATCCGATATATCTAAAGAATGAGTGGTCTACTTCTGAAATAAGAGATTCCAATAGTACTATATGAAGATAATACAGCATGTATAACTCAATTAAAAGGGGGATATATCAAAGGAGATAGAATAGAACATATTTCTCCGAAATTCTTTTTCACTCATAATCTTATGAAAAATGGTGACATAAATGTTCAGCACATTTGATCATATGACAACCTTGCATATTTGTTTACCAAGACACTACCAACTAAGCTATTTGAGAAGTTAGTGTATGGTATTGGAATACGCAGATTCAAAGACATAAATTGACAATGTCATCAAGGGAGTAAACAAGTACTTGTTGTACTCTTTTCCTTTTATGGTTTTTTTCCTACTGGATTTTCCTGAAAAGATTTTTAATGAGGCAACCTAAATAAGTATTGTATACTATTTTTCCTTCACTAGATTTTTATCACAATGGGTTTTTCCTAATAAGGTTTTAATGAGGTGTAGTATCTGTCATGGACATCCAAGGGAAAGTGTTACAAATATTTTTTACATATATGGATGTCCATATAACTTCTACCTCTTAGGATTCCTCTTATGATTCTTTCTTTCCTTTATGTCATAAACCTATAACCTTCCCAATGAATGTTTTGAGAGGAGTTTCTTGTTGTTAATGTCATTATATTCACCTTTATTCCTTTGTGACCTAATATTTAGTTTTCAATGGTTGTAGCTTACAAATAGTGGTTATGCACAAGAAATTTGTACAAGTTAGCATACAAGCATATAAGGAATACTCTATTACCTCCTATTTCAATCTTTTTATCTTATTATTTCTTCTCCCCTTTAACGTCTTCATCTTCTCTTATTTTATAACACAATGGCTATTTTCGTGTTTCTAACAATTAGAATTTCTAAAAACCCATAAATACCATATCATTTAAGTTGGTTGGTATAAGATAAAGTGCAAAACTTCTAAGCATCCATCGGGGCATTCATTTCTAACATTAAAAGCTCTTTTTGCTCTGTTTAGTGCTTCAAATGTATTATTTACTCGTTTGAGAGTTTTATAAACACTCAATTCTCTTTTTCTTATGAGAATTACTCAAGGTGAGGTATTTTTAAATGAGATTGTCAGGGATAAAAATATGTAAGGGTTGAAAAGAAAAATAAAGATTGTATCAGTCTTGCGTTGTATTGAGGCGGCCCAATTTTGAAATCTTGCGAAGATGGTAAAAATATTTTGTACCTACTGTCTTCTAACTCCTTCCAATCTCATTTTAAAGCTCATCTTCTACCTTTCTCTGTTTTCAATGTTTTTACTATTGTGTTGTTTCTTTATTGAAAAAAAAAAGTTTTTTTTTTTTTAAAATTTTATAATACACTGAATAACATTCGATCATGCTTTCAGACACAGCATATTGGAAAAACCACCACTAGGCTAAAATCAAATAATTTTCTTTATCAATTTTCAATGCATTTTCTTTTGTATATGGTGTTGCCATTAGAATGGAAGCATTGCTTACACTTGTTGAAAGGTCTTAGATTACCTGATCAAAGGCATCAACGAAACCATTTGGCTTAAAATTAATCCAAAGCACAAAAAAGGAAACTAGATGAAACAGTGGCCTACATTACACATCAAAACATAAAAATCTCATGGGAAGTCTGAAAAAGTACATGATAATCAAGTCTTCATCTAACTCCAACTGTGTTCTCATGCACAAATGAAAGGAATTTTGCTATGAATCCAGAAAATAAAACAAAGCATTTTTCCCATCTAAATATTGGGAACAATTGCATGTAATTTCCATCAAAGAATAGACCTAGCAAACAAAAGATCTAACTTGAAGAAAAATTTACAGGGCTTTTTTTCTTCTGTGTGATTTTCTAAAATGTAAAGAAATAAGCTATTTCTTCTTGTGCCAAGAGCATGGAGAAATAAGCTATGAAAAAAACTGTATTTTTGTATTTTCTTAATCACTATTGGTTTCAATTTACTCTGCAACTGTATTGTCATCATTGTTGTCGTCGCCACTGCCATCATCAATGGCCAAATTTGATACCTCATCAGCCAAATTTGTTCTGTTTTCTTCATCTACTGTAACTTCTAGAATGCTGTTATCTTCTGGTTGTTGCAGGCTCCAATACATGATGCTAGCAGTCAAAATAAGTATCATCTTCGGGTTCACCTGTTGTCAAGGTTAAAAGCAAAATAAGCTTATAGGTAAGCCAGTCAACTGAATCCAATGATGAAAATGTTAATTATCAAAGTTTGATCAAATCAAATTCATATGTTAAGCACTAATAAAACAGGTACCAAGCACAAAAGAAAAGAATGAAACAGAACTTTTATTCAATCAAACTAACTAAAGCTAACAACTACAAACTGAGAGGTAACACTAAAGACTGGAACTATGATGGAATTCTCAATCTCAAGTACTCCCCTTAGACCTTAATATAAGAGCTACTAGAGCTACTTAAGGTAAATTAACAAAATGAGATAAAGTTAACTGTAATAAATGTTACATAATCTCCCTTAAATACTAGGATAATATTATATTATATATCAGTTTATAAGTTAGCTAAATTAGTTTAGCGAAAAATGATAAATATGAAAACAAAGTGGATTAAGGTCTTATATTTAGAATTTAACCCCTGACTAGCTCATATATTAAGAACCAGAGGAAGTATATCATTTATCAACTGTAATTTAGCTCCTTCCTCATACAGTGAGAGAAAATGCGGCTATTGCAGAAAAAAGAAAATGGAGGAGAGCTCCCTGGTATTCGGGAGACCAGAACCTCTCAAAAGCTAACTTAGAATCAACCTACCACTTACAGAACCTCCCTTGTACATATTCCCGTCTGCCTACTAGGAATTAAGCCAGGAAAAGAAAATGGAGACCAGAATTGAGCCAGGAAAAGAAAAAAGAAAACGGAGGAGAGCTCCCTGGTATTCGGGAGACCAGAACCTCTCAAAAGCTAACTTAGAATCAGCCTACCACTTACAGAACCTCCCTTGTACATATTCCCCTCTGCCTACTCACTCCTTGAATTTATTTGGTCCTGTTTATCCCTTATCCTCGCATACACTCAACCCTTAGTGTCTCCTTACAACCCCTTCCAGTATAGACTTGCCCCCATAATCTGCTACTTCCATGAAAATCAAACTTGAGTTCAAAATTTACACGATCTCACTACCATTTCCGCAAGATATATGAGCATAAAAAGGCTGTGGAAATGGAACTGGAGCTAGAATCAAGGCTGTGGAGTGTTTGATGCGCGGACTTGCACTTACTACGAGGGTGTTTGGATTAGCTTTATGGAAGTAATTTTACAGTGTATGAGGTAAGTATGTGAGAAGAGTTTTGTCTCAACTCAAATAAAAGTGCTTCTGAAATCATGGTTTGGAGTGGGGGTTCCCAAACAGGCCCTGAGGAAGTGCACTTCCATCAAAGTCAATCAAAGTGGTTTCCATCCATTGAGCAATGAACCTAGCCAAAGTTCCATAGAAGTATACTTGAAATTCACTTCTGCCGGCTAGTGCAAAAGATTGTGACTTCTATTATTCTATGAATGGTGATGGCGGCTACCCAACAATGGCACCTTCATACCCTCATAATCCATGAAGGCTAGTGCGTGAGGGTTACTTCCTCCATGCTCAAGGGTTGCATTTGCTTGATATGGCTATTTGCATCTCTCCCTCCAGTGGCTCCACCTCCAAGTGTTCGATCTACAGTGAAGCATGACTGACTGTAGTGTGGCTGGTGTGATGAAAACATTCAATCTGTGGCTTCTTTACCCTATTCGTTACCAGAAGGTTCAACTGATTGTGGTTGTTTTTTATTTTATTTTATTTTTTCATTTTTCTGAGAAGCAACTGCTCAATGGTGAAACTGATGATACCTTACTCTGTTTACAAATTCGTGATGATGATTTCTGATTTTTAATTACATTCTCAAATGGTGAAATTGATGATGATGATGATGAAGAAGAAGAATCAAGAGAGAGGGTGAGAGCTGCAAGTTGCCAATAAAGAAGAGGGCTGTGAGATGAAGAGGGATGGTTTTTTGTAAATGGCCGGAGATTCTGGGCTGTGAAAGTGGAGGTCCCCAGTGGTAAGTGGGGTTATGAGATGAAGGTGGCCAGCAACATTCCGTTGCGAGGCATTGGCGTTGCTCCTTTTTATTAAAAAAATTGACAAGGGTATTTTAGTCTTTTGATGTTATATACAAGATTTCCACAGATAAGCCCAGCATATTTTTAAAACTCATTTCCATCTCTTTTCATATTTTACTTTCCATTCCTTTCTCTCGTCCATTTCCTTCAAAACCACTTCCAAATAGCAAACATCGCATTATAGTTTTGTTCTATTAAGCTGAGGTTTAGTATTTGATGAGATTACCTCCATTATGTCCTCAGGTAACAGGAAGATGGAACACCCAAGCTTACGAGCAACACTGATAATATACGTTGCATTCAACTTCTTATCTTCCTCTGCAATTCAAATAACAAAATCATAAGAAAATTTATGAAGTTGATCCCTGTAAGACAACACATTATTGAACACAAAGATCAACAGAATAACTACAAGGTGATAACATCAATTTATTGTAGTTCACCCACCTGTCTCTCCCTTAGTAACAAGACTCCAGTTGACCACCCTTGCTTCCACAGCACTCAGAAGCTCAAGGAAGAAAATCCCACTCGAGAGATTCTTATCCTGATGAAGGAAAAAGGAAATGAAATCAATGTAGCCAAAGAAAATAAAATTAAAACACTTGGTGAAATCCATATTTTTTTATTTGATGAAGTGTATAATCCCTTTCGAGGCTTAGAGTACAAAGGGTTTTTGCCTCTTCCAACAAATGTGCTTCATAAGATTCGAACTTGTGTTTTTCTCCTTACAAGGGAGAGGCTACCTCAACCAATGGCTTGTTGGTTGGTGAAATCCATATTAATGCAACATATGTGTCTCAATAATGATCGCAGCCAAAAAAAATGCATTGATCAGCATATCTTCTCATTTAAAATTAAGTATTCTGTAAATAAATGCATTTGAGCCTGATTGAAGCCACAAAGTTGTGTCTGAGCACACATTGAACGATCTCATTCTTCTAAAGCTTAAAATAACCTCTTAAATTGATAATGTGCTTGTCATTTCTCTCTCCCACAATTTGCATCTCAAGTGTTCAACACAAATAAAAAGGAAAAGCAAACACAAAACAATTGGAATACTTGATAAAAAGTTTACAGATAATGCACAAATAATATCCAGTTCAGAAAAAAATTGTTTTCACGGATGACCAATATGATCAATGAAGTACTGGAATTAGAATAAATTTGGCAGGTAGAAAATTAAGAACTTAATGTTAAAATATTATCAACCAGTACTTCATTTTCTTAGTTACCTTGAAACTCTCCATTTGGGAAGTTCTTCCTGCTTTCTTCACTTTATTGTTTGCCCAGTTTAGAATATCAGCATCGGTAATCTCTTTACCTTGGGAGTGTGATCTCAGGTTTTTCAAAAGTTGAAGCATGCTAAACCTCATTAGTTGCCATAAATATGCTGCGTAGGAGGATGAAGAATTTGTGATGAGTTTTGCCAATATACACAGTACATTTTATATGTATCCATAAATCCACATAGCAATAAAGTAAGTAACAATAACAAGCAGCGTTATCCCAAGGACCTTGACCAAAGTTGACCATAATTCTAAGGACTAATTTTTTAATTAAAAAAATAAAGGGATTTTCACCCACGTTGACCAAAAAAACTCTAGGGACTAAAAACCATGTTTCCCCAAAATCTAAAAGTCACAAGACCTCATATGCTATTTACCAGTAATAAGAGTGAAAGAAGACGTGTCAAAATGCCATCAATCCATCACTAGCAAAAAACATTGCAAAAACCAATTTTTGTTTTATAATTACAAAAAGCAATTTTGCCCACAGTAAAACAGCATAACAGTTCCAAAAATAAATGTGAGACTTACATATTATGAGCTTCTTATTCCCTTGAACAATATCAGTACCAGCAACATTCACTAAGGATAGTTTTAGGTCCTTCCCAATCTTTATAACTTGGTTACAGTTCTCAACTTTTCGAAATGGCATTTTTATAGGAGGCTTTGTTGCCTGTTTCCAAATGACTGATCCAGGTGAAACCTTGTCAAGAACTTCTAACAAAACCCATCTGCATAAAAGGAAATGGATAAAAATAACCAACAATGGAAATTTGAAAAATACAAAAATGACATGAAAAAAATGGAGAATAAATATGAAAAGGAATTGGAAGAAGCAGAAAGAATAAAAGAGTGAAAACTTACCCATTCCTGACATCCTCAAAAACATTATTGACGTAAGTAGCAGTTCCAAGACTGTTAATCCATAATCTGAAGCATCTTTCTTCACGAGACATGTCTGCATCATCAGTCATCATCTCAGCAAAGGACACATTTTTGCTCTCAATTGCAAGGCCGTTCCTACAAAAGTATTTAGATAAGTCAAAGACTTTTGTTACACATTCATGTGTTATAAATATAAACAATATACTACGCCACTGCATCATATCTTGACAAATTAATCACGAAAGATAATAAAATACAAATTATGATGTGATTATCTCGGTTTCCATTAAAGGAACCTTAACCATTGCAACCCATAGCAACATCATGTGAAAAAAAAAAGCAGCGAATAGCCCAAGAATTTAGGGAATATAACGTGAAAACACTTCTACCGTAACTATAGAATAAAACAAAATCAAAAAGCTTCCAAAGTAAAATACCTATGCTGAAAAATTTGAGCAACAAATGCAAGATTAAGGTTAGGTGACCCCTCCACAATGTCCTTAGGAGTGAGATATCTCTTGCAATCTAATTTCTCTGCCTGCTCAAGAACCATGTTTGCTCTTTCAGTCGGATCTTTTGTGGCCAAGGATGCTGGGCCCGAATGTTCTGGAGCAAGAGCATTAAGCAAATACGCATAAGCTTCTCCATCCTATAACAAATGACATCATCAGTGATCAGACATAAAAAGCTCATTCAACTTAACAAGTTAACAATGAATACAATCTGTTCATTTATAACATATCATCTATGTGCACCAAAAGCAAGACATACAACTGCTGGGCAACAGCAACTTTCATGATAACATATTGAACAGTTGAAACATTTCCTGGACAACTATCAGATGGTTGGCATGCCAATAGAACACAATGATAAGGTTCACAATTCTATTTACTAATTTTTAAGAACTGCCCCCAAAAATAAAGGCCATTTGTGGGTAAAAACAAGGTTTAGAAATGTAACATTAACTCCATTTTCTCTCATCCCTAAATATATCTGTCACAAGGTACAGGATTCAGCCAAATGGAATTTTGTCTATACAAGACGCATGAACCTTAAAGTTTCCTCACCTTTACATCTGAAGAGAAGTTTGTGACCTGCTTCTCATATCCAGCTTTCTTCAAGTGGAAATTCATCCATTTTAATAAAACCTTTTCAGGTGGTAAGCCTATGAGCTCCTCAACATCCTGCCAATAATTTTACAGTCAGCTAAAAGGCACAATGTAATTCATCAATAACAAAAGAGATAGAAACCATCACACTGCTAAAATACAAATCAAATCAGAGGAAAAACATGAAATCAATGTATAACCTCGCTGTCATCCACTAATTCCATAAGTTGGGGAGTTTTCTTCAGATTGAGATCAGCCAACAGTTGAATCTAAAGTTGCCAGCATATTGAAAGGAAGACACAATTGTTAGTATAAGCATTTTAAAAAACTTCTGGTCTCCCTAGCAAATAATGAACTCATCTCCTAATACTAGCATGAAGATACAAAAAGGACCAAATTTCAGCAATCTACCTTAATTATTTGTGAAATGAGGCCAAGTACCAGGTGTGGCTACAAGACAAGCAAATAGGGAAAGTTATAACTACCAAAAAAATGAGTCAAACCAAAAAAGAAAGCAAAAATGGAGGGGAGAAGAACAGAAAGAACAGAAAAGTGAAATTGCTCCTACTCTAGCTTCAACTAGGTCCTGTGTGCCAATATTGACAACTGTGCACCCAATAGCCTTAGCAGAATTGAGACAAAGGGTGTGGTTCTCATTTCTCTCCCATGGATTAAGAACGTTTTTTGTGTTAATAGCTCGCTCATCTATGGTGCCAGGAACAGCGATATTTATAAGCTTGCTGCAGGGGACAGTTAATGAAAAGCATAAAAATTAGCAATCAATAGTAATAAACTTGGAGAAGAGATAAAATAGCTCATAATAATCAAGTGGGGTCCTGCACATCTACCATAGGAGAACTCCATCTTTTGCAAGATCAAATAAAGCATTTGTTGATGGATCAATGGGAAGAAATTGCTTCATGAACTTATCTTCGGCCAAATAACTGTTAATATGCGCAACATAAGAAGCTTTCTCAGATTCATTAATAGTATGATGGAAAGTTGTGGTGGTTGCCTTCAAAAATGAAGAAGAATTTTTCGAACTGCCAGATTTCTCCATTGCTCGGGCTTGCAAATTTAAATATGCCTGACAGTCAATTAGTTAGCTTCTTGGTCCAATAAACATAGAATCCACAAACAAGTACCAATCATAGCATAGGCATTCACACAAACACATAAATAGATATTCACTTCTATGTAAGCTGCATAAGTTTCCAAGACGCCATTCGAAAATTGAATGGCATCTTTGTTTGGTATCTAGATTTCTGATTATTTTCAATTGAAAAGAGATATACATTCATCTACAAGGAAGAATGTAAGGAACAATAACAACTGAGAAAAGAATCCTAAAGCCTCAATTTTTTAAAAGAACGCACCCGAAGGAAGGTCTCGAAGTCAATTTCTTCATCCATGCCTTGATATGACTCCCTCAAGATACCCTTAATCTCATCCTCATTGAACAAATCATCGAAAGCTTTCACTTTCTTAAAAAGAGGTGGCAAATCTCCCACAGTGACTCGTCCAGATTGAGTCTTCACTGATACAAACTACAAAGAACACAAAAAAGTAATTTCAGCTCCAAATTTCCATGCTACCATGCAAATTTTAGTTTTCAAGGAAACAAAGAAACTGATACAAATTAGGCCAAGATAGATTTAGGTTAACCCAAAATAAAAGACACTTACTTTTGATTTAAGACTTCGAAGTTGTACTTGTGTGAATTGGCTCTGAAGCCACTGATCAGAAACAAGGACGCCCACAAAACTAGACATCTTCAACTTGGTTGGAGCGAAATATCAAACACTTTAAGGAACACAGACCAACAGAATACAACTACATTTTTAAACGGATAGATAATAGTCTCAGTAAGTCAATGCAATTCAACAAAACGAAAAGATTATAAGCTACAACTCATTTATATTTGTTTATGAACATAAACCAATTGGGCAAGCACATTAGACTTACAAACTCAATAATAGATATGCATCTAATAACACTAGGTTGATCAAACAGTAGATTTGCACAAGGCACGCTCAAGTAATGAGTAAACTCGGTAAGAAAATATCAAAATTGAAAAAACCGCAGCAAAACGGCTAAAACCCAGATGAAAACCGGGGGGGGGGGGGGGAAGCAAAAGATTCCTGAGAAGAAATGAAAAGAAGTACCTTGAGGGATCAGAAACTCTAGCAAAAACCGAAATTAGTACTCAACAGTGACTTCCAGGAATTGACATAGGAAAGAAAAGGGGAGAGTGCGAGACAGACTATTGGGTCGGTGATGAGCGAAATGGGAAGCGAGAAAAAAATGTGTGGGCGATAGAAACCAGAGTTGTTCTCTGGTTGTCCAAGACGCACACGGCGTTATAGCACCCCGCGTTCAATTCATTGTTTGTCATGGAGGCAACGCCTTTGCCTTTTCTTGATGTTTTCTTCTCTCTCGTCTCTCTCTCTCATTACATTTGTTGCCTCATTTTCCAGCTTTTGTCCACTTTGTTTCCATCTATATATTCACATTCCATTTTTACATGTACCCTTCGGGATCTTATTACTTCTTGTGGGGTGGGGGGAGGCAAATCAGTTAACATGAGAGGAGTCATTCTTCACATGCAAATTCATGATTTGGCATTCAATTAGAGCTTTAATTAATTAAAGAAAAGCTTCTAATTCAAAGAATATTTGGTTATTCTGGAGTAAGTACAATCAAGTTTGTTAGTGATAATTTTAAAATGAGTATTTCAAGTTGTAAAAACAATTCAAAACTACTCTTAGAAGCTCGGGTGATTTTAGTTTAGATTCTAGAGAGCATTGACTTTAAAGTAATTCTTGAGAATAAATTTTATATACAAAATAAATTTAAAAAAATAAATATTTTTATTATTTTTATCAGAATGATTTTTTTATAAGTAAATTATTATAAAAGAGCGTAAGATAAAATGATAATTATATAAAATATAATTTTAAATTTATATTTTTTGTTTGATATTAAAATAATAAATAATATAAATATATATGTGTTATTAGAGTAATTAACAATAAATAATTAATTATATTTATATTTTTTTATTTTTCTATACATAGTTAGAAATTTAATTATATATATGTTTCATATTTGTTATGCAAAATTTTAGAGGGTTAAAATAGTCATTTTATATGCTTAATATCTAAAGATTATTTCAAAAGTTAATAGATTTTATTCATATAAAACTATGGTTTACAATAACCCAAATCATGATTTTGCTTACAAATAATTTTGCCACTAAAATTAGTGTTTAGATTATTTTAGACCTTAACCATAAGTACTTTTTTTACTTTTCCAACCGTTTTTGGTAAACGAATAAAATATAAAAATTTTAAATGTTAAATGAGAAAACAATGGAATGATAGTTTTTTTTTGTGAGCACAAATTGTCTTAATGGATATAATTCTATTTGAAGTACTGTCTTATATTATATATAGATGTATTTCCCATCAATATCTCAAAGCTTATTCATCATGTGGCAATAGACTAAATCACTGAGTTAAATGGAATGATAATGTTAAAAACTCCTTTGTCAGCCCTTTTATTTAAAAAACAAAAGTTTAAATAAGTTTGATATTAGTCTTTCTATAAATGTCGGTGTATAATCATAGAGTTTAGAGAGCCCTTGTAGGGAATTTAAAAGATCTTCTACTAAAGAAATTCTCATGACGGTAATAAAAATTAAATTTATATCTTTATAGGATATGAACCCGTTTTTTATTATCTATACTAACTTTTCCTTTGCCTACTAATTAATCCAAAAGAATTGAAGAGCTGAACCACAAAGCGAGCCCAGCCCAATCTTGTAAGGTCCATGATTAAGCCCACACATTAATATTAAAGTAGGTGATAATGATGATATTTAAGCATAACATTTTTAAAACATCAAACTTTACATTTAACTAGATGATGTAATACAAGTCAACTGGCTGAGGGGTTGGTGGGTCAACCCGCCAACCAATTTTGTTCTATTTTTAAAAATATTTTCAATTTTTTAAAAAAAATTTAGAGTAGATTACAAATGTTTATAGATTAAATTTATCTTTATATTTTTATAAAGTTGCATAGATAAATTAACCCAAAACTTACCAATAGAAACATAAAATATATTTTACATGATTATTTTATCAATATAAAAATGATAAGTTAATTAAAAAAAATAGGAAATCAAACATGGAATCAAGTTTTTAACATAAAACAAGACTATCTTTAAATTAAGGGCAAAATAAAAGCTCAACAACTAAGAGGAAATCTACATGAAACTTTGCCAGTCCATCATTCCGTTCTTCCCTTGAAGATAAAGGAGATGTTCCAAATCATTCTGGTTTACAATATCATGCTCCTTCTCTCCAGTTTTAACACCGGGCCTAGTAATACTAGTACAATACATTAAGCGGCTATTTTGCATATAGGAAGAATCAATTTTAAAGGGATAAGAAATTGATTAACAACAAAACCTCAATACGTTGATTAGAGTAATGTAATGTAGATGATGATCGGTGATTGACAACAAAGAGCATTCACAGTCTAACACTCCGAAAGATAATAAGGAATTCAAACCTGGAGGTTATGCATACGAAATCATTCCGAACAAAGTGTACTTCTCAGTTCTTAGCATTCAAAATTTGAATAGACTAAGACCTCCCTTCGGTCTATCGTTTAGTTGACAATCAATAATCCGTTGAAAAAAGGAAACGCCTCAAGCATAGCATAGAACAGAGTAAATTTGATTAAATACTCAATTAAAACATAGTAACCAGTAAAAGATATCAAGAATTTAGAACCTACCCAGTAACCTCACTACATTCCTGCTCTGTCTTGGCTATATTGCAGGATCATCCAGTCATGACTGGATGATCCTCACCATTGTTTATTGCAGGAACAATAAAAAGTATGGACCTAAATTCTACCTTACCTTGCAAAAGAAAACATCATCAGCACAAAAGTCAATAAAAACAACCCACCAGAACAA
Organism: Leucaena leucocephala; assembly: GCA_037074615.1. Lineage (NCBI taxonomy): Eukaryota > Viridiplantae > Streptophyta > Magnoliopsida > Fabales > Fabaceae > Leucaena > Leucaena leucocephala. The sequence continues at coordinate 24,119,523 of CM073515.1, forward strand.
TAGCAACAAAATCAGGATTGTTAATCTCACTTAGATTACATAACTCTATGGCCTAAAGCTAGAATCCTTGATCAATGCACAATTTCCTTATGAACAACAAATCAAGCATGCAGTATACAAAAAATGTAAAATGCTCTTACCTCTCTCGTAAAATGTGTCCAGATATTCATTAAATATAATGTTTTCTTACAGAATGCACAAAGAAAGTGATGTTTGTATCTTATTCCAAGTAATGAGCATTAAAAAAAAATACAAAACATGGAGTTGTACGTACGTCATAAAACTCACCCAAATAGGTTGAATCACATTGGCGAGCTCCCAATCCCAGTATCGCTCAACAACAGCCTTAGTTTTGTTCTTCTCTCAGCCTTCTCATCTTGCCCATCCGTTTTAGCTTCAGCTGGATCCTCATCAACCTCAACCTGCACTAGGATAGTGTAGAAATATATGATATATGTAAGTGTTGGGCTTTAGTTAGTAAGCATGACTAGGACTTGGCCCAATATTATTTTATTATTATATAAAGCAAACATATGTAAACATGTTACATTCAGTTCTTCGAATTATAATATGAAAGTCCGTTGCTGTGTTTTAACTCTGTGAGCTAACATGGCATCAGAGCGGGTTGGTCCAAGAAGATCACCGTGCTAACCAAAAGAAAAGTAGCCCACATTCAAGAACGTTCCTTTCACACGTTTCCTCAACCCACAAGAACGAAAAAGGTCTGCAGCAAGAATGCATGACCTAGAAGCGGCGTGTCTATGAAGAAGCCATACAAGAACCTGGAGCAGAATACACAACCTGAGAGTGGCATCCAAAACAGAATACAGAAGATGGCAACCAAGATGAACGGTAGTGGCGTCGATTCTCTGGAGTTCACCCATCCACTGTTCCTCCACCCGTCGGATACCCAAGGTTTTGTAATTATTCCCCACATTCTGACTGGAAGTAGTGACTACACAATCTAGAGTCGAGCTATGCGCATTGCCCTGCTCGAAAAGCACAAATTAGGCTTTGTGGACGGAATATGCGAGAACATGCCTTCGAACACCAATTGCTTCCTCAGTGGGAACGTTGCAATGCTATAGTTTTATCCTGGATCTTTAATTCTATTTCCAAGGATCTTGCTAACAGTATCATTTTATTTCAAGACGCTATATCTGTTTGGATTGATCTTGAGGAACGCTTTAACAAGGTACCTGGTTCACGTCTTTTTTCTTTACATCGGGAGATTGGATCTTTGCGCCAAGGGTCAACCTCAATCTCATCTTACTATACTAAGATGAAAGAACTGTGGGAAGAACAAAATATGATGCTACCCTTGCCTTCTTGCTCATGCGAAACATCCAAGATTTATGCTGAGAGAACCCAACAACAGAAGCTTTTGCTATTTCTCACTAGTCTTAACGAAAGCTTTAGTTCAGCGAGAAGTCAAATTTTGCTCATGAATCCTCTGCCTACTATTAATCAAGCATTTGCCATGGTTATGGAGGACGAATCTCAGAGGAATATCATGATGTCCAATGATAATAATCCAGTTGAAGGAGCTGCTATGGCTGCCAGAGGTAGGGGACATGGACGAGGAAGGGGGCGTGGAGGACCCTCATCTGAATGTACCTATTGCCACCGAAAAGGTCACACCAAAGATGGATGCTGCCATCTCATTGGATTCCTAGAGAATTTCAAAGGGAATAAGCCCAAGTTAAATTGAGAGGAAAGTATTAATCATACTGGACTGGTAACACCACAAGCCCCAGCAAGTGCAAACTGTCTGGGCAACACCATCACGCCAAACCTTACTGAAGATGAATACGAGCAATTAATTCAGTTTCTTTGAAAGGATATGACTTCCCCTCCTCTGGCACATGCCCTCATGGGTATAGGTTTGGTCTATCCTAAACTCTCTACACACACACACATCAACTGGGTCATTGATTCTGGATCCACTACACATCTTGTAACGGACCTCTCTACTTTAGATAGCTACAAACTTTATACAGGACCCGTTAAGCATATCAAAATTCTTGATGGGTCTCGAGTCCAAGTGACTCATATTGGACAAGTTACTCTCTTGCATGACTTTGTCTTACAAGATGTCCTATATGCACCCAAAGTGCACTTTAACCTCATTTCAGTATCTAAGCTCACATGAAACCAAAGTTGTATAGTTATTTTCTTTCCTGAATTTTGCCTTATGCAAGGCCTACAAGGTTGACAGATGAAGGCGACTAGTAAATTGGTTGATGGTCTCTATATTCTACAATATAGTAAACAATACCCATATAATTCTTTCCACTTTGTCGGTAATACTACCAATACCCACACACACACAAATAATCTTGATGTATGGCTTATGCATTCAAGATTAGGACATGCTCCCTTTTCTGTCCTCAAACATTTGGGCATTGTACCCGACAGTAATGAATTGATGAATAAACACTGTGATATTTGCTTTCAATCTAAGCAGACCAAACTTCCTTTCTCCTCTAGTTGCATTAAATATACATCTTGTTTTGAATTATTACATCTTGATGTTTAGGGACCATACCGTGTCCCTACACATCAAGGTCACCAATACTTTTTAACCATTGTAGATGACTTTTCCAGAGCCACTTGGATCTTTCTCATAAAAAATAAATCAGAAACTTCATCTCATATAAAATACTTTATAACTTATGTTTTCACCCAATTTTCATTACTTGTGAAGAAAATTCGTAGTGATAATGGATTTGACTTTATGAACCATGATCTTCATATGTTCTTATTGGATAAAGGTATTGTCCATGAAACCTCCTGTCCATATACTCCTAAACAAAACAGGATTGTAGAGCGAAAACATCATACCATTATGCAGATTTCCTGAGGTTTAATTCTTCAATCTCAGGTCCCTCTTAAATACTGGGGTGAATGTGTCAAAACTACTATTTATATTGTTAATCATATTCCCTCTAGAATTCTTGATTACATGACTCCTTATGAAAAAGTATATGGCACTGCCCCCAAATATGATAATATAAAAGTTTTTGGTGCCCGTGCCTATGCCACTGACCTCAATTCATTTGATAAATTTTGTCCTCGATCAATACCTTGTGTTTTTCTTGGGTACCCCCAATCAAAAAGGATACCTCCTCCTTAATTTACAAAATCGACATATGTTGGTTAGTCGTCATGTTACCTTTGTTGAGAATAAATTTCCCTTCAAAGATAGCATGCCCACCAACCAAGGGGGAGTGTCACAGGAATTAAAACATATATTTTGTTTCGATGATTCTAATTTTACTATGCCTTTGCCACAAATTCCACAAGATGGAACTTTACCTCCAAGTCACACCATTGAAGGCCTTAATAATCCTCCACAACACAATGAGGAGGATGAAAATCATATCAGAGAGACACATGTACAGTGGCAACCTGCTACTAAGCAAACTAGAGAAAGAAAAGCACCTATATGGGCAAAAGATTACGTTGTAACCTAGTTAAAGGAGCTGCTGCTCAAATAGGGAAGTCTAAATACTTATATCCTATTGAAAATTATATCTCTTACATGAACATTTCTCCTTCCCATATGTGTTTTCTATGTAATGTGGATTCTATCATAGAACCAAATTCATATGAAGATGCTGCAATGAGTAAAGATTGGATAAAGGCTATGAACCAATAAATTGAAGCCTTAGAAAACAATCACACATGGAAGATAGTACCTCTTCCCAAAGGAAAGAAGGCCATAGGATGTAAATGGGTATATAAGGTTAAATATCTAGCAAATGGAGAACTTGACAAACTTAAAGCAAGACTAGTGGCTTTGGGATCAAGAGTGGCAGAAGTGATATGGGCTATTGGGCTATTGAAATAACTAGGAATTCATCAGTCCAATTCTGTCAATGTTTACTGTGATAGTAAAGCTGCAATCTATATAGTATCAAACCCAGTGTTTCATGAAAGAATAAAACACATTGAGATTGACTTACATTTTGTGCGTGAAAAACTTTAAGAAGGGTTAATTCGCCTGCAACATGTAAAGACAAGAGACCAAGAAGCAGATATTTTAACAAAGGCAATTTTAGGAGATATACAGAGAAGGATGCTCAACAAGTTAGGAGCAACAGACATTTATAGCACCTAACTTAAGGGGAGTGTAGAAATATATGATATATGTAAGTGTTGGGCTTTAGTTAGTAAGCACGACTAGGACTTGGTCCAATATTATTTTATTGTTATATAAGGCAAACATATATAAACAAGTTACATTCAGTTCTTCGAATTATAATATGAAAGTTTGTTGTTGTGTTTTAACTCTGTGAGCCAACAGATAGTATAAATCAACATCTGTTTATTTTATTTCTATCAATAAGCAAAAATGCGATAGGCATTTCATCCTAGACCGTTTATATATACTGATCTAAGATAATGGTCACTAGCTAGCATAACTGAATATAACTAACTTTACTAATTCCTACTTCTATTTATATTCAAATAGCAATATTCCCTCCCCCAAAAGACCCTCCTCCAAAGCCATCACATGTAATTCTAGGATAATGCAAGTACTTCCCTCTGTTCTGGTCAAACTAAACTCTTTGGTGAGATTGCCGCATCTGCAACTGGACTGGAATTGCCAAATTTTTCACTTACTGGTCACTAAAACTTGTTGGAACTAACACCAAACTGCTTTGCTACATTCTGGAAATTCTTGAAGCCTCTGCAGATATAACTAATATAATAATTAATTAATTAATTTAAGTAAATTAGAGAAAATATAATATAAATTCATCATAAGAGGTTAAATTTAGTCATAATTAACTAATTTATTTAGTTTCTTTAATCTATTTAAAAAAATTATCTAACTATTAAATTAATAATAGGAGGAGTATAAGCTTTAAATGTGAATTAATTATGTGTTAGGCTCATTTTATGCATGACATAACTTTTGCAGGGATTAAATATGTTAAATATGAGTTAATTAAATTTAGATTTAATTCACTTGATTTCTTATATTTTGCACTATTTGATCGTTGTGTACTTCCAAGTCCCATTAAGGGGAAAAAATAGAGATATCTTTTACTCCTTCTTCAACTACAACATTTTGCTTCTTGTCCTTTTTTTTTTTTGGAACATTTAATGATGGATTTGTGGTGTTTTGAATTTAGGTGAAGAAATTAAATAAATAAATAAATTATAAAAAATAAGATATAATATTTTTTAAAATATCTATATATAACATTAGATTTATATCAATTTATAAAATAGATAAATTAATTTAAAAAATATAAAAATATAAAATAGATTAAAGTATTATATTTATGATCAAATATAACTCTCAAACTATCTACTATATTAAGGATTGGAGGTGGTAATAATTACTTAAAAAATAAATTTAAAATTTTCCGAAAAAAACAAAATTATTATTTGTTTTTATTTTTAAATTAATTTTTTTATATTTTTAAAAATATTAATGTCAAATTTAAAAATATTAATTTTCTAGATTATTATTATAACTATTATGACGTCTAAATTTGTAAATAAAATTTATTTCAAACATTAATTCAGAAATTATATTGTGGAGGGGGTGTGGGTAGCTAGTCAGTCTCATCATGCCTCAAGGGGTTACTTCTGTACTTTATTAGGATCTGGCTGTATCAAGTGTTTTGGTCATAATAAATAAAGAACAATTTACATATTTTATTTTGATTTTAATTAATGAAACTAGGCATTTTTTCTTTTTAAAATATATATAAAATTATTTAAAAAATATTACAAACAAGATTGATAATTACAGCACAGCTGCCACCACTTATGTAATAACATGGAGTCGCATGATACTAAAGTTAACAAAACTAATATTTTAATGAAAAATCACATTCTGATGCACATGTAAATGATGTGATTAAATAATAACACGTTCATCCAAAAAAGAAAGAATGCAAATAGTTATCCATACACACACACACGAAAATACAATTTTAAATTATATATTCAATAAATCTTTCTGACCAAAAACAAATCCTTCCCTCCACAAAAAATTATCAAATTACTATTTTCTTGTATATTTTAAAAAATAATTATCCTTTTAAAATGTCTTTTAACATTAAAGGCATGTAGCATGTTCATAAGGCATAGATGATTCAGAATTCGTCTAGAGCAAAAAAATATTACACAAATTAAGGAGAGGATCTAAATCCATTTTAAAAGAGTATAAAATTTAAAATATTATATAAATAAATAATTCTTTAATCCTTACGGTTTCTTCTTAAGTTTTTAGTCTATTCATCTCTTAAAACCGTATAAATGAAAACAGAAGCCAAGCGGATTGAAAAACCTCTAATTTACGTTCTACTTCAACTATACAAAAACACTTTTTATTAAAATTTACTTTCTACTCCAACTATAATTTAAAATTATTTATATGAATTTAAACATCCAATGCAAAATAGTCAACACAAGGATAATCTTAGGAGAGGTGAATAAGACAGCTGTTGCCGCATAAAAATAACGTGCCAATCACATGCTATAAAGACCAAAGAAGCTAACACCATAGTAGAAAAACCACATTCTCTCGTACATAATTCAATAATATCGTCGCATATGTTCAACCCAAAAAAATATATATGAATTCAAATCAAAACCAGCAAATTGCAACATGATCATGTAATCCCAGATATACAGACATAATAGAATTGTTTAAATTAATGAAAAAAAGATTCAACGAATCCCATTCCCCTCATGATCATCATCATCATCATCACAAGAACACAACCATGATGGCCATGGAAATTGCCATAACAAAGTTGCCCAAACTGAAGATGGTCCTGTGAGAAGCAGCCTGATCAGGTGAAGATGATGGAGAAGAAGATTTAGCAGATTTGGCATCTGCAGATTTTGCATCTGGTGAATCAGCAGCAGGGGCTATCTCAGGAGCTGGTGCAGGAGCTGGAGTTGGAGGAATGTCAGTTCCAAAAATGGCTTCAGGAAGAAGGACCTTGTCAACTTGGTACACGGCTACTGGATCTGTGGCATGAACAGCGCTGCTCACTTTTGTTTTCGACCATCCAGAGTTGATGTGGACGGTCCCGGAGTTGTCGGTGAAGTTGAGAGTGTAATCGCCACCAGCGAATGTCGTGGTTGAGGCAGTTTGGCTGAGGTTCTTGAAGTCAGCTAGTGCATAGAAATGAGGCAAGGCATGGAACAGGATGACTTGTTTGAGTTGGTCTGGTGTGAGTTTGGAAAGTGAAGGCTTCTTGAGGGATGAGAAGGCACTATCTTTAGGTACAAAGATGGTGATTCCTTCTTCTGTGTTGTTGGCTTGGTTTTGGAAGGTGTCAAGGACTTTGGTGGTTTGTAAGTAGCCAAGGAAGGTTTGGAATGGTCCGGCCACCGTGAGCAGGTCGGTGAGGTTCACATAGTCCGGTGCAGGTGCTGGAGCCGGGGTGGGGCTCAGGGAAGGTGGGCTAGCAGTTTTGCCAAATGCTGGTGACAAGAGAAGCAGCAGAGTAGTGCTAAATGTGAAGATCATGGAAAACTCCATTTTAACAATGTGATTAGCCTCTCCAAATTCCTGTAACACAAGAGGTCTAGAATGTTACCAGGATGACAAATCAGAATTGAACTGTCACCTAACTTTGATAGATTGTTTTGATGTTAAAATTGGATGAAAAATGAAATAGAATGTCTAAATTGGAAGCAAATGATGTATGCAGAATAAATATGATTAGTGTCTCTAAATGCCTCTAACACAAGAGGTCTAGAATTTTACCAGTATGTCAAATAAAAAATGTAAATTATCTTTGTTAGATTGTTAAATTTTATGGTGCAATTGGATGAAAAATGAAACAGAATGATTCAATCAAAGGATTAGATTGAAAGAAAATGATGTATGCAGGAACAAATTGAAAGTTTCCTTGACCTAAAGTATGCTTTTCTGCAAACATGTATTTAATAGTGCAAAAATTGAGTGAAATCAACATCAATTTGAATCCAAGAGCGAATACAATCTCTAAATTAAAGTGCATTACAGAGTACAAACCCTTAATTTTTGTTACGAAAGAGAGTAACAATATTACCAAAACCAGATCTTAGAAAAGCGAGAGTAAGAAAGAGGATTAGAGCCGAGTAAGAGAAGATCTAAGCAAGGAAATCCAAATGTAGTGCAACGAGAACAGAAAAGTGAAAAAGGAAAGCAATGCAAATGCAGATCCGCTAAAAGCGAAGAAGATTTCAATGTGCTTCATTCTTAGCTCTACTGACCCAGACGCTACGACGGAGAGACAGAGAAGAACGAGCTAGTAAAAACCGAAGAATGGAGAAACACAGATTTCCTCATCACGCAAATCCAATCCACAAAGAGCACATTTTCCCAGGAAGTTTCTCGGAAAATTCAAGTAAAACAAAAGCAGCAAGTACCAACAGTAAAGAGCAGTCAAGCACACAGAGAGAGACACAATGCACATGAACCCACGATAAAGACACAGATCTAGACAAGCAGATTCAGGAACTCCATAAAAAGAGAAAACAGAAAATGAAGTGAGAAGTGAGAGAAGCAGAGCCTAACCTGAAGCAGAGGAATTCAGAGAGAGAAATGGGGGAATGTGGTGGAGGGAGAAGGAGGAAGGAGTTATATAAAGATGGAGGGGAAGGGTGAAAAAGAAAGTAGTGGGGAAGGAAACAGCTGGAGAGAGAGATACAAAAGACCGTCTTGGTGGTGTTGAGGGGTAGAGGATGATTTCTTGTGCTTCTGAGGCACTCTGGGGGAGGTGGCTTGCCCTTTTATCTTGACCATGGTGGCAAAGATAAAATATGCGGGAGTAAATGTAAATTTCACATATTTCCTTTTATAGTTTACTAAATTTATAAAATTATATTTCTTTAATTTTTTTTTCATTCTTTAATATTACTTGCATTAGAAATATAAAATATATTTTTAAAAATTATTATAAATTTTTAATATTAAATATAAATAATTGACAATTTTCTTTTTTCTTTTTACAAATTAGTCAAAAGGACTCACTCATATTTAATATTAGGAAAATATATAAATTCCTCTTAAAATTAAAATTAAATTAATTTTAGAGTTTTAAAAAATAAAAGATATTTGTGTACTCTATTTTTTATTTTTAGGGAAAAATTGTATAATTTTTAAATTTATATATTGCATGTGGCGAGATAATTTTAAAGAGTATCTGGAGGACCTAAATCCAAATTTATATTACTTACTTACTATATTTCAACAAGACACTCCTTGTCAACCATTAAAAAATCATGTGTGGTCAAGTACAAATAGATACTTTATTGTTTTTGTTACCTATCCCACTCTATTTTTATCACTTCAGCTAAAACAATTAGCATAGCTAACAAAAAATTTTAGCAATTACATGCATCATTAAAAATGTAAAAATAGTGTGATTTGTTAGATTTTTTATTATATATAAATTAATAAAAAATGAAAAATTATTATTTCCACAGATAATCTTTGAAAAATTAATCAACATTAAGAGATTAATTATGGATGACTCCAATTAGAAACTCTATCTATTTTGAATAAAATTTTAAAAATATATATATAATTATTTAATTAAGAATAACACCAATAATTTACTCAATTTTCCATTAAAAAACAAAACGTTTCTGTTATGTGTTAGTTATCGAGTTCATTTTCCATACTGATATAGCATTGAGCATTCATCATTACAAGCATTCATACCTTATCATGTCATTCAATGTGCTGATAGTTGAGGTAGATATTAAGTTTTAAGTAATAATATTTTTTTTTTTTGTGAAAGACAAAATAATCATTCAACAAGGCATAGTGGCAGTAGAAAACAACATTTCAACAGGAATGTAATAATTACTTTAGAAGGTCCAAAAAATAAATAGTTATTTATTTATTTATCTATGTCTACTTAGTAAATTATAATACTTGTGTATTGTACAGTAAATACTAGTATTTGCTTAGTTGTCAAGTTTTTACCTGAATACATATTAAATAATTTTACCTGAATTTAATAATCTTTTACTTCGTGAGAATGCAAATAAAATAGTAAATACCTCCAAACATGAAATTGTGTGTTTGTTTGACTGTGTGGGTGGGCTTTCTTTTTCGTTTTTCAACTAATTGCTTATTTAATCCTTCGAAAACCAACCTTGCACTCTCCCTCACGTTATAGTCGGTGGTCTTATATTAATTAATTACTTAATATATATATATATGTTAATACTTTATTTTAAACTTCAATTTTTCAAAAAAAATGCCAAAAAAAATTTATCTTGGAATTCTTTATACGAAATTTTTACTCAGTCTGAATTGGTTTTTCCCCCCAAACATTCTGAATTCTTAATTTTAGAGCTATTTAGAGAGGTAGACTCAACTATAGTTTTCTATATCTCAAATTTAATTTATACAGAAGATATTTATATTGAAAATTATAGTCACAAATTTTAAAATTAAATATTTAATAATAAGATAGAAAATAGTAATATAAAAAAATAATTTTAAGATATAAGAAATGTGAACTGTAGAGTAAATACTAACACGGCGTGTTTTATTTTACCTAGAAGTGTGAGGAGCTCCGTTCGGTTGGCATCCATAAAGACGTGTAAAAAGGGAACAGAAATGGAATGAGAAGAGAGTGAAGTGCATGTGTTTGGCTTGTATGAATGGAACAATACCCTGCCTGGTGTAAGGAAATTGCCACCTTTGATATGGAAATTAAAGGGAAAGCCAACACTTGGATACCCGGGGAAGCTCATTGCATGGTGACAAAAAAAATAAAGCCTATTATCTTATCACTTTTAATTTATATATATAAATCATTTGTAGAGTAATTAATAATATTTTTAATTTTACTCCTATTAAATATAGGTTACTTGTAAGATAATTATTTTTTTAAACTCTTTTTTTAGTAGGAATAAAAATAAAAAAATTTGTGAATTTAATGTATTTATTGATATGCGAGAATAAAGAATAAGTAATTTGTATATAGGACAATATCTACCCACTCATCTTGAATATAATACTTAGTTAAGGTTTTTGCTTTAGTTCTAATTATAAAATCTTAATTAAATTTATCTTATAAATTTATAAATTTTTGTTCTCAAACAATCATATTAATTGTACATACTAAATGGATTTTGATAAAATATACTAAAATGGATTTTGATTAATGAAAAATATAGTTCACAATGTAAATAATTAAATATATTATTTTTTTAAAAAAATAACATTTATCATAAATCACTAATTAATTAATTTTTGAAGTTTGTAGATTAATTGTGGGTTAAAGTCCAATTTTACCCAAGAAATAATCACTTGGGAGCTGTAAATATTTGAAAATTTTCCTTAGATCAATATCACATTGCCTAAAAGATATATTAAAAAAAATGAGTAATATTATTATTGGTTATTAAAAATATTAATAGTGATCATTAATTCTTTAACCATCAATATTAGTTTTTTAAGACAATTTTTCTTATTTTTTAATACTTTCAAGATAATATTTATCTTTTAAAAGCTTTTAAATATCTATAACTCCTTTTGAAAACTTCAAGATCAAAATTGAATCTTAACCTATTAATTATTTAACCTCTATATTTATATATTTAGGATATATTGGACTAGATTTTGACAATATTCAGTTAATTTTTTTAATTTTTTAGATCTATAAAAAAATTAATTATATCTTATAATTAGAATAAAGAAAATATTATTTTAATTTTAGAATTTACATTTACATTTATATTTATGATAGAAAATGACTAAAGTACTTTTATTTGTTTTCTAGAAGAAAAAAATTCCGTTGCTAGCTAGAAACCATCATCGTCCTAAACCCCAAACAATAACATATCATCGCCCAAAAACCATACCCATAAACAAGATCACAATCAAGAAGCATGAATACAATTTCGTGAAACCCACCAACCACATCGCTGTCTTCTTCGTTGTCATTGCAACCATATCATTGCTAGACCACCGATTATCATAGTCGTCGCCATTGCCCCACACTAGAGGGTAAAAGTTTCCTTATTCTTGGCCAGCAGACTCTCATGTAATATACATAAGGGCACAATGGTCAAGAAGATATACTTTTATGGAACTCCAACAAGTTCAATAGGTCAGGGCATCGAAGCTGGTTTTGGTCAAATTTATGGAGGTAAGAGTGTAAGTTTTATCTTTTAATTTTATATAATATTTCAATTTATTATTATAATATAAAAATTAGACAAAAAATTGAAGGATAAATTGATTTTAAGTTATTTTGATATATATATATATATATATAGAAAAATCTAATACAATGTGGTCTCTTGATTTTATACAAATATTTTTTTAGTTCTCTACCTTTAACACAATTAATCTCAAATGATGATTTCTTGTGTTAATTATTATTATTTTAAAAAATTAAACTTAATATATCATCATTTGATAATTTTGTGTTGCTTTTTGTTAAATAAAATTGACAGCATTAGGGTTAAAAAATTTAAAAATATTTTATAAAATTATGGGTTAAAATTAAATATTATATGAAAGTAAAAGATAAAAATGTACTGCTTGTCAATTTATGGAATTAAGTTTCTAAAGAAGCATGATTATTAAATACCAAACATGAATTAGGTAAAAACATCAGCGTACTTCCACCCGCCCTTTCACTTTCTTCCTCTCATCCATCATATCATACATGGCCTATAGACACTTGAAATGTGTCATAAGCTTTTTGGTCATGCACAAATTGAAATTGTGGCTTTTGCATGTAATTCCAAAAAAAAAAAAAGAGAACAAAAACAGATAAATCTTTTCATTTTATATTATTTAAAAGACTCGGGGTATATTATGACTATTTAATATTATTTGATCAGCTTTTTTTTTCATTTAATATTCTTTTAAACCTATCAAATAAAAATATAATGGAGAAAAATTATTTTAAATTTGATGGCCATCCTCACGAAAAAAATGTTTCAACAAACAAAATGGTCTAACAAATCAAAATCTAATAATTAATTTATATGAAATTATAAAATGATATAAAAGTATTATTGTTATTATTATTGTAGGTATGATATCATATAAGACTGGGGACTTCATATGATTCGCAATCATTCAATCGGACAAAATTATTTCAATAAATATTATTCCAGCTTAATATTCTGTATAAAGTTATATTTTTTATTTAAATTCTGGCAAACATTCACCAACTATTTTTTTTTTCAATTTTTGATTATGTTTGAATCAATGTATTGCATATTTTGCTTATTAATCAATTATAAATGTACAACAAGTATGTGGACCTTATATACTATATGCAATGTCCTTCTCACGTATTTAATATAGGATATATTTAATTAATTTAATTAATAAAATTAGTTAATATATTATATTTTTTAAAATATTATAATTATCTTCTTTAAATTTTTCCTTTCTCTTCTTATTTGATTATTCTTTACAAAGTATCAATAAAGATAATTTATAAATATTATAAATATAAAAAATATATTTTATGTTTATAATCAATATTAATTTTCTAATTATATAATATATTAAGGACCGGAATAATAATAAATAAGAGCTCACTTGCATGAAGGTAAATAAAAAGTTAAATTTTTTGAAAAATGAATAAATTCTAGTTACTTTTCTTTGGTAGGAAGTGAGGCCAAAATTCTAATTACTTAATTTATTAAAATACTCATCTTTCTAGAAAAAAAATTGCATCTCCAACTTCACTCACTAATTAATATAAGGAAAAAACTTAGATTAAATTACTTATATCCAATTTTTTAAGTCTTCTAATCTCATTTTACTATATTCATTTTTTTCCAATATTTTTATTTAATTTAAACACCCGTTAAAAACAACACACATGGCCGTATATGAATAAAAAATTTGATGTAAGTATAGTCTTTAATATAACTTAAGGAGAAAACCCTAATTAAATATATATATATTTAATTATTATTTATTATATACTTTTAATTTTCAACATAATAATATCACAATATATATGAACTTGCCAATGAAATTAAACGATATATATGGCTACAAAGGGTCTACAAATTTATTGAGCTTTTTGAGAAGGTCAATTTCTTTCTACTTCTTTTTTTTTTGTATAGATTTTTTTAATATTTTTAGCATTTTTACAACAGAACAACTAGAACCTATCTGATTTTTTAAAAATTGAGTAATACTAATCTCCTTCTTAATGGTGGTTTAACTCTAGTCCAATTCAACTCAATTATAAAAATAATTTTTGGTCCAAATCAAATGGTTGACAAGTTTAATTAGACTATCATTCTGACTCAATTCTTTAATAATTACTATATACTCCTTTAATCCTATTTATAAGTCACTTATAGTATATTTTACTTAAAAATAAAGTTAAATATTATTAATTATACTATAAAATTTAATAATTTTTTACTTTGACCTCTCTTTAATATATATATTATACTTTATGAAAATAAAATTAATATATTAAAATGAATGGTAAAATAGTATGTTCATATAAAAAAAATTCTCTCTTTATTATATAAATAAGACTAAGACAAATTTTTTCTCAAACCTTATAAACATGTTATAAATGGGAGAAGGAGTATGTCTAATGCATCAAAGATTGATGGAAACAAATATGTATCGAAGGTTGATTTGGTATAGATTACCAAAAAAAACAAGATTGATTTGATATAAAGGATACTAACGTATAAGTGCATTAGTAATTAGTGCGTATTTGGCATTATGTTTAGGAATAAATTTTGGGGTAAAATCTCAGTTTGAAAAAATTTCACACAAATATCAATTTTTGTCCAAAATTGATTTTGAAACAAAACCTCAGTTTGCAAAATTTTTTGCCAAACAGCCATTTTTGTCCAGAAATAATTTTAGGCAAAACCTCGGTTTGAAACCATGGTTTTGAATAAGTTATTGAAAATGGATTTTAGAACTGTAAAAGAGTTTATAGATTATCTAATTACTATTTTACCCCTACTTTTTTCTTATACTCTCTCTCCTCTCTCCTCTCTCTCTCCTCTCCCTCTCTCTCTCCTCTCTCCTCTATCATCTCTCTCTCCTCTCTCCTATTTATTCTCTCCCCTCTCACCTCTCTCATACTTTAATCAAATCATACCCTTTTTAGTAATTTATTAATATAAAAAGTGATTCTACTATTAATCATTCAAATATCTCTATTTGCAAAATCTATTCTTCCCAAAATTTATTCTCCAAAATTTATTCTTCCTAAAATCTATTCTCTCTAGAATATATTCTCCAGAATTTATTCTCCAAAAGCTAATCTAAATACACCCTTAGTATTTAGACGGGTGGGCGGGCTCCATGATAAGACTTATGAAGTGTCCCATTAGTTGGTGGGTTCCACATGAAGCTCGCTTATATAAAAATGAAATGGTTAACGTAAATACTCTAAAATATTTTTTGATATATAATTAACGTCCTAACATATTTTCGGATACAATTAGAGTATACAGTATTAAAAATGGACCAAACAACACCACTCACAAACATCCCTTAGTTAAAGTCGTCCTCTCTCGTCCACTGTGTTTTATGCAAAATGGGTGCAATAAGATTATCTTAATATTGTTTTTTTAATATTTATAATATTATAATTTTATTTATAATATATTTATTGTTCTAAAAAAAAAGATTAAAGTATTAGATATAATTAAAAAATACATTAAGGATTTCTGGATGTACCATAAATAAAATTAGAGTGTTAATATTACTAAAAAATAATATGAGTTACCTTATTTAAAATATAAAACTTAATTTTTTAAACACCTATTTGACATCTCAACCTATCAATTAATTCAAATTTAAGTAGTAAAAGTAATTCCTTCTTTATCAAAAAAAGTTTAAATCATTGACATTAATTGTTAAAAAGTATCATGTCTTTTCTATTCAACACAATTATTATTGATATATTTTTTTATTTTTATTATTTCTATTAATAAAGTTAATCTTCAAATTCTTATAATTTACTTCAATTTTAAATTAGATCTATATAATTTATTTTATTTGAAATTATCCGTTCTAGTTTTATCTATTTTTTGCATTAATCTTTGAGTGCAATAAGGGCTCAATTCAAATAAAATAAACTACATGGATTTAATTTAAAAATGAGATAAATTATATTAAGGCCTATGAATTAATTTTTCCCTTTTTATTATCATATGAGCTTTAAAAACTATAATCTTATTAGAAAAAACAAGATAAAGTTCATATTGTTTCAAAAAAGTGTTCTCAACGAAACAACAAAGAATTCGGAAGAAGCAATATCAATATCAATATAAAATATATATATAGGATGGTACGATATTCAAAACCTTAAACAACAAAGCTAGCTCATTTCTCATCTTTCGTGCAATACATAGAAAGCTCAAATTTAGTTAGACAAAAATTAATACAAATTTCTAAAGTTACTACAAGATAGCATTACAAATGTTCCATAATTTGCAAGGTCTTAAATTCATAAAGTATTTTTATATGCAGAAAAATAAATTAGAAATTGAATTAATAACTCGGATGGAAATAAAAATTAATAAAATAATCTATTTTTCAATGTCCAAAATAAAATTTTAATTCTTTTATGTTTAATTCTCATTTTAGTCAAAGCTTACACTACTTAGTTATATAGTTTTATATAAATGACAGTTAAAAGTGGATAAAGTATCCACTAATATTCTAATTTTATTTTTTATATGTGGTTAATATCCTATTTTTATTTGTGATATAATTTTACTCATGATCTTTTTAATTTAATACAATTTAACTCATAATCTTATTTATCAAATACCAATAATTATACTAAATTAAAAATATTATAGATAAAATTATATTATAAATAAGTTTGAGATATTGGGCGTATCTGAGAAATAATATGAGGATATTGAATGATACTTTACTTTTAAAAAAACCATATATATATATCATTGCTATTTATAATTGTGAATGAAGTTAGACGTGCAAGATGAATTAAAATACATTTTTGTCAGTAATTATTATGACATTTACATATGAATAAAATACGAACACAGTTGCAAAAGAAGATTTTGAAAGAATTAATGAGAAGAAGATAAGTGGCATAAAATGTAATCATATATTACGCGTGTGTTTGCTTTTGAAAAAAAAAAACAATATCTCCTTTTTATTTATATTATGAATTTCAACGTAATATATAGTATAGTAAATCGGAAACTAATAAATAAAACACTATTAATTGTACATTTGATCATGGCATGAAAAGTGACATCTTCCATTTTTATTGCGGATAAATATTTTATATTTAGTTCTTGATTATTAATAATTATTTTCTTTAAACATTATGATAATAGAAAGAATTTTATAAAATAAAATTATTGGTATAAAAATTTTCAATTTTGCAAAAAAAAAAAAATTGAATGATTGATTTCCCTTTTCTGTTTTTTTATTGTCACTATTTTTACCCTTTTATTTTTGACCTACTCTTCTTTCATTGTTTCCCAGTTAAGGACAAATATTTTTTATTCATTTCCTCATAATAATAAGTAGCCATCAATGGCCCACTAAACTTCCTTAATCATCTTGATTAGTGAAAATGAAACCTCTGACAGAGACTTGTTAATGGAAGACAGTTAACACTAATTCATGTGATGAAGTTAGTGGGGTCAAATAAGAAAACAATATATAAATTAATTATATCATTAATTAATTACAACTTAATTAATAATCTTTAACTAACACATTTAAACATAATTATAGCCTTTGTCTTTTAGTAGGGACTTGGTGTGTTGGCAGTTTCCAATGTCTTAATCTCAAGTTCTTAACAAATCGGTGCACATTGAACTCCACAAAAATTAATTAAATGAGTCCTTTTGCTTAAACCGACAGGCACATGCATGGCTTAATTATTTTTTTTATAAGTTTAATTTATTTAAAAATTAGCAATTAAGTCAGCAGATAATTATTTTATACACAAATTAGCAAATTGCTAATTGTGAAATTTGCTTATCTCCGATCTAATTATGATTGATTGGGGCAAGTAGTTAGCAAGAGATCCTACCAACTATCTCAAACGGTGAAAAGACCGGCAAGATTAATTTTTCTTTTAATCCATCAACTTTATTTGGTAATTAATTTTTTTATTTAATTTTATTTATTTTCAATTAATTTTACTAAAAATGATTTGTTTAATACCATTAAATTAAAATAGTTACAAAATATTTCACATGTTACATCGATATGATATGATATACCATAATATAATATAATTAAAAGAGAAAAGTGAAACTTAGGATAACATTAGAAAAGGGATTATGTCTAAATAAAATTAAAGAATAAAAGTAAAATTTAGTAGAATTGGAAGTTTATTTGGTAGAAAAGGTTAAGAAAATGTTATAGGATCGAATTAAAACTAAAATAATAAGCTAAACTTATCAAATATTATGAGTAAATTTCCAAATATATTTAACCATTACCAAAATTATATAATTTTTAAAACCACCTTTTTATTTTATAATTTTTAATAGAATAATCTATGGAAAATCAGTATGATTTGGCTTAAAATACAATTGGCTCTCATGACGTAATAACCAGAAGAAAGTGGTGAACATCCTTGTGGGAAAAGTATTTAGGGGAAAAATGTTGCACGCCTTAAGTGAAATTAAAGCAAAAGTAATACAATTGAAATGAATAAGAAAGAAGTAGGTCTAGAAAGAGGATATTAATTAAATATTTAAATTTGAGGAAGAGAGATGAAGGTAAAAGAGAAGTAGTAGTTAAGAAGCGTCTAAGCTTAGAGGAGAGAGTAACCGGAGAAAAGAGAAGGTGACACATTGTTTTCATGGATGTGTGTGTGTGTTGTAGTTTCTTATGTTAAAAGAAGTACATTGCTAATATTAAACGGAGTCTAGGTGGGTATATCTGTTATGAACTTTAAAAGACGTAAATTTGTCCTAATAAAAGAGCCAAGAAGAGGGTAGGCTTGTGTGTAAACAACAACATGCTAATACAATTAATACAACATGTTTTATCAATTAGAATTGATCCGAATAGTAAGAGACTCAGTATCGTTTAAGTGAGATATTACATTTGAGTATTAGTGTATGCAAAAAATTCTCGTTGGGAGATTTACCCACTATAATCAGGTGCGTGCGGGTTAAATCTGGATGTAGTAGGGGCAAAGTTCCGATAAACTAGATAGGCAAAATAAAAAATACATATTTTTTCTCTTCCTTTATATTCCTCTCCTAAATGATGTCTTTACCTATTTTAAGGGTTCATCTGATTATTAAGAATAGAATAATTTTTAAGAATAGTGTCTTAAATATAAATTATATTGTATTTTCTATTGGTATTCCCAATTATCAATTATGTATGTGTGTGTGTATATATATATATATATGTATAGGTATGTATGGGTGAAAGAGAGAGAGAGAAGACGAAAGAGAGGAAGAAGGTGGGAAGGGTCTATCAAGTTGATTGTGTAGAGCTTGGGATTTGGTGGGGCTTCCTATCTTTTACGCGTCCTTTCTTTGAAGAATATGTCACTTGGATGATGACCTTTAACTTCAACACATTGGCCATTTATTATTATTTTTCTAAAATTATATATAATAGTTAACAAAAATAAAGCATCAAACACTGCAATAGAGAGAAAAAAGACATGATCTGATGGTAATTGGTAAAGTTTGGCTGTTGAATTAGTAATTAAATTATTCAATTTGTCTAGAGTTATAAATATAGGCCAGGTCAAGCAAGTTTGCTAAGTTAACCCACCAAATAAATAAAATATAAATTAATTTTTATTATTAATAATTAATATTGTTTTGCATTTTCTATTAGAAAAAAACTTAAATCAAGTTCCTTGCATTTATTTCTTCAAATTTTCTAATCTCATCTTGTCATATGTTCTCTTATTTTTAATATCTTGATTTAATTTAAACCGACATTAAAAGAATAATACATATAGCAAAATGTTATTGGAAAATTTGATATAATATATATATGAAATTTGATGTGAGTATAATTATTTATTTTTTGTGTATTTGTATCATTTTTGGTAAAATTTATATTTATTTTATTTATATATAATTCAGTAGTTAACCATTACAAAAATCAATGATGATTTATGCACTTGTTTTATTATTTGTTGGGGAATTATTGTAGATATGCACCCATTTATTTGAATTTGTGGTTTTGTATGTGTCTTTTTTAAAATATAACTATTATAGTACAAGGGTGTATTTGGACAAAAAATAAAGATGAAATGAAATGATAAGTGGAGTCTAACGCTTATAAAGCAAACTATTAGATTATAAAAGACATACCCATCGTATGTGGGTTTAGCTGGCGAAGGGATGAGACATACTACCATTTAGAGTGTGTTTGAACCCTGGGGAGTACCACTTTGTTGTGGTTCCAGTCGTGGTGCTTGGGGAGACATCCTATCTCTTGGGTGTTTAGGTTTACACCTAAGGGTAATAGACGGCTCATCCTGCCCGACATTAGTATCGCCTAAGAGGAAGGGAGACTTCGCCCTGCCCTTGGATCGTGGGTGAGCCCAATCCCTTTCCAAAAAATTTTATACAAAAAAAAAAATTAGATTATAAAAGACCTCTTTTATAAACTATATCAGAGGTAGGGGTGGTTCAAGATATTCCGTTTCATTTTTAGTTATAATTAGGACGAGACAAAAAAAAAAAATTGGGATATAAAACAGGATAGTGATGTCTCGATCTCTTCCTGGATATATTTTTTTAATTTTCTATTTTTTAATTTACTTATCTATATATTAATATATATTTTATATTATTAATGTTACTATATATATATTATTATGATCCATTTCTAAAAATGGAGTCAAGATATTGTTGAGGAATGTAGAAGTTTTAGATCCATTAGCTACATTTTACTCCTCTTTTATTATTTATTGAGTTCAATTCAAGATGCCATGTCCTATTTAGGCCAAGATCGAGTAACCTCGAGAAAAGACAAGAAAGAATATCTATATATCGTCCCTATTCATTGAGATCGGATCGGAACATGTTTTTCCCAGTCTTATCCCGTCTAATAAACACCTCTAATGGAAGGTTTCGTTCCATTCAGGAGATCAAGGAGTCAAGGAAATGCATCCTAGGAGTGAGTCTTGAGGGTTATTCTATGCCTTTTAAGCACATATTATATATATATATATATATATATATATAAGTGTGTATAGGTAAGATTGAGTAAGGCAGCCTTCTACTTGGTATCCTACCTAAAAAATACATAGGTTACATTTTGTAATCTGATACTTAATCCTATTCGATAAAAGTCCTAATTATTTTAGGTTGAACATGCCCAAGTTGTGATGCCATAATCATATTGTAAAAAAAAATGTACAATTATGAACTTATAAAATAATACTATATTCATATATATTCAAGAATTAAATAATATACATAATTTATTAAGAATAAGACAACAAAAAGATAGTAATTAAAGTTATCTATGGCATATAAAAAAAATGTCTTGAAGTCTAAATAGTTTGCAATTATAACTTTGCATCAATATCCCTAAAATTGACAAAGATGAAGCATCTAAAAAAAATATGACAGTTACCACAGTTTAAAAAAAATAAAGAAAGAAATTAATTTAGTTATAAATTTTAAAAGATATAATATTTAATTGACTACTTATATTTATAAAATTAATATTTAATCACTAGTATCTATCATATTTATTCTATGTAAAATACTATAATTTATAAATTTTGATATATAAAAAAGTAATTAACTGGGTATGGCCAAATAGGCAAGCAACAACCTTGCCCAATGCCCGACCTAACCTGAATATTGGCCCTGCCTAAAATTATCCATTTTATATTGGGCAATTTTTTTTTAAGCTAGGTAGAGTATTTTTTGTGCCGGTTTAGGCAAATTCTATGAACTCTGAACTTCTTACACAATTATCTATCTATATATATATATATAATTGCCATGGCTTTAACACATGTTAGAGTTAACAAAATACAAATTCGTTTTGAAGCTGCTGAACCAATTCGCCAACTTCATATTGTCAACTTTCTATCGTGAACACTATTTTATTATAATTTTAATTATAATATTTAAATAAATATTATAATTTTTAAATATTTATATTTATATTTAAAGGTAATAGATAGCTTATTTTATCTAATATTAGTATCGTTTAGAAAAAAAAGAGATTTTGTTATACTCTTAAATTTTAGGTGAGTTTAATCTCTTTCTAAAATTTTTATATAAAAAAAAAAGAACTCACCTGCTAGTTTGAGCTCTTTTTGTATTTTTATAGTTTGATTTTAATAAAGGAGTTATTGTTTCGCTCTAATTTAAACATAGTCTTTGTTGATAGAATGTATTATTGTGAATTTCCTTCTCTACGTAATAAAAGACAAAAATAAACTAATTGGAAGGCGCAATAATAAACCGTGAGATTAGATCATGCTTGTATTACTCCCAAACTATAAAAATATGTGGATAAGTTAATTTATTATTATTGATAACTTGATTACTTGAAAAAATAAATAGTAATAATCTATAATTTGGTTTCACATACGGAATCTGAACATTCATCCAAATTCTATTTATTATATAGATATTAAACATCTTTTCTTTTATTTGGTGAAATAACTAATTTTGAAATTTTAATGTATTGAATCACTGATAATTAATTTCTATTTATTGATATCCGATAAAAAAATATTTGGAAATTGATTTGATAAGAGGAAAAAAATACAAAGAAAGATTATGTGAATTTAAAAAGGATAATTTAAGTATATAAATATTTAAAAAGATAAATTGGGTATAAGAGTTAATCTGTATTTTATAAATTTAAGTGAGAATATCAAATTATCTCTAGAATAAATAAAAAATATAACTAAGATATTAATATGAAGAAGGAATTGTTGGTACAAATGAGAGATAAAATTTGCGAGAAAAATCTTTAGTTGAGTTGAATTTTGGTCACTTTCACAAAAAAGTGTGATAAGAAAACTAAGTCCTACCATTTATTTAGAATCAAGCCACATGGCATAGAATAAAGGAATAAGCTCATCAAACTCTATATCAATAAAAGTGTTTACTATGATATGTTAATTGTAGCAAGTAAAAAGTCCA
This sequence comes from Leucaena leucocephala, assembly GCA_037074615.1. Taxonomy (NCBI): domain Eukaryota; kingdom Viridiplantae; phylum Streptophyta; class Magnoliopsida; order Fabales; family Fabaceae; genus Leucaena; species Leucaena leucocephala. Next base: position 24,142,623 of record CM073515.1, read on the forward strand.
ATATCGACCAAATGGGTGTCAATTCGGACTTGAAAAAAATTTCTACAGAAAAGAAAATTTTTGGCAAGAAAACTTAATGGTGACATGAACTTGAACATCCTAAATTGAGAAGCTAATAGCATCCTCCAAAGTTTTGCATTTTGTATGCCAAACATTCCCAGGACCTCTCTAAAATATACCTTTTCGTTGAAAAAAATAATTGACACTTCTTGTCATTGACTATTTCCATTCCCACAACCCCTTTTTATGGACATATGCTCATTTTCTTGCTGTGACCTGTGACAGCATCAGAAATGGCAAGGGTGTGCAGTTATTTGTAGCCATTTATCCATATGAGGCTTTAATTGGTCATGCACTAGACCTATATGAAATGAAGAAATCTGAAAGGAAACTAACGGTATATGGCTTTCATGGGTCATCCACAGGACCCAAATGAAATGAAAGAAAATTGAGTGGACCACTCATGATAGAGTGGAACGATTCCATAAAACCCTACTGCTAACTGCTCCATCTTCCTCTTTTCTTTCATTGGACAGAGTGGCCATTTACCCTTTGGGTTGGGTTGATTGAGCCCTTCCCCTCCCAAGAAATGGGCTTTTAATAGGCAAACTCAGTCCATAATTTTAACATATAGGCTCAATTGGCCCAGCAGGTTTTTTTACTTAATAGAATGATTCCATCAATTTGAAAAGGTAGAGTTCTATCAAAAGAGTTAATTCTAATGTAAGAGACTAGTTCTTCATAATATGTTGAACTAAAGTTCTAATCCCTATTAGGAGAGGTACATATTTAGCATCTAATAGTATTTTGAATGAGATTGTCTTCAATAAGACGATAACTATGCTTAACAAAAAAAAAACAAAGAAAAAGAACATAAAGGGAGAGTTTACCAAGGGAGTTGAGTCTATAGGAAGGTGCTAGTTCTTGACAATATATCAAACATAGGCTCGAATCTTTATTAAAAGATGTGCTCATATTTAGTACTCGATAGTATCTCAAATAGCTAAAATTTTAATCCCTATTAGAAGATGTGTCCATATTTAACGCTTGACATTATTTTGAATAAAATTGCCTACAATAGGACGATAACTATGCTTAACAAAAAGAAAAAAGAAGAAAAAGAACATAAAAGAAGAGTTTATCTAGGGAGTTGAGAGTCTACAGGAAGATGTTATTTCTTGACAACATATCAAACATAGATTTAAATTCTTATTAAAAGATGTGCTCACATTTAATATCCATAGCATCTCAATCATGATCGTCGGAGGATTTTTAGTGAAAAAAGGGAGAGGTATAAGGATTTATATCTCCCCAACTGAGTCTGAATTAGGGAATATTAACCATTAGATTATGATCTATGGTATTGACAGGAAAGTTACAAGTTCATTTTTTGTTAAAAATAAACATAGTATTTTCTTCAACACAATCAGATTATGATCTGATTGCTAATATCCCTCAATTGAGATTTAATGGAGGTAGCTTCAATTGATGGGATGAAAATCGGAGTTCTAAACTCTGGCTACCCTTTTTCAAAATATAAGTGCAAGTTTTCATGAAAAATGCTCATGATTCTTTTTCCCTATTTCAAGTAAGGCCAATTCAGTCATTTTATAGTTACATGACAATCTTCCGTAATTTTTTCCTATTAAGTCACTAATGACCTGGCCCTTAAATTGATTTGAGGGACTTTTAGGCAATAAATCTCTCAAATAGGAATTTATAATATACAGGAGAAAGAGGATACCATTCCTTTATTAATTGTAAGGTATAAATAGCGGAACTAGGAGATCATATCTTGTTTAAATGAACAAGCCTAAGCCTTTTTATTAAATTAGAACAACAAATACTAAAGAATGTTTTCTTTTTCTCTATTAATTAATTATACATTGAAAAAATGGAGTGAATATATTGAAAACTAAAATCTAAGGTACCTAAGCTTCTGATAGCAACTAAAATTATAAATAGAAAATCTGAGAGAGTTCCAATTAATAATCAAGTCCAGTTCTTCCGGATGTCAAAAGAATAGTTGATCTCCAAATGGCATTTGTTATCATCATCAACAAACTGCAAAACAGAAAACACACACCCACATGTATAAACAAAGAAAGTTTTCTTTTCTCTTTTTGATAAGAATGTGAGGGGATTCCTCTAAAATAAGTCTTTCAATTATTTGTATTTAAAACTATTTTCTTGATAAAAACCTTTATTAATATGTGTAATCCATACTATGAATTTTTAAAAAAATTATAAATTAAAAAAATATATTGAGATCTAACATTTTAGAATCGGAAGCAGCATATATACATGGATAAGGGGCCCTATGCCCTTAATTTTTTTTTAACTTCTTAGATGTTTTTTTATTAATCATTACATTTTATATAAAATAAGTGATATTTTAATATCTTACTAATAAAAAATGGTGCAATTTTATTTTTTTAAAGAAAAATACTGTAAAATTGTGTAGTTTTATCTTTTTTAAAAATATTCTACAAAATATTCAAAATTGCATCGTTTTTAGCCTGTAAAATTGCATGAATTAGTTACCCTGGATTTGGCTGTATAAGTGCCTCTAGCAAACATGCCGGAAGGAGTGGTTTCTTCGGGCATTTCGTGTGTATAAGGCTCCGCCTGAGGACTAAAAGTTCCGATCATCTCTTTCATGCTGTCCACTTAAACAAATTAAACACTCTAATTAAGACTAGAGAGAGGACTAATAAGTTGTTGATTAAGATTATAAGCAGTTTCACTTTTATAAGTAGTAGAACGTAAGTTTGAATATTAAAAAAACATATTTATTATGAGGGCTTTGACTTTAAGGACCCGCCCAACAGAGATTAAGCCGAAGTCTAAAGTAACTAGGGGAAGTCTGGGTTTACACCAATCATACTAGAGAGAGATTGTTATTATATACCTTTGAGACCAGTTTTCCAGACAGTGTTGGTGTACTTCAGGCCAGAAACAATGTTGTTGCTGACTTGGAAGGTGAACTTCAAACGATAATGGCTTCCTTCTTTGAGAGTAAACCATGAGCCTTGTGGATTGCCATCTCCAGGGATTGGAAGAACAATGTCATCTCTCTCAGCAGATATTATTGACAGACTTGTAATCTTCACTTCAGCATCCAGAGTTTCTGATCAAATTCCATTTAATGAACGAATTGAATAGAACAACATCACAATAACTACAAAATTTTTTATCTATATATATATAGTTAGTTTAGTTTTTACTCGCTTCTATCTTTAATATAAGAGCTAATTCGGGGTTAAATTTAATTCTAAATATAAAACTTCAGTTACTTTATACTTGTATTTATAATTTTTTTTTCAAAATATTACTATTAATTTATTGTACCTACGAAGAATATACGGGTAGCCATCATTAAAGATGCAATTTTAGAAAATCAAATATATTTATTATAACTAATTTTTTCATTACAAAATTTGTATGTACAAAATATTAGTACTTTGATTTAGGTTCTTGTCGTTAAGAAAATTTTCAATAGGAGATTTTTTCCTCAATTTTTTTTATTTTTTCTTTTACTCTCCTTATTTATAATATATAATCATTAGTTTTTTTTGGATAACACATATAATCATTAATTAGTTTACCAAAGCCTTTTGAACCAAAAGTTAGGCCAACCATTACCGGAAGTCTTTGACCGTATGAAAAAGAGAACTGAGGACTATAATTTTGCAAGGGTTATCATTACTTTAACAAGTTACGTACCTATTAAATCTAAGGTATCAATAACAAGAAATTAATACACTCACAAAAAAAAAGACAGATCAAATGAGGGGAAAATATGAGAGTTTCAAAGGATAGAATTAGGTGGTAATGAAGAAAACAGTACCTCCAACGTTGTTCATATCCACAGTGCCCAGAAGTTGTTCCTTCCATCTCCTAAGACTTTCATCGTCCTATAATATACTCAATCACCAACCACATACACAAATGAATTAAATAAAAAACAAAGCAACGGACACAAATTATTACGTCCATCAAAATCAAAGCATGCTGTTAGAGCAAACCTTATCTTTCTCGAGCTGATCTTTAAGAGAGCAAGGAGGACCCAGCTCTAGTTTGGCTCCTGGATCATCATCATCTTCCTCCTCAGTTACATTATACCCAGAAGACTCATTCACTTTTTTGCCTTCACTCTTATCATGCTCTTCTTTTTCTCCTCCCTTCTCTTCATGATCAGAACCCATATTTTCTTATTACAACTTGAATAATAATATCATCAACAGCAACGAAACAGGGATTAAAAACTCATATAAAGAAAAAAATCATGCACAGGATGAGATTATACGAAGGAGATAATTCAAAGTGAAAACTGATGGGTATCTGGGTGTTCCCAAGACGACACAGGGAAAAAAATGAAAGAGAATAATCACGAAAAAGCCTACAACGTAAAAGACACTAAGAAAAAAGGGTTGTTTGTTTGGTAGTAGCTTTTGTGTGGTCAACAAAAGAAGGGAAAAAGTCTTGTGGTGATCCGAAATAGTGTCATTATCTTTGACTTGTGACAATATCCAGTGTAGACAAAATTGTTTTCTTGGTATATTTTGTTTTGTTTGGCCAACAAACCTCATTCATTAATATTTGTTCTGGGCTGCTTAATTACATGTGTATCCGAATTAGTGTTTATTATCTTATGCCCTCCTAACACATATCAAGTATTATCAACACAATATTATACTTTAACATTTATTATTTTCTAGAGTATTCTTCTATCATTTTTTGAAAATTATATATATAGTTTAAATTATAAAAAATGTTATACCGATCCACGTCCGCAATCCACCAACATGAACCGTTGCACAGTGTTCACTCTATCATGTCTTAGAGAACTTTTTGGCCTACATTAATTAGAAAATTATAAGTGGCTATTTGGTATAGTAGTTAGGAGCTTAATATTTAAATATTAATGTAGTTCATTAAATTATATTTTAATAATAATTATTATAATTATGGAAATGATAAAAATTTACAAAAAATTCATACCCTTTTTAATATTTATACATTCTTAAGTAATTTTAATAAATAAAATTCAAACATAATCAAAATTCTCAAAGCTACTTGTAAAAAAATTATCTAAATAGAACAATATCACGTTTAACCAGTGACACTTTTAAAAAATCGTGATATTCACAAATATTTAATTCACGTGATATTAAAAATATATCATGTGATAGAATACGAAACTTAATTATATAATTAACACTATTTTATTAAATTAATTTATGAATAAAATGTTAATTAAACACCCTTAAAATTGTTATCGTGAAGTATTACCTCATATTTTTAATATACTAATTAATTGAAAGGCTATATTTGGTTTAGAGGTGCTCAAGGGATGTTGTAGAATTGAGACAATCTCTTATTGGTCCTGTTCTGATGAATAGGGATGGATCAAATTTTTTATCCTTTTCCTGTCCCATCCTGAGCGGTATCTTGGTCTTAGTCAGGATAAGATAAGACCAGAACTAGGATGTCATGATTATTTTTTTTAAAAAAAATACAAAATTGATTTTTTTTAAAAAAATTGAACCTAAATGAAAAAATCACTGGTACAAAATATGTTTTTTAAATCCCAATTTTTAAACTGGTCCTTGTGGAGACAGTCTAAAAAATATGACCGGTGGTATTTTTATAAATAAGATAAAATAGTTACACTGGATTAACATATCACCAGTGTAAACTATAATTACTACGTCGGATACTAATATCAATAGGTGTAGATTAATTGCGTCATATATTGACTCTTCAGTTTCTTGTCTATGCTTTCCCGCTTTTTTTCTTTAACTTCTTCATACCTTGTGAAAAAGCTTTTAGAACAAATGAAATGTAGCATTTTTATAAATAAAATAAAATATTTACACCGGATTTAAATTGAACTGGTGTAAAATATACATAACCAATGTTAAATATACTATATATTTTGACTCTTCAGTTTCCTGTCTATACTTTACTGTTTCTTTTCTTTAACTTCTTCATACCTTACAGAGAAGCTTTTAGAACAAATGAAAGGTGACATGTTTGTAAATAAGATGAAATTTTGACACCGGATTTACATTGAACCGGTATAAAATATATATAACCGGTGTTAAATATACTTTCTATTTTGACTCTTTAGTTTGCTGTCTATGCTTTCCCGCTTCTTTTCTGTGTAACTTCTCAGGCCGTTTATTTCACTTCTTCAGTTCCCAACTTTTATACTCATTATGATAGAAGGCCAATTGCATGCTTTGATATTCTTTTTCTAAAATCGTTCTTATTTCTCAACCATATGTATATAATTCCTATGATCAGTACTTTTGTCCCATCACTTTATCTTTGCTTTATTTTCTTTCCTTCTATCTGAACGCACTAATGGCTTTTTCCTCACACACACCTCCTTCTCCGTCGCATAAAAGAAATAGAGAAGATTTTGAAGACAAATATCCTGACCCTTACTCTGTAGTTCCTTCTCCTCCTCCCTGGTTATCACTTTAATAGATTGTTTTGAGGAACTGATCATGCGCTTCAATGGTCTTGAGGACTCAGTGGAAGAACTGTATGAGAAAGTTACTAGACTGAAAGACAGTTTCAGAACTTTCCACTCAGAAGTTCGTGCTATCAACAACATGATAGCTTCTATCATCCTGTTGATCTTACCCACTTTGATGAATCCTAGACCTCTGAGTTTGATGAGTAGTGAAAGCTTGTAACCTTTATCTGCTGCCCCTTCTATTTTATTTTTTGTACACTTAATGAATATATTCTGATAGATATTATGTTTGGAAATTTCATACTTTTGATGTAAAGTTATTAGTAAAGCTGAATGACTGAAGTTTCTTATTCTCTATATGAATGAAGTTTCTCGTTCTGATGACATGTTATTTTATTTTGCAAAAAAAATGCAATAGCATGAAACTGGACATATCAATGTCCATGTAGGATATAATGGCTGGTTTAAAAAAAGTTATTTCTACACCAGTGTTTCACTTTATCCGGTGTAGATTATACCTTTTAATTTAATCGAAAGCCCCTTCGCGCCTCCCATCTGTCATTTTCACTTGTTCGCAAGTTTAAGTCTTTTTGACCTTTCACAGTCGGTGAGTTTTGTTTTGAACTCCTTCTCTCGAGAACTGAAAATTTATGCACTACTGGCAGTACCTCTGTTATTTATGCTGGATTCAATAATGTCATTTACTTGTTTTATTTGATTCATTGCTGCAAGCTAGGTTTTCTTGTTTTCTATTTTTCTAGTTTTTTAGTCTTCTATAAATATAGACCGTAGTTAGATAAATGCTAAATAAATAAGTGTTGTATATGCTGAGGGGGTAAAGGAGTTTTTAGATTTTGCTAAACAGAACGGTGATGATGATAATGGAAGGTTTTATTATCCTTGTGTGAGTTATTTGAATGAGAGGAAACAAAGTCCGTAGATATGTACACTCATCTAATTTGTGAGGAGTTCTGCAAGAGTTACACAATATGGGTATGGTATGGTGAAAATGTGGAAAGTTCGAGTGCATCTGAATAGTTGGAATAGACCTTTGATGATAATATGGATACTGATGATTGGGTAGAGGACGTGATTTGTGATATTAGAGATGATGCTTTTATGCAGTCACATGCATATGGTACTATGTGCAATGATGCACAAAAACCTCTATACCTAGGGTGCAGAAAATATAACCTGTTGAATATGGTGTTGAGATTGGTAAGTGTGAAAGCACGGCATGGGTGGAGTGATAAAGGTTTTTCAGAATTGCTTGAGTTATTGCAAGACATGTTTCTAGAAGAAAATATGTTACCCAAACGCTACTTTGAGATTCTGTATTGGCAACATCTTCAGGTAAAGCACTGTATTGATGTCATGCATGTAGAAAAAAATGTGTATGACAACATTTTTGGAACATTTCTCAACCAACATGGTAGTTCCAAAGACGCTTTGAAGGAAATATTAGATTTGCAAGAAACAGTAATATGTGAGGATTTATATCCAAGGCCAGATGGTGAGGGGAGTTATTATGTTGAAGAGATTAATATTTTGTCCAAGGATGAGAGAAGAAGTATTTGTGAATATTTACAAGGAATCAAAGTTTCCTCTGGGTACTCATATAATCTTAAGAAGATTTTGTCGACAAAAGATTTGAGATTAGTAGGTCAAAAGTCTCATGATTGTCATGTCTTGATGCAACAATTACTCCCAGTAGCTGTTTGAGGAATCCTTTAAGATGATTTGAGACACATTGTAACCTGACTTTGCTTCTTCTTCAATGCTATATGTGGCAAAATCTTTAAGACTAAAAAGTTGGATGAATTGGAGCTCGAGGGTTATGTTATTTTGTGCCAACTTGAAAAATTGTTTCTTCCAAGCTTTTTTGACATCATGGTGCACCCCATCGTTCATCTAGTGTGAGAGATAAAGCTGTGTGGCCCTGTATACTTACGATGGATAAACCTATTTGAAAGATACATGAAAATCCTTAAAGGGTACATGAAGAATCCAAATCCGCCCCAGGCATCCATTGTTGAAAAATATATTTCTGAAGAAGCTATAGATTTTTGTCAACACTACCTGTCTAAAGTAGGATTTACCGGTCTCACTAAACCCCATGCCAAACAGGGGGTCAATGTGGAATGTTGGTGAAGAGTGTTGATCGTAATGAATTACAGCAAATACACTTACACATCTTGAATAACATTAATGAAGTTCAAACTATATAGTTGATCATAAAGAGCTTGTCCGAAAACAAAATAATAGAATGACAGAGTAAATGCTGATTAGAGAACACAACAAATCTTTTACACATTGGTTCAAAGAGAAGGCTAAAAATGATGATTGTGTATCTGACTTAGTTAGATGGTTGATATATGGTCCTGAATTTAATGTGATATGTTAGAATTCATTTGACGTCAATGAGTATTCCTTTTATGCTAAGTCCCTAGATGATAAAAGTAGCATGCAGAATAATGGTGTTATGTTAGTGGATGAAGCTATGCACTTCTCTAGTTTAAAAGACAATAATCATAAATTAGCAGCTATCCTTTATTATGGCATCGTTGAGGAGATTTTGGATTTGGACTACACCAAATTCACAGTTCCCGTATTCAAATGCAAGTGGGCTAATATAAACAATGGTGTTATGGTGGATCGGTTAGAATTTATACATGTTAATTTGAAAAGTATAAGTTTTGAGAATGAGCCTTTCATTATGACAGACCAAGCAAAGCAAGTGTTCTATATCACTGATCCGACAAATAAAAGATGGTCTGTCACTCTCCAAGAAAAAAGGGTTATTGACGATGATAATTCAATTTGTGAGACCCCTTCATTTTCAATAGGTTTACCAAAATTGAATGAAGAAAAAGTGGATTTTGATTGATTTTTATGTGATTGCATATATTGTTTTGATGTAATAATAGCACAAGTATATTGTTCTGATTGCATATATTATTTTGTTGTAACTTACAATTGATGGGTTAATAAAGGATTGTCTAGAAAAAAATTTAATCTGGTTGTACATGTTATCGGGAGTAAAAAGTGATTTGAAAACTTTTTACACCGGTTATACATGTTATCCGGTGTAGAAATTATTTTGAATTTTAAAATATTAGTCGTTTCATATTCAAAATATAATTTTTACACCAGATTTAAATGTTAACTGGTGTACATAGTCTTTAATGAAAATACTTTATCGAAACCCGCCCTTTGGTGCGTCTCTTCCTTTCTCATTTCTCAGGTTGTATGCAGTCTTAGTTTTCACGTCTTCTATCATTACACCAGCGTCGTGCTTTGTGGTTTTTGTCTTGCTTCATTGTGGTTAGTCTTTCTTATCTGTTCTTGCTCTCGTTATGCTTTACCGTGTACGTGTTCTGGACACTTATTTTCTTGTGTACGTGCTTCGCCTTTTACGTGTTCATTGAATCTAGTTTTATAATTTTTTACGATAAATACTTTCACTTCTTTCCATCGATAAATGCTTGCACTTCTTTTACTGTGGTCAGTCGTTCTTCTCTATTTACCATGTTTGTTTTTGTTATTACGTATATAGAAATATAGGGGGTAGTGGTAATCAGAATGAGGCTAGCGATGCTCCAAGTGACTCTAAGCAAAGGAAGGGCAGAAGTGCGACGCAATTGAAAGATATTTCGAAAGAAAGGATGGAAGGGAAATTACTACCGATTGAGTTTGACACACATTGGCACCCAATTGGTGAACACATGATAAAGTACATGAGTTATGTCAGCCTCCTAGCAAGCAACAAGACTAATATCGCCATACAGACTTGGGATGCTGTTGATAATCATGTGAAGAATCAAATTTGGGACTCTATCCAGGTATAAGAACTGCCTATTATATATTGTATGCAGACCAATACTGAAAAATGTAACTATTTTTTCATAACTCTGATTTCAATGGAAATTATTATAGCTCACTTACGATGTTCCCAATAATGAAGTCTTAAAGAAGAAGACGTTGTTTTATTGCACTGAGCTTTGGAGGGCATTCAAGACACAACTAGCTCGTCAGTATGTGCATGGCCAGGACAAAGATGGTCAGCCTAATTGTTTTAGTAGTCTAATAATATTATTTCTTTTACTTGCTCTTTTTATGTTATAGGTTGATCTTAAACAAGAAGAAGCCCATGGCTCTTTCAAGTCAGATGGTAGAAATGGCATCTTGACTGTTGCCATGGGCAAGCAAGATCATGGGGGTCGTGTCAAGGGAGTTGGTCGAGGTGTTGGTATAAGAGATTTTTTAGAGCATCTTCACGACATTCCCCATATGTCTCGAGGGCAGAGCTGGAATGACTCTTATCCACCATAAGGGAAGATGCTAAGGTAGAGGTTTAGGCAGAAGCTAGGGCACAGACAGAAGCTTCAATTTAGGCACAATTATAAGAGGGGTTGGCAAAGATCAAGGAAGAAATGTTGTTCATTTTGACATCAAGGCAATAGGAGCCAAGTGCCACCCAAATGCTCTCACATGCAGCCCGTCTTAGCACTAAAGGGAGTTGTTGCATGGCCAAAAAGGTGTCAGAGGATGCTGAACCTTGTGATCTATATGTGGAGGATCCTATCAAAAGGTTAGTGGCATATAATTCTATCCATATCTTAGGAAAAACTGCCCACCACATCTAAATTAAGGACGATCAGTTAGGTAGCAGTTGAAGACCTGATATTTGAAGATGCTCTTGTTCTAATTTTGACTGATGAGGTGAATATTGTGAGTCAAGCAAAAGGGACTTTTATATTTTGGCAAAAGCATCTTGTTTAAGATCACTTCGTGTCATCCCCAAGCGAACTTCCCACACCTCCCAATTTGAGTTCCATGCAATGTGTGATCCAATTGGCATATGGAGAAATGTTCCATGTGGATGCATTACCTATGTATTCAGTTGTGGGTGACACGGGGGCTGCTGCCTTTGTTGACCATGCAGATGTGAAATCGGTTATCACTCCTATGAATGAACTAACCTCCGGGTGCATCCAAGTGTTTTTAATGTAAGTCTAATTTAAATATAAATATATATAATAACAAAATTCATGCAAGATGGTGAAACAAGGTTTGTTCAGATTCTTATGCCAATTTTAGATTTATTCAAAAGGGATCTCCCAATCTTCAAGTCTTGAGTATATTGCAAGGAGGCTTGGTGAAACTGATATTGATTATTTCTTCGCACCATATATGCAGGAGTAAGAATAATAATATTTCAGTTTTTTTTAATACTAGATTTGTATTTGCATAATGCTAATAATTATTATTGTTTAATTATTTTCTACAGCAGCTATTGGCAATTGATCATACTATGTAAGCATACTTATACAATTTTCTTCTTATGCCCCCTCCACTATAAGCCATCGGTTTATGCCAAGAAGATTATGAACATGTGAGTTTTCTCCTTACAGAACAATGGTGTTTGTAATAAATTAAATATGGTCTTTGTAATAAAATGGTTACTAAGTTCATAACTTTGGTCATAGGGCTATGAGGACGTTTGCAATTGCAAGGGGTCTTAAGAAAGCTAACTCGGTGAGGGACCCTGAATAGATCACACGGAAGGTAATAAAAGTGTTAAGTATTATGCTCTACACAGTTTTTTGCTGATGACACATACTTTTGTTCTTGTTAATATTACAGAGTTGGAGGCAACCCAAAGAAAGCAATTTGTGCGGATTCTACATGGTTAGACACATGATCAATATCATCTTGTCAAATAGGACTGACTTAACTGAGGAGGTAAATTATATTTTTAATGATTTCATATATTTTTGGTCAATTTAATATATCTTAGTAATGCTTTAGTTTCTTTTATTTTAATTTGATATTTCAGATGTTTGATCAATCTGACCCATTTCCTGAACAAAATATTGAGGACCTGCGCAATATTTGGACTGAGTTTTTTGTTCAAATCATCCATTCTCAATAGTATTTATCATTATGTACCAGAATACATTTTTTTTATTTTTCTGTTCAAATGATTGTATTTTTTTATTAAATTTTATTAAATGAATAATGTAATAAACAATTGAAGATTTGTCTATATTATCTTGAACTTTGCCTGAACAAAATATTGAGGACCTGCGCAATATTTGGACTAAGTTTTTTGTTCAAATCATCCATTCTCAATAGTATTTGTCATTATGTACCATAATACATTTTTTATTTTTCTGTTCAAATGATTGTATTTTTTATTGAATTTTATTAAATGAATAATGTAATAAGCAATTGAAGATTTGTCTCTATTATCTTGAACTTTGCCTTTGCTGCTGTCTCTTTCAGTCTATATATATGGGCAGTTTATTCATGAAGCTTCAAGGGATGTGGTTAATGAAACAATATATTCACCGATAATAGTATAACCAATATATGTAAATATGACAATATATACACTGATTGTCTTTATAGTGAGGTGTCAAAAATTCATTAATCTATACCGGGTGTAAACACAGCCGGTGTAAATAATTTATTTATCTACACTGGGTGAAAACACAACTGGTGTAAACAATTCATAAAACCATTCAAAAAGGATATGTTCAACTAGTGTAGATATTAGTAAATTCTACGCTGAATTTCAAAAAGGACCGATCTAAATTCTACACTTTCTACACTGGTGAACTGCCCGATTTGAAAAGTGTACTCTTTCTAAATAGTTTGTTTCTACACCAGTCATTATCCGATATAGATCACAATTTTTAACCGATTTAGAAAGCATTTTTTGCGGTAGTCAATAGAGCTTAATGAAACAAATGAGTCATAAATTCATACATTATTTAACAATTTTTTGGTATCATCTTAAAAATGGAATATAATTATTATATGTATTAATATTAATATTATAAAATATATACTAATATATACAAATAAATTAAAAAATAAAATAAATAAATAAATATATTCGAGATGGGACATGATTGGGATACCCTTGTTCTGTCTTGAACACCGCTTTTGTTTTATCCTGATTGTGATCCGGACTAAGACAGAACAAGTTGAGCACCTTTAATTTGACTTTAAATATAAGACCTTAATTGATTTTATATATAACATTTATCATTTTTTTAAAACTAATTTACCTAACTTATAAATTGATATATAATCTAATTTTATATATGAATAATTTAGGAAAATCACGTAATATTTTTTATAATTAACTTATTTATTTAATTTTCTTAATTTACTTAAATTAGTTAACAAAATCTTATAAAAATGATTGGAGGGAATATCATTTATATAAAGAGATAGATGGAGAATGATTAGTATATATCTCCTTACCCAAGAACCCAAGATAATGTGGAGGAAACACAATAATAACCTTCATCATGGTTATTATCATTATCTGTATTAGCCTTCAATAACTCAATCTTAATTAAAAAGGATTGGTGTTTGCCTGCTTTATCTTCTTCCTTGATCTCTCTTAATGTTAAAGCATGGGATATCATCTACTATAAATACAAAAGTTTGAACAAGCTTTATTGTCATGGAATCATCTACCATATTGATACATTTTGTAGGATGAAAATGTTTTTAATAGAAGTTAAAGTGAAAATAGAAATAGAATTAGAGATAAACTTTAAAAGTTTATTTGATAGGTTAAAAATTAGTATATAATTGATATATAATATTTTTTATAACTTGGGATAAAATATTTTTTTATAATTTAAGAATAGTTAAAATTGTCTAAAAATTTTATAACTTAAGGTAAAATAGTCTATAATATTTTACTTTTATTTTCCCTATCTCATTTCTTAACTTTTTTATGGAACTTAAATAGCTTAAAATATTAAAAATAGAATGACTTTCATCGTACCAAATAAGATTAATGTTTAATTATACTTTTACTTTCACTTCTATGCTACCAAACATGTTTTAAGGATAACTCTCAAAATGAATTATTATGGAGAAATAAATCAGAAACTCTTTTCAATGCTTAATAAGAGCCTCTTTATTCTATATTCATAACTCTGGTATGTCTCACAATCTATTATGTCAAGAAACATTTCATTTGTATCTCTGCTCAATCCTATTTTTCGTTGGCTATCAGCTATCACTTGGGAGGAGATTTTGACATTTTTTGATGTTTTTTCTTTCACATGTGTCAAGACTATTACTTTACCTTATTTTGTTAAATTTTATATGGGTGTTTTGACCACATGTAATTTGTCACACTCATGTTTACTTAATATTATTTTGTGTTGAATAGAGAAAAAGAATGATTAGTATATGGCTTGATTTAATGAACTAAAAATAGTTTGTGGAGTATCAAAATGCCACGTGGTCGTGGTTAGCCCCTGGGCATCAATCTGTATTCTCTTTTGCTTCACGCGAGTGAAGGGAGTAGCCCCTCTTACTGTCACTGTTCACTGTTGCCATTTCCCTCTTCTTCCTTGAACTGTAAGTTCAGAGGCTCTCTCTCACTTCGTTTTGCTCTCATCGTTTCCTCCTATTTTCACCGGGGAGTAACACCGACGGTTTCTTGTTTTCATTCTATCCGTTTATTGTTTACTGGTTATTTTCTTTGGTGTTTCTTACCATTTTGTGCAGCAAGTTTCCTCCCCTTACCATACTTAATACCAGATTTCAAGTACTACTGGAAAAAGAATTTTTACTGCGGATGAGAGAGGGTATGATCTTTGCTAAATATAATGGCTGAATTATGGAACTAATTTGTGATGATCCCTGGCATAGGTGTTTTCAAACGATTGAAAATAAAAAAGAGAGATAAATTCAAAAACATCAATGGAGAACCCAATTTTCCAGTGAGCCTAATCTGCTGAGATTTTAAGTTTCGTCTCCTCTTACTGTTGAGTTAGACTACGGGCAAGTGGGATAATTGTTTTGATTGATGTTGGTGGAAAAGTGATATTTTAGCCTTAGCACTTTGTAGACTAATTTTTTAATATAAGTCTAGTCTATAAATATTTGTAGCCTAACCTGAAATCTATTAAAACAGCATATTTTATAATTATATTGTCAAACCTTAATAACATGCCTCTGTAATAGATTTCCTAACTGTCTTCTGTAATAGGCCTTATAACAAGTTTTTTTGTATATTAAATTTTTAAAAACTATAAATAAGATTTTCAAAATATTAATGATTTTAAAATTAGAAACTATATAATTAACTAACAAAATAATATGAAACAAACAAAACAACAATAATTATAATAATACAATTAGAACAATCTAACGTAAATCAAAGTAAAACTATTAGCTACATCATGAAATCTTCAACGTAATTTTTTCTTCTTGCTCGAACATCTTAAAAAGAAAAAATAAAATGTATATTATTAGATCATAAAATAATTGAACAAATAATAACAAATAAATAGTATTGTTTTTTCAATACAAATTTTATACCTTTGATTTCTTCTTTAAACCATACTTGTTATGAAGCTAATATCTACCATAAATAAGTGCTTCAATTGATTCTTCATTTAATCTAAAATGATATTCATCAATAACTCTACTTCCAACACTAAAAGTGGACTATGATACCACAGTGGAGATTGAAATAGATAATATATCAGCAGCCATCTTGGATAAAATCTTAAATTTAAGACTATTATTTTTTCACTATTTTAAGGAACTGAAAGAGTTAAAACTATCCTTCGAAATGTAAGCAGCCTCTTCAAGATAAACTTTTAATTTTGATTTCACTGGGGGAAGTACTTGCTTTTCACGAACAATGCTCATGAAATGATCAAATTTAGAAACTTTAGAAGGATAAGCTGCATTAGCAGAAGAATTGTTGCCAACATCAACTTCATTTATTGTATTTGTCTCTTCCTTATAGTTGGCAATATACTCATCATACATATATTCCAAAGCCTTCACTACTTTATCTATATTGTCAGAAGTCACATAATTAGGCTTATAAACTGAAGAAAAACAATAATTCAAACCATATAATTTGTATTTGGGATCCAAAACACTTGTTATTGCCATTACCATATTACATTTCCCCCAATATTTGTCAAACTTTTCTTTCATTGAGGCCACCATTTCTCTTAAGAATAGATCTTTATCTTCTATGGTTTTATCAATTTCTTATTTCACTCTCCAAACTTTAGGAAGGTACAAATTTATAGTAGGATACTCGCTGCCTGAGATGACATTAGTGGCTACATCAAATGCTTCTAAAATTATACAAATCTTCTCAACCTTGTTCCAATCCTCTTATGTTAGTGCATACTTGTAATATGGCTCTCTTTCCTTATAATCGGGAAAAACAACCTTCAATTTTAAAGCAATGGACAACATCCTATATGTAGAATTTCACCTAGTTAAACAATCAATCATAAACTTCTTTTCCTTCAAACATTTTTCCTCAACAATATCATAAAATACTTTCAACATTGCATCATTATAGTTAACATATTTTACACTCTCACAGACATTATGTATAATATCTTTAATGCTACTAAGGCCATCTTGTACCAACAAATTTAGTATGTGTGCACAACATCTAACATGAAACAAGTTACCACCCAAAGGTAATGAACTACTAAGTGTCAAGGTATCCTTCAGAACCCTTAAACAATAATCATTATAAGTCATATTATCAACTGTCACAGAAAATAATTTGTTATCAATCCCCCAAGCCTTCAACACTTGAAAATAGCATCTACTACATCAATTCCCCTTCTTGGAGCAGGAACTTTCACAAAATTCAGAACCCTCTTTTGAAGATTCCACCCCACATTAATGAAATGCCCAGTAATAACCATGTATTCATCTACTTGGTGAGTTGATTTCTACATATTAGTAGTCAAATTAATCTTGCTCACACCTTATAATAGAGCCTTCAAATGTTTCTTTTGTCTCATATATAGCTAAACAATCACTTCTAGCTGTCTTACGAGAGATTTTTTGAAACTCAAAATTTGCATATTGGAAGCTCCACATCCAAACTTCATCCTCAACAATGTTAAAAGGATGATCATGCACCATGATTGTAGTAGCTATTATTTCCCTCATCCTTTCATTGGAATATCTAGCAATCGGTGTCAGAAATTGATTGATGTGCATATACGAAGGTTGAAATGAAATAGTGGATTGCTTTTTTTTTTTTTGTGAAGAAACATACAACTTCCTTTACAAGCATGTCTTGGCATGTCTCCAAAGATGGGTAGTGCTAGCTCCCTTCCCAGAGTACGAAAATATATTTTTGCAATACTTGCATTTACCTTTGACCCCATTTTCAGTTTCAACTTGATCAAAATCATCCCATATAGCTGAGGTTTTTCACCTCTTCTCTGTGATGACACAATCATCGCCATCATTTTCATCATTAGTTTGTTGAGTAGACTCTGTCTGTATTGGTTGATTAACCTCAATAGCATTAGGAGGAATTAAAGTTGATGATATTGTTTCACACTCAATTGGAGATGATATTAACTAAAACTAAAAATAAAACATAATTTATTTGTTATGAAAATAAAACACAAAACATAGACAAAGGATATCAATATGGAATATGAAAAAAATATGAAACATAAACATAATCTATTATGAAAATAAAACACAAAATATAGACAAAACACAAAACATAATTTATTTGTTGTGGGCATGTGGTGTAACAGAGAACTAAAAATATGAAAAAAGCTCACTTCCAGATTCTAATTAGGCCAAAGGAGGAAATATATATTATGATGACAAACAAAGGAGGAACTCCGTTAGTTATAACAGCAATTACTTTTGAGTGATAAAGAAGATCTAAAATGAATAAAATCCTTTCAAGACTGCAAATGCAAGTTAAAAATCTCATATAAAATGTAGTCAGATTTGGGAATTCATTCTCACTTTCTTTAACCAGTTGAAAAGAGTACAATTTAATCATAAAAATCAAATTGCACAAAGAAAGGATAGTACATAGTTCATGTGAAGATAACTACAAGATATCAAGTTTTAATGTTTAGAGTGAACACATTCAAAGTAGCAACCAAAGGAAAAGATTATAGAAACCAAGTTGATGCGTCAACTCGGATCAGTTGCTTCGAAATGCTTGGACAAAGAGAAGATGGATCAGTGCAAGTAGTAACTTACAGTAGGCACATTCACAATGAGTACCATAAGTTAACAAAACTGACACACTTTCAAGGAGATATATGTGTGTGTGAAGAAGAATATTTCAATATGGACAATCTTCCTGATTTGATAAATCAGTTTCTTCTGAGTACAAAGATAATTGGGTTAAATCGGCAAACTGAGACGTATATGCTCATCAAGTGCAGCATCAATGTACAATGTCAACAAAAAGTTCAACATACAATAGCAGCTTCACATAATATACAACACATAACAAGTGTAGAGCAAAAGCAGACATCAATTACAATATAAAGTAATACTTAGAAACTTCGTTCATGGAAGATTACAATAATAAGCACGGTGAGCCATATCTTTGAATATAACCAATGATCAAATTCCCATAATACAGTGAAAACTCAATTTTCTAAAGGTTTGAAACATCACTTTTTTCATTAAAAATATGACATTTGAACATTTTCTTAGCATCTCATTTTTCACCTAAGTTTAGTTATAAAAATATATAGATGAAATGTCAAATTGACTAATACCTGTGGTGGTTGAGATGTTCATTTGACCCAACTCATACAAACCATTGAAAGCTTCAAATTTTAACTAATACCCCACTCAAACAAAATGAGAGTGATGCACAGAAGACAGAGTAACCATTCTTACAAGTTCTTACAAGGATCAAATAGAACAACAGAACATCAGCATATCAGCTCAACACCAGCATTCATGGCAACAAAATCACAACAGAATCACAAACTGAAGTAAACGAATAGGATTCAAGAACATTAAAATAGTGAAAGAAGAAGAGAAGGAGCGACAAATTGGATTTTGAGAAGGTGCATGACGAGTCGACGATGGTGAAAGTGGAATATGAGAAGGTGGAGATGCGACGACGGTGGAGTCTTGACGAAGGTGAAGGTCTGAAGTCTAAAGGTGTGCGATCTAAAGGTTAAGCAAGCCGTGAGCACTGAGAAGCGAAACACCTGTCAATGAACTGTCGATGCCACAAGCTGCAAGCCGTGAAGGTTTAACCGTCGGTGACCTTTGAACTCTGAACTCCTACAAAGTCTGAAGGTGCCGCAAGCTGTGAGAAGGGTTGAATCCTGCAATCGTAAACTACACAAATGCAATGAAGGGTCAGAGGGGGAATTAGGGTAGAGATTTAGAGATTAAGGTTACAATGAGTATAAAATTAAAAATTAAAAATAAAATTTATAATAATAAGTTTTAATTTGATGGTTTAATTGTTGAATATTGTCCAATAGGTTAGGAGTTCGACATTTACCTATTACATTATCATACTATATTTATTTTAAATTACAAGTTTAGACTTGACAAATTTAACAGACTTCTTACAGAGTATGAGTCTAACCTGTTAAATAAAATAAATTATTATATATGCCTGTGTATTTTTTTAAAATAGACTAAGTTAGATTAGGCCAAATGCAGATTAAGTCATAAATCCTTGATAGGCTGAATGATATATTTTTACCCCTAGTTATAACCTAGTTGACCTGTAATTTTAATATGAGGAAGGGAACCATTTCCATTTCCTATATACCAACAGATTGAATTTGAAGTCCTTATGTGAAGCTTTTCGTGGCCCCTTTTATTCAACGTATAAATTGTGGTTAGCGTTTAAATTAATTATTAAATTATTTTTTATATTAATATTTAAACTAATTTATATATTATAGAGGTCAATTTAAGTAAATAACAAAAATTAATAATAAAAGAGTAGAAGGATATCATTAATATGAAAAATGCTCCCAAAGATTGATATCATTCATTAATATATTAATATATTAAAATTATAACAATTATATATACTAAGTTTTTAATATGTAAAACTTTAAATAATTGCTACGATAATAATCAAACAATCCATAATTATATCTAGATTTAACATATAATTACACCAAGAATGATTAATGAATATATACTTAGCATGTGATAAATTAAATAATAAATAATTTATTCTTCTAATATGAATATTCAATCGAAAGCTTATAACTAAATATGCGAACGTAATATGAATAATCAATTATAAGAGAAAGCATATAATATAAAATAAAGAATATCAAATTATAAATTAAAATAATAAATCACAAATATATTTTGACTAAAAACCTAAATGTAACATACACCTAAGAAAATATAAATTTGTATAAAAAAAAATATCAAAATATAAAATTGTTTAACTTTTAGCTCTAAAGTATAACAACTCAAACTATTATATCTCTCCTCAAAAACTTAAAAATAAAATAGTGAAATTGTAGAAAAAATAAAGAAGATAATTATAGTAGTGGTGATTGGTGTTTTCTAAATAGTTCCAAGGTACTCTTTTTATATGTTTAGGCCATGACTTTGATATTTTTCTTGTAAATATGAAATTTTTTATTGATGGACTTTCTAAAAAAATAATAATTATATCTATTTATATTCAATATTTTTTTAAATTATCATATTTTCTAATATTTTTAAATAGAGATAATCCTTTTAACATAAATATCCTAAAAACAATTTAAATAAAAAATAATAGAATAAAAGAGATAAAATAATTAATAAAAAAATATAATACCTTTATCTATAATCTTTTAATTAAATTTAATTATTAAATATTAAAAAATTATCTTTCTTAAATATTATTAATATAATATAATATTATTTAAAATGAATCAATTAATATAATACAATATAAATATTTTAATTTTTTAATTAGATATTATAGTTTTTTCTTTTTATTTAATAATTTTTCTATTAACTTTTTTATATAATATAATTTTATAGTAGTTAATATTCATCATAATAATTATTTATTTATTTTTAATTTTTAAGAATATATAAAAATAAAATATCTTTATACAAAATAATTTAATAAAATAAAAATAAAAATAATAAAAATATAAGAATATGATATTTTTACTAAATTAATTTATATAATCAATTAATAGTAAATTTTTGAATGAAATTAAATTGTTAGAATAGGATTTATCAGCACCCAAAATGAAATTCCATGTATTTTCGCTTTTCCCTTCCTGGTGTTACCATGCATCTGAAAGCTGTAAACCTAGGGGATATTAAAAAAATAGTGAGAAAAAGCGAGAGAAGCTGATTGTACAACAATATCAGTTGCAAAACAGTCCGAGCTTTCGCCAGGAAAAACAAAATATAGAAGAGTCTGCAGATAGAAATGCCGGATATGGCGAGCTTACCGACAGGACTGTGGATGCTGAAACCACCACTTCCAGTTGCTCCTCTGTTGCGCTTCAATTCCAGGCAAGTATTGTTATTCGACTTCTTGACGTAATGGCATTTCTCTCTGTTCTGGTGTATTCAATTATTATTGTTTGATCCATCGTTGCTTGCAGGTTAAACTTCTCAAAAAGTCGATTTGACAAAGTCACCTGTGATTATTCGTGCTTAGAAGTATGTTCAATTTTCAGTCTCTATATTCGCACATTTTATTAATGTTGAATTTGTTTTTGTTAATGATCATTCTTTGATTATAACACAAAATCAAAGTTCCTGTTTTTAAGCAGTAGTCTCTTTTGACGATGTTTCTTGTCTGTACCACTTGTCTGGCTCTAAAGTTACTAAAGACTGCTTTGCTTTTCTTCATGCTTAATAGTACCACTACATAAATACACATTCTTCACTGGGTAAGGCATAGAATGACACTCAATTTTTGTTTAAATATACCTGGGTCTTTTGGGGCGGGCTTTGCTGGTTTAGCCTTTTCACCTTACTAACCTTTTATGGATTGGGTAGTCTATGTTGTTGTCTATTGCATCTAATTTGGATTTGGTTTTCCTCTAGAAATTATTGGCTTACTGAACAAATTTTATAAGAACTGGGTAGTTATTCAAAATCATGTCATATTTCATACTTTATGCGCGAGAATTTCCGCTTGCATTGGTTTTAAGAGGTCAATCTGGCTTTCTACTCCCAGCATTTAGTATGCAGAAGTTTATTTTTCATGTCCGAACTTTACTGATTTTTTTACTACTCCTAGTTGCGAATCTGTATAATTAGGGGCATTATTGTGAAAAAGTGCAGATAGTTACTATAACAATGTGATATTTTGCTTAAGGTTAGAGATGTCAGCTATCAGCCCCCGGGGACTCAGTTGAGCCTTTTGAAGTCAATTAGTTTTGCACTTCGTGAGAAAAGGTATTTATTGCCTTGTAATTTCATTCCTAAACATTCCGTATGTTTTTTGGAATGTTTTTGTATTCTATTTATTGACCTGAACTGGATTCCCCAATAATGTATGATTCCTTAGGCATTTTCCCTTCTTTAAACACAAACGAATTGATGATTTTCACGAAAACAGTTTTATGGATTTTAAATGAGGCTGAGATTCGTGATAGGTGAGGTTTGGGTAACTTCTAGATGACCAATTGGAGCTAACATGATATAAGCTACTAGCTACCACATCTTCTCTAAAAATAATTTCTTGAGGAAGTATTCTTGCAAAAGAATCTGACAGCTGGCGTCTACATGCTGGACACATTATATTTTCTGGACCTGGAACAAAGATTTTGTATGTTGGCTCAAGAGGTTCTAACTCGTTTCTGTCAATTGTCACAGTTTTGGCCTAATTTTTGGACAGAGTGGAAGTGGAAAAACAACTCTCCTGCAGGTCGGATTGTCCCTTCGTTTTAATGCAATCTGGTTTCTCAGCTGTTCACATCACTTGTCTTTTTGGTTATTTGTTAACGCTTCTCCCCATGCCCCCCTTCCTTCATTTAGCTTCTGGCAGGAATAACCAAACCAACCTCTGGTTCCATTTACACCCAAAAATATGATAATGATGGCAAGCCAAGCCAATCTCCCCAGCCATTGGTACCAGAAAGGGTTGGTATTGTCTTCCAGTTTCCTGAGAGGTACAAATATGAAGTAGTTTAAAATGGCACAATATTTTTTTACTCACTTTATAATGTGTTTATTCTTGAGTTGTGAATCTTGAACGGCATCATTTGACTTTACAAACATGGACCTAGTTGTTCTTCTTTCTGTCTCTAGCATATTGTGGAGGATTTCTTATTTATTCTCTTCCTTTATGTTTGTTAGAGACTATTTTAAAAAGCTATCGATGAGCCTTTGTTTATCAGCTTAACTTTTTGAGAATGTTCTTGATGAAGTCACTTTCCCCTGATACTGTTCTTAAGCTTAATCTTCGTTTACACGTGAATTTCAACCTAGGTACTTTGTGGCTGATAATGTGCTTGACGAAGTCACTTTTGGGTGGCCAAGACAAAAGGGTGACTATCAATTGAAGGAACATCTTGCTTTAAGACTTCAGAGGGCAATTAACTGGGTATTCATGCCTCTGTATTCTAGTGTATTCTTGTACTACTAATACAATTTTATTTCATTTTAACAAGCATTTATACCATTGTTTATGCCCATTATTTATCCATGACTATACAACAACAACAATAAGCCTTATCCCATTAAATGGGGTCGGCTATATAGATCATACGACGCCATTGTGCTCTATCAAAAACTAAATCTTTGGATAGGTTATTAACCAAGAGATCCCGCTCAATGACCTCTTTGAGCGTTCTCTTTGGCATTCCTCTAGTCCTTTTAACCGATGTCCATACTGTTTGATTCACCCTCTTCACTGGCGCATCCCTTGGCCTTCTTTGTATGTGTCCAAACCACCTAAGACGGTTCTCTACCATTTTCTCTTCAATAGGTGCCACTCCAACTCTTCCCCGTATATGTTTATTACGAATCTTATCTTTTCTTGTATGCCTACACATCCATCTCAACATGACTATATTTATCCATGACTATATTGCTTTTTAATGTATTTGCACTTTTCATAAATTATACTCTTCTATTCATAACTATAGGTTGGATTTAGTGGGATCTCCTTGGATAAAGATCCTCACGCCCTCAGTGGTGGTTACAAACGTCGCCTAGCCTTGGCAATACAATTGGTAAGAATCTACTTTTAATTTTAGAAATCTAGATAAAGACATGGAACTGGTAAAGAAATTATTTATACTGCTTCCCATGCATGGATGGAATCTACATTATGCAGACACATTTATGGAGTTGTTACAGGTAAGGTCTACCAAGTGCTTATTGGTTATATTCTTTTCCTCTTGTAATTTTCAGGTTCATATCCCTGACCTGTTGATATTAGATGAGCCTCTTGCTGGTCTTGGTATGAAAGTTATTTTGTTCCTTCTTGTTTATACCTTGTTGGTTGTCTTTGAATTTGCATGAATTTTCTAATATTTCTATCATTTACCCAATAAAAGTCTGTGCTTGTTGTAGATTTTAAGAATACACATTTTAGTTCTTTAATCATATTTATCCTCTCTTTTAAGCTGTGTCGAATACTGCTTTACTGTTCAGATTGGAAAGCACGTGCAGATGTTGTGAAGCTTTTGAAGCATCTAAAAAATGAGTTGACTGTACTAGTTGTGAGCCATGATTTAAGGTTTCTTTCGAGATATTGTCTATTTATTTTCTTATCATGTATGATGTTTATCTATTAAGTGCTGTTCAGTTTTTGTATGTTTTTGAGTGAGTTTGTCATTTGCTTTAGTTTGCAGTTTGCCAGTGTCACTTAGACATCTAGAAATTCAAACTTAGTTGTTCTTGATTGCATGGTGCATTCTCCGCTATTACTCATAAGAATAAACTACTCCTGTTGTTTCCACCTTTTCATTACCTCAATCGTTGGAAAGATTTTATTTTTATTTGCTTATTTTAAGACAGGTTTGAACTCATTTTTAACAGAAGTATCTCTCTCTAGTCTCTTTATCTGTTATGTACGGCTAATTTTTCTGATGCGCCCTCTTGTGTGCATTTCAGAGAGTTCGCAAGTCTAGCTGATCGTTCATGGAGGATGGAAATAGGTGGCAATCTTAGGGAGGAGTCACTACCATTGTGAAAATGGGAACATTCATTATCTTTCTTAGCAAGGATGCCACAAGGTTTGACCTCAGCTTTGAGTGCAATTTATGTTTTCAACTGCACCTTGATTGCATAAACAGGAATTCATTCAAGTAAAACATACGATAATTTCTTCTTTACCGATGACTTCTAGCTATCTATAGGAGTGATAGAACTATATATCATCATGATCACAAAAATCATATTGATATGAGATCTAAAAGGAAAACTCAACCTCTTTAAGGTATAATGGTGGGTTCTGTTTTGCCAACTTTAGTGCTTGTGCAGTCTCTAGGAGTTCAACCTCTGCAAGATAGATTTCAACTTTTTATGTTTGCACTGTCACACATCAATTTATCTTTATTTTGTTTAGTTTATCAAAACGACACTGGAGTGGTTGAACGACCTCCGGTTCCCAGTGAGGTTAGAGTTCACTTTAATGTCTCTAACATGCCATTACAACAATTTTCATCAATGAGGACAAGATGAGTCCTGAAAAGTCCTTGCTGTGAGGGAGAATTACTATGAGGTCCTAATAAATAGATTTAATTACTAAAAAGTTTCAAAATTTCTTGTCATTTCCTATACTGAAACTTATCATTGGTAGCTCCTTTGTTTTCATTGGGACTTTTGGGTAATTAAATCCCTTGGGACTTAGTTGTAATTCCCTCTAAATTTTTTCCTTGTGATCTGGCTGTTTGTTTTCACTTTAATGATATAGGAGCAATAATCACATATGTATGGATGGTATCCCCTTTGTCAAATTAGGTTAGAAATAACAGGTGCAGGACAAGGCCCTTCATTAGGACTGGTCTTGGGTGTTGTAGCACAGGAATAAGAATAATTCATCATAATCTATACCAAACCAGCAAGTGATAAGAATCAAGTTTATTTATTAGGAAGCTTTCATAAAAGTCAATCTTTATGTCAATACTGCAGCATATCTTACAAGTGAAGGAAGGTATCATCATTTTGAGCCAGAAGTTAGATAGAGGAGTAGGAACTATAGGAAGTACATGACTAATCATCCCTACAGAAACAACATTCAATGAACGATGGAATCATATATACAGGGATTGGAATATGCATGTGAATTTTTTGTACAGTGAAGCTAACTGTATATTTCTTATCTTTTTAGCTAGTAAAGGTCATGACTTGTCTAATTCTTTTGGAATATTTGATCATCCCCCACCTTTTGTGAAAGTGGTGGAGAATGATGAAAGATGGTTACTTTTTTTCTTCCTTGTTTTGTTGTAATGTTTTTGTTCATTGGTATATTCAGCCTCCATTAAAAAGAAAAAGTAGGAAGTGAGGACAAGGAAGGCAGAATCAATTCAAAAGAGTCAGACGAAAAGAAACAAGCATGTGGGAGCTATGGGTCATTTATGGGGTCGGTGGGAGATCATGAGAGGCCCATATCGATGATAGTATGCGACCATATGGGAATCCTGATCCCCTCTTCGTAGACAAACTTGGGATTTGTGATCCTAGGCAAAATCATTTTAGGATCATGGGATCCTTTTGTATAGTATAGGAAGGGCTGTTTCACACCCATTGTTTGTGGGTTCAACTGGCGAAAATATGAGATATGCGACCATTTGGAGCGTGTTCGATCCCTGGGAAAATACCATTTTATTGTGGTTCCAGTCGTGGCACTTGAAGAGACATCCTACCTCCTAGATATTTAGGTTTACGTTTGAGGGTAATAGACAGCTTGCCTTATCTAATATTAATGTCGCCTAATAGGAAGGAAGACTTCGTCCTGTCCTTAAATTATAGGTAAGCCCTAATTTATTAATAACATAGCTCACTTTAAACTCCAAACAGTACTATTTACATATATATTCTTCTTAAATTCTATTAAAAACATATAGATTTCTTTTCTTATTTTCAGAATTCATGAAGATCATAAGCTCCCGTGAAACTACCTTGAAATTATACAATCTTGTTTAAAACTTTGTGAAACGAGTGTGAGTGTGAGTGTGGGTGTGTAAAGAAGTATCATGGGACAACTCATTTGAAATGCTTGTCCCATAAATAATAAAAGTCAACTTTGTGAAATTTGATTTGGTAAAGTCAGGAATATACTATAGCCTGAGATATAAATTAAAGAAGAAAATAAAATCAATTAATTATTATAAGTATGGGTTGTCGGATATTATTATGATGCACAAGGGAGTATGTATTTTTGCAGGGCATATTAACCCACTAGCTCAACACAATTCCTAATAAGGTATGTCTTTAAAGTTCAATTTATATATTTTAAAATTAAATTCAAGTTAGTTATATATTTATATTTTCAACTTGAATTTATCATTTCTTTCCCATGTAGTATTTTGATGGCACATGCTGTGTACCATCAATGGGGCGCAACGAAGAAACTAAAAAATATTAATTTGGTATTGGTTATTTTAATTCTTTTATTGGTCTTTCTTTCCTTAATATTAATCTGTATTAGTTATTTTAGTTTCTTTTGTATTGTGTTGTTTTTTGCCAATTGATTTGGATACACAATATACTTTTCAAATAGGTTTTGGACTTTTGGTTTAATGTACATACATGAAATTAAAGCTAATGTAAATACTGTATTTCTCGTATGCTATGTTGGGGTAAATTGATTGTTGGAATAATATGATATACCAACAACTGTTGGTATGGGACTCGTTTTTATTATTCAGATTTAGCTTGTTATACCTAGTGGATTCAACTAGTGAAATGATAAGACATACGATTATTTGGAGTGTGTTCGATCTTTGAGGAATATTAGTTTTAGACAACTTTAAAGACATACCTTATTAGAAATTGTGTTAAGCTAGTGGGTGAGTTTTATTAATTGGATTAATGTTTGTTGGCTTAGTGTAATAAATTTTTATTCCTTTCATACTACGAAGAAAGCGTGATAGTTGAAGGTACGCTATAGGTTTTACGGTATTCTTATTTTGAGGACAAGTGGTTTAAAATATTTCATTTTTATAAGTAAAATAAGGTGGGCATCACGTTCAAATGCGGAATATATAGAAAAGTAGAATGTCTCAAGTAAGGTAAGGAATTTGATCTCACTCATCTTTTTTCCTTTTCTCCTCTCAAACATCGAAAATGGATTATTTGATTCTACGTTATCGACTTTGTCTTCGAATGCCAATAATCCTCAAAATTAAGCTCGATTATAACCATATATGAGAAAATAAATAAATGTTAAATATTGATATGCATCGAGAATTCAATCTTATAATTAAAAAAATTATTCTATTGAATCTTCTACATCGCTTGACTAACAATAGAATCATGCAATCGATAAATGTGATTATACTATTGTACATTGAAAATTCTCTCTTACAATTAAGAAAATTATTATCTTGAATCTTCTGCATAACTTGACTGATAATAAAGTCAAGCATTTACCAGGACGAAATTTCGGAGGAATTCTCATATATAAATTGAACGTTTCAACCTGTTTTTTTTTGAAAAAAATAACATTCTGTTCAGCAACGTAAATTGGCTCGCATCGACAATGGCGATATATGTGGGAGTATAAAAATACTCAGATGAACAAAGCGTTTATAAAAGCAGTCATAAAAAAACGTTTGCTTGGGATTTTTGATCGCCTTTGTTCACTTTCCTTCTTATCAAAAAAATCATTAAAACAAATTAAGTTTCAAATATGTTTTTTCTTAGAAATACCTCTTCTTCCCCCACATATATTTTTAACTAACCCTTAAGTTTGATATATTTATTTTGGATTTAACTAGAGATTTCTTGTGAGAATTGCAAGAGAAAAATATGTTATAACTTATTAGTTATTTATGATTATTATAAATTATTATTATAGTTGAAAATTTGAAATATTGTATAATTAGTTAATAAGATTATTGATTAATTACTATCATGAGGTTCAAAATCTTTTAAAGATAAAAGAAATTTATCATTATTATGGTTAGAAATTTAAAATATCATAGAATCAATTAATAGGATTACTAATTAATTACTATTATGGGGTAAATAATCCTTCAAAGATTAAAGTGAAATTACATATTAAAATTATTGATTACAGCTTATAAATAAGGTTAAAAATTTAAAATATTATGTAATCAATTAATATGATTACTAATTAATTATTATTATATGACTCAAAATCTTTTAAAGGTTAAAAGTAAGAATAGTGATTGAGATTATTGATTGTAATTTATAAATAATAAAATTAAAAGTATTGAGTTGAATTGATTTATACCTAATTTTAATTGAATGGATTATTATAAGATTTTTAATGGTAAAGTTAACGAAGATTGATGATTGATTGATAATAGGGATAGAAATTGGGGCTTTGTGAGTGTAGAAAGTGAGTGTTTGGAATAATGGATGGTCAGCAAGGTAAGCCACGTGGAGACAAATTTTATCCGACTCAGCTCACATAGCTTACCATGTGTGCAAATCTTGGTCAAAATGGAGGATTTAATGGTCAACGACTTCCAAGGTTTAAATAAGGCCACATAGCACTGTTTTTTTTTTTTTTCTAAAAAGGAGGATGGCGTTGGTCAGATTGAAAGTTTAGGAATACGAATTGCGTCTTAAAAAAAGCTTCTACGATAAAATTGCCTTTAAGTATTAATGGTTGAGTTCAATTAGAGATAATTCTACAAGTCATAAATAATTTTTTTATTTATAAGGTTTGAACCGTTAACCTCAATTAAGATTTGAATCAACCAGCAATACACACACACCCCCCACATAGCGTAGGAAGAATTATATTTCTCTAAAACTGGGTCAAATAAAGGTTTTATTTTCACCTCTTGTCATATTATATAGATGTTAGATGGAGACAATTATATATATGATGAATAGTTAGGGCTTTTTATATTTTTAAGTGAAAACCAATTTTTGGTTTTGAAGACTTGCTACATAGGAATACACTATCGTTGACCAACTATTTAAAAATTGGGCAACCGGCTGTTCTAATAATTTTATTTTATATTATATATATATACTTCTCATAATCTTAACGTAGGACATATTCAACTAATTTAATTAGATTAAAAAAATTAGTTAAATTAGTTCATATAGCATAATTTTGTTAAAAATATCTTACTTAACTTCTCCCCATTCTTTTAGTTGATTATTGTTGAAAGAATATTAATAGGAGTAATTTGAGAAATTGATAATTATAATAAATATATCTTATATTTAAAATTAAGATAAATTTTTTAATTAAATTATATATTAAAAGACACGGATATATTTACACACACGGTTTCGAGAGTCCAATAGAAAGTTCAAACAATATTTTTGTTCGCTTGCAGGTCAATGTTATAATTTTTCCTGGATCATTAATGCTTGATTTGCTGTGAAAGAGATGGTCAAGGAAAACATGGTCCTGGACCTGGTGGCAGGTAAAAAAAATCTTAAACAACACCTCACAATTTTAATATTTATTTATTAGAGAAAGATATAGTTTAAAATTAGTATATTAATATCAATATATATTATAAAAATCTATATAAAACTATATTAAATTATAAACAACAGATGAACCGTTTTGTTTATAATTTAAACTCCAATATATATATATATATATGGTTCCAAAGGAAAAGAAATACATATTCTTCTTAAATTCTATGTAAACCACATAGTTTATTTTCTTATTTTCAGAATTCATAAATTAAAGATAAGCTATCCCATGAAACTACCATGAAATTTACAAGCTTATTAATTAAAAATTTTGTCAAACGTACGTATGTGTGTGTGTAAGAAATTAATTAAGGGACAACTCATATGAAAGGCTTGTCCCATAAATAATACAAGTCAACTTGTCAGGAATATATTATAAGTATTGGTTGTCGTACAATATTCTGATATATATAAGGGAGTATGATATATAAATTAAAGAAGAAGAATTGGGAAATCCCAAGCCGAGAAAAACTCAAGATTTTAATTTACAGGTGAAGGAGAAAAATATGAATGATCATAATCAGCTTGAAATCTCTGTGGAAGAAAATGAAATAGAAAGTTGGAGAGAGAGATGCAACAGAAGAATCGAAATTCTGAAAGCAAGAGAGCTTTCAAATACTACTGAAGATCAACCTTCTCCATCAATAATACCAATTCATCAAGAGACATCTTCTGAAAATACTTGGGAATTACAAGAGGCTCTTCAAAATGGGAATTTGGATGAGTTCGTTCATGTGTTAGAGAACATATCATCATCATCGGTTTGTAATTTGTCTGCTATATTCGAACAAGTCTCTCCCTCAGGTGATTCACTTCTTCATGATGCTGTGTTTTTTGGAAGAGAAGAAATTGCAGAAATCATCAGTCATCACTTTACTCAGCTTCTCACCAAGAAAAACGTCTATGGCGATACCCCACTTCATGTTGCTGCAAGAAGATCAAACAGTTCGATTCTGATTCAAGTTATGCTCTCTGAATATGGATCAACGTGTGTTGCAGAGAATAATGAAGAAGAAGAAGAAGAAAGGAATATAACGAGAATAACTAATGAGTATGGGAATACAGCTCTTCATGAAGCAGTTTATAGAAATAATATTCAAGGGGCTGTTATACTTTTTGATGCAGATAAACATGTTGCTCAATGTTTGAATAATTTGAATGTATCACCGTTGTATTTGGCAGTTCAGAGTTCAAATGGGGAATTAGTTGATCTTTGGTTGGAAGCTGAAGATCTATTTCCAGAAAAATTTATGGATCTCCCAAGCAGCCATGGAATCTCTCCACTTCATGCTGCCATATCCACAAAAAATGCAGGTAAAAATCATATCAACTCCCATAATTAATTCAATTGTATTTTTGAGTTTGTCTGAAATTATTACATGAACTACAGATATGGATCCTTTTCAAACTTCTCAATATATATATCTCCCTCATTTGATTATTTATTTGATTTAATGGCTCATCACTTATTGTTATTACTTGAATGATTCTGAAAATAAGATTATATGCTCCTTTTACGAGTGCAGAAAAGCCTTTTTTCATCGGTTAAAAAAAAATCCTTTTTACAATGATTTCCAAATCGGTGTAGATAAACTGGTGGTAACAACAACTTGCGTAGAAAGGAAAAGAGAATTGCTTTTGAAAAATTAAGCGTTAATACAATGTTTGCTCCCTATAATTTATTTTCATTTTGGTTTTTGTCTCTATAATTTTAAACTATAAATTTTAGTTCCTTAAGAAGCAAAATAGTTTAGATTTTTATTAAAATATATGAATTAATATTTTAGATAGAAAGAAATTTGAGGGACTAAAACTTATAATTTGAAATTACATAGATCAAACTATATGATGGCAAACTATAAGAATCAAACATTTTCTTAACTCAAAAATTAATTATTTTCTAAAATGGTTGTTGTTTTAATGCATGTAAAAAGTTGAAATAGTAACTAGTGTAGAAAGTTAATAGTGTCATATCTTATTTATGAAAATATGACCTGGTCACGCTTTTTATACTATTTTTGTTACACCCGGTGTAAAAGGCTCGCTATATATTTAGTAATTAATTAAATAATATATTTAGTTTAATGCCACAATTAGTGATCTTATGCCACTAAACCAAATGAATGGTTAAATTGCGTATGAAAAGAAGTATTCAGAGAAAGAATATATTGAGAGGATCTATATCATATGAACTACTATAGGCATGTTTGGATAGTCTTTTGAAAAAACAAAGGCTTTTAGACAACTTTTGGATAAACTCTTTTGAAGAAGAGATCATGAAAAAATAGTTTTGAATTAATAAGTGTTTGAATTGTTATTACTAAAAGAATTTTTATGATTGGTAAATTATTAGAAATAATATGAGATAGAAAAAAAATAAATTAATAGATTTTAATGTTCATAACCTCTCTCACGCACCGCACCTTCGGAAGAAGAAGAAGATGCAGAGGAGAGATTCGACAGTGACTGACGAGGAAGAAGAAGAAGAAGAAGAGGCATCCAGTGATGGAAGACAAGTGAAGAAGGAAGACAACGGAGAGATTGGAGTATCTCCAGCGGACCACTAGCGATAACCCACCATTGATGGATAGGCGAGGCTCCACCAGTGACAGTAAACCATCGACGGACATGCGAAAGAGGGGAGAGGAGAGAGGAGAGGGAAGAAGTTGTTAGAAAAAGTAGGGGTAAAATAGTAATTGGATAATCCATAAATTCTTTTATTGTTCCAAAAACTATTTCTAAGAGTTTATTCAAAATCATAGTTTTAAATCATAGTTTGATTAATAAGATTTTTTGGACAAATATGACTATTTTAAAATTTTCTCAAACTAAAGTTTAGGTCAGAAACCCTTTTAAAATTAAGGTTACAAGGCTATCCAAGCATGCACTATAATTGATGTCCCATATGCGTTATAAGATGATTTTCAAAACATCAACTTGTTATGTTTTTCCTAAGTTGTTTAATTGATTTAATTAATTGCAGATTTATTGAAACTTATGGTGGAGAAAGAATCATATCTAAAAATCATGATGAACCTAAGAGATGAACATGGAAGAACTCCAATTCACTTTGCAGCCATAACAGGTTATGCTGAAGGCATTCGTATACTGTTAGAGAAATCTACTTTAACAGCACAAGAATTTGATATGAAAGGTCACCTTCCTATTCACCTTGCTGCTAAACGAGGTCATGTTGAAGTGGTCAAAGAATTCTGTGAACGAAGAAAGCTTTCTCTTAGAGGTTTGATTAACAAGAAAGGTCAAAACATTCTTCATGTTGCAGCAAAGCATGGTCATGAAGATTTGGTGAAATATCTTTTAAGAAACACAATGATTGTTGAGAAATTACTCGATGTTAACCAGAAAGACAAAAGTGGGAATACTCCATTGCATTTGGCTGCTCAAAACTTGCATTACTTCACTGTGCTGAGTCTCTCACTAGATAAAAGGGCTGAGGTGAATATCATGAATAATGAAGGTTTAACAGCTAGAGATCTTGTTTTGTTGAAAAGAGAAATCCAAACAGGGGTTGTGCAGGTATGGTTTGTGCCCAATAAAACACATAATCAACAATCTCTCTCTCTCTCTCACACACACACACACATAGAGTATCTTATGCATGTGCGGACCTGCTATGAGTTTCAAATCTAGAAGTCTCACAAAGTATAGTTTATAAGTTCAAGGGACTTTTTCACCGAATAGATTAATTTTTTGGATCGAACTCTCCTTTTAGATTTATGCTTATAATATTAGTGTTTTTATTAAGAGGTTAATGCTCATATTGAGAACCTCTCTCTTTGAGGATTCTGACTCGTTAGAAGCTGAGTGGTGTTGTGAGATGGACAACTCTCAAATGAGAGTTTGTTTTAAGTCCTATATTATATAGCCTCACAAGGGAAGTGTAGTTTATGAATTTAATGGATTCTCCCACCTAGTAGACTAGAGAACCGGTTTCGGTGCAAAGCTCATAAGATCTGGATCATCTAAATCTAACGTGTACAGTCTTAATTAATATTTTAACTGATATTTTTTAAATAAAAAAATGATTGTGAAGAGATTATCTTTATTTTTTATTCTATAACCATTAAAATATTTTTTAAAAAATAAATATAAGGAAAAAATTTAATTTGAACCGTCCATATTATATCTAGACATTCTACATCTGATGAGTTTTGGTTGATCATTAGTTCCGTAGACTAGTCTTATGGATTTAGGCTCTCCCATTTAACTCTTTCTCGTAACAAGGTCATCTATTGAAATTACACAAACAAAGAAGCTTATGCATGTGAGGACCATCTATCAAAATTAATCGCAGCATCATTCTTTTATTTCATGTTTCTTTGTTAGGAGACAACAAACATGGTGTTGAAGTTTGCTGGTGCTAAAGAAAGCGATAAAGCAAAAGGTTTGCTTAAACGTCAAAAAGAACCATTAATAAAACCAGAAGTGATGAAGAATAAAATGGAGACACTAATGATAGTGACAACACTGATAATAGCAGCGACATTCATAGCAGGATTTACAGTACCTGGTGCCGTATATAGCTCCCAAGATTCAAACCCACATAATAGAGGCACAGCAATTTTGGCTCCCAAACCAATGTTCAAGCTCTTTGCTCTCTTCAACATGGTTGCTATGTACAGTTCCATATTTGGATCCTTCGTTCTCTTATGGGCACAGATTGGCAAATTCCCTCCTTCGAGTGCCTTCAGTTGTGCAATTTTCATGGTGGGTTTAGCTTTATTGTCAATGACTCTCTCATTCATGGCTGCTTTAAGTTTAGTTGTGGCCCACGTATCATGGATTTCATCTCTAACAATATTCATTGGAATCAGTTCGTTCTGTGGCATATTAATATGGTCAAATGTGAGTTGGTGTATTTTGCTTGTTTGCATTGTATCAAGGTATCGCGATGCGTGTTTTAAAATTTTCTTGTGTGTTATAGGTGCTCTTTCAACTGTTACCTTGCTAGCTATCGTAGTTACAGGGCCCATTATGTTGTTGTTGTATCTTCTTGATGTTATACACTAAAGTGTTGAAGTTTTTGGCACTTATATGGAGTGCTGTGTTTTGTAAAAATTTGTTTCTCCATAATTTTATGGGTGAAATAATTGTAAGTTTTGGCAACCAAGGGATGCCACTTGAGCTTCCATTTGAATATTATAATCTTCATACATATATATACATATGGACACATACCAAAAAAAGAGTTTAATTAGATGACTTAGGTCTGAGGATTCATTAGGGTTACAAACTCAAAAACATGTTATAAAGGTACTTATATATATTGTCTATCAATCAGATTTTGAACCTATAACCTTTTATGTTATGAAGCAAATCTTTATAAATTAGATCAATATTTATTAACGTATCTTTATATATACACATTCTCTCAAGTTCTTATTATAAGTTACTTTTAATCACTTCATTAAAGTTAAGAAGATTCATAAAAAAAGTTGACACTAGTTGAGAGTATAAAAAAAAGAATTAAGAAATGGTTATTCATTAATTTTGTATGAAAATGAAACAAATTTTTGGATTTATCCATATTAAAACTACGAAGTACATCTCAAGGAGGCAAAAAAAAATTGTATCAAACTTTAAGTGGAAAAATACCAATAAAGATTATCTGAATTTCAAAATGTCATAAAGAGTATATGAATATGTAAAATGATATATTGGGCATTATTCCCAATCTACGCTTTCACAATTTGGAAAAAAAGATGAAATTACCCTTCTTTATTTCCTGCTTCTTTATCTTGCCTCTTTATTTTCTCCTCCACTGGCTGTTAGTCTCGACATCAACACCCAAGAGGGGGTGAATTGGATGTTTGAAAATTTTAAAGTAAATTTAAAAATCTTAAAGACAAGCAGAGTATAATAGAGTAAAAAGAATAGAGATTATAAAGATATCACCGAATAATAGAATAATCAACATAAGACAGTTTATCCTAATTTGAACCAATCTAATTGTCATACGTTTAGTCTCCAGAGGCCTTATGAGATTGTTAACTATACTTCAAGATTTGAACAGACTCTTGGTTCCTCAGTACAACAAGTGATCCTCTCAATTACTCCCTCTTACTTCCCATAAGGTAACAATCCCAACATAAGAGATTCAATCTCTTAAGTCTACAGAATGAATGAAAATTTTATCAATCTCTCACAGAGTATATATGATGATGAACACTAAGTACAATAATATCGGGTTACAAAATAATGAATGAAGAAATAAAGAGTAATAAATCCAATTGTTGTTCGTCGCTTTTCATTAATGTCCAGTATTCCTTAAATAGTATTTATTTCATTTGGTAGCTATTAGATTCAAACTTATAACTGTTGTAACTATTTGAGTGAATGCCTCATTGGTAGGTATATGAGCATTTAATGCTTTACCAAATATAGCAAGTTTCTGTTGATGTAGCCTTCATCATTTCAAACTTTAGCCTTTTCTGAACACACTCAATCTCAAAAGGTTTGTTAGGAATTTAAATATTGATTACGTGTATAATCAACTCATATTATAAAAATCAAATTCTAATAAGGTTTAGATAACTTTCTAAAAAATATTCTATATTAATCTATTAACTAATCGATTAAACATCATTAATTTGATCAATGTTTCAATTAATGAGAAGAATATAAAACAGGGCATCACATTGATTAGAATATTCAATCAAATTCAATTTAATTTGATAAGGTAAGTTTCTCTAGAGATTCATCCATGAATATTAATGAGAAACAGAAGCACACTTAATGATTAATTCAAACATATATAGCTCATAGAAGGATGCAAGTAGTTTCAATGTATCAGTGAAATTTATAGTATTAATCAAATAATTAATCTATTAATATAAATTAATCAAATTCTTAGTTGATTAATGTCTCAAGAGAAGTTGATACATAATTAATTGAACAATTAATCCATTAATGTATATTAATCGAATAACTAATCGATTAATAAATTCATATTTGATTATTCTAATTAATTAATCGAATATTTAATGCATTAATATATATTAATTGATTGACTAATCGATTAATAGAGCTTGTTTTGACTAAAGGATTAATTAGAATTAATAGATTAACTAATCGATTAATTGACTTATTTTTTCAATTCCGGAGAGCAACTTCATAACATTAATCAAAAAACTAATCAATTATTGGACCCTCATTAATCGATTAATTGATTTTCTTTTTAATAATAAAGAGCAATATCCTGACATTAATAGAACATTCAATAAATTAAATGATACTCATTAATTGATTAAGTATCATTAATCGATTGACTAATCGATTAACTTGATCTAACTTCTTTTGTCACTTTTGGCATCATTTACAAATGCAAAAACAACTTCATTTATTAAATGATCTTTTACAGAAATAATTTGAGTTACTTTTAATATCATTAAAATATCATTAAGTATGGATGCTAACATTCTCTCCCTTTTTGATGATGACAAAACCAAGTGAATCAAAATAATTAACCCGAGATAATCATTAATTAAAATAGAGTATAATTAACATAACTTGAATATATTAAAATAACATATACATCGGTCATCAGTTATTCAATAAAATAAGAAACAATAAGATAATAAAAAACAACAATCAGTCAATTGACTCAAGGGATGAATCATCCTTCTTCTTATCACTTCCTCTCTCCCCTTTTTGATATCATCCAAAAAGGGTTAGGGCCAGAGTTGAAGAAATAATCATAGGAAGTAGGTGTAATGGAAGGCTAGGTTCGGTGTGTTGGAAAACGTGCCCTAGGGGCCAATCATTGTCTTATGAACATTATTAATTTATAAATTTATTAATTGTGTTATCATATTATTTGCATGTTTACTGTGATGACCATCCTTGGATAATTCATGATCTTATCCTAAATGTCCCTGGTCGGTCATCTATGCGGGAGCAGAGATGAAATAAGACCAGTATGACTTTGAAGATGTATAGAGATATAAATCAAAGTCATATGCACATGTAAGAGTACAAGGTGTTGGACCGACCCACTATGAGAGAGTTGCATGGGTTATGTCATAATCTTCTCTCATATACAAACCATGTCACTATGCCCTTTGACCTGAGATCATCATAGATTCCTACATGATAAACGCTCAGCTTTGGCCTAGTCAAAAGTCACTTTTGACCGAGTGATCATAAAGACTATGTTCGGGCTTAGTGGTTTTTCATGCGGAGGAATGTGAATGGTCAAGATGGAATTTGTCCCTCACATTCGTAGAGAGATATTACTGGGCCCCTCGATGAGTGAGTCTGAGAAATGTATGGCCATACTGTAATGGAAAGGTAGTTCCATTTCTATAGTCAGACTACTCAGGGATCGAGAAAGTAACGGTCGGGAATAGGAGGATGACATTATCCATGCCTCATCCATGACCAAAATATCGCGTGACAGAAGGGACATGATATGGTTGTATAAAAGGTTACATCGTTTATCGATCCTCATATGATTTGGGTAGTTGTTATGTCTTGCTAGAGACCGCTTGCGACTTGTGGGCCAGTATAGCAAATGGCCCACTGCCAACTTCATATGGGCCTACAGGGTCGCACACAAAATAGCCCAACACGAGCTATGATGTCCAGATTCATTGAATCTAAGACGTGTCTAGATTCAATGAATGATCCAAGGTTGATGTATATATTTATTTATATTTATATTCGTATATATATAAATTCGTATATATATATTATATATAAGGGATATATAGGATTTAATTTATAAGGATAAATTAAATCTCTATCACGTTTGAATTTGAAATTCAAATTGATAGGATATCTCATATAAGAGATATTTACAAGATTTAATTTATAAGGATAAATTAAATATCTATCACGTTTGAATTTGAAATTCAAATTGATAGAATATCTCATATAAGAGATATTTACAAGATTTAATTTATAAGGATAAATTAAATCTCTATCACGTTTGAATTTGAAATTCAAATTGATAGGATATCTCAAATTTAATTTATGAGAATAAATCAAATACAGTCCAATCTTATCTTTATTTAAATTAAATAAATAGGTGAATTAAATCTGTGAGACGGATTTAATATAAACATTATTTATTTAATTAGTTTCTTATCAAATTATACAATATGTGATATTGTATTCGGAATTAATATAGATTAATTCCAAAATTCAATTCGGTTGAGAAAAACGCAAAGTATCCTATATATCCGATTTTAGGAGCTACGTTTTGAATACAACACATAACACAAAAAGGGCCAAACGGAATCTGCAAAAGGTTTGCAGATAAGAAACTGCTGAAGTAGAGACGGAGAGGATGAACTCTTGAGAAAGCCTTGGAGGGACAGGAGACGCTAGCACGTCGTTCGTGGTTGGAACGCTGTTCGTGTGGATACTAGTAGAGGAAGACGACTTGAGGAGTCGACTTCTTGCGATCAAAAAGAGAGCACGAGCCGTGGAGAGAAGCTGTGGACGTCTCCTTACAATCGGAAAGAGATCACCAGCTCCGGAGAGAAGCTGTGGAAGTCGCTGAGAAACACTGAGGGTAATGCTTCTTCCCACTTGACTTAAACACATACGGTAGATCCTGGCAAGGAATGAAAAAATTTTTAAATTAATTTCCGCTGCGTGTCTTCCAATTCCTTACACGGTGGAGATGGAAAGAAGGGGTACAATGAGTGAAAAAGTAAGGGTTACAGATGTTGAGGCTGAAGATGGTGAAGGCACAAGAATTATAGGAATAATGCTAGAAGATGTAACATGCTGGTCATACTGAGACTCTGAAGTGAGCTCTTCCTCAAATATAGAATGTCCAAGGTTGCTCAGATAGGCGAGAATGGTATTCTTCACATTAGATATCTCCTGATGAATAGCCTCTTGCCTCTCTCTTCCTTGAATACTTAAAAATCCCCGATATGACTCTCTAGAAGTGTCTTGATCCCATAGCTTCGCCTCTCATTGTTAATGTTGGCTTCTTTCTTGGAGGCATTGAGTCAACTTTCTAACTCTGTAAACTCAATCTAGAGATACCTCTGAATAGATGCACCTAGAAATAATAGAGCAATAGAGACTTGAGGTCCACATGGAATGTCCTGTTGGAAATCGTGCCCTAGGGGCCAATCATTGTCTTATGAACATTATTGATTTATGAATTTATTAATTGAGTTATCATATTATTTGCATGTTTACTATGATGACCATCCTTGGATAATTCATGATATTATCCTAAATGTCCTTGGTCGATCATCTATGTGGGAGCACAGATGAAATAAGATCAGTATGACTTTAAAGATGTATAGAGATATAAATCAAAGTCATAAGCACATGTAAGAGTACAGGGTGTTGGACCGACCCGCTATGAGAGAACTGCATGGGTAACGTCATAAGCTTCTCTCATATACAAACCATGTCAATATGCCCTTTGACCTGAGATCATCATGGATTCCTACATGACAAAACGCTCAGCTTTGACCTAGTCAAAAGTCACTTTTGACCGAGTGATCATAAAGACTATGTTCGGGCTTAGTGGTTTTTCATGCGGAGGAATGTGAATGGTCAAGATGGAATTTGTCCCTCACATTCGTGGAGAGATATTATTGGGCCCCTCGATGAGTGAGTCTGAGAAATGTATGGCCATACTGTAATGGAAAGGTAGTTCCATTTCTATAGTCAGACTACTCAGGGATCGAGAAAGTAACGGTCGGGAATAGGAGGATGACATTATTCATGCCTCATCCATGACCAAAATATCGCGTGACAGAAGGGACATGATATGGTTGTATAAAAGGTTACATCGTTTATCGATCCTCATATGATTTGGGTAGTTGTTATGTCTTGCTAGAGACCGCTTGCGACTTGTGGGCTAGTATAGCAAATGGCCCACTGCCAACTTCATATGGGCCTACAGGGTCGCACACAAAATAGCCCAACACGAGCTATGATGTCCAGATTCATTGAATCTAAGACATGTCCAGATTCAATGAAAGATCCAGGTGAATGTATATATATTTATTTATATTTATATTCGTATATATATAAATTCGTATATATATATATATTATATATATGAGATATATGAGATTTAATTTATAAAGATAAATTAAATCCCTATCACGTTTGAATTCGAAATTCAAATTGATAGGATATCTCATATAAGAGATATTTATAAGATTTAATTTATAAGGATAAATTAAATCTCTATCACGTTTGAAATTCGAAATTCAAATTGATAGGATATCTCATATAAGAGATATTTATAATATTTAATTTATAAGGATAAATTAAATCTCTATCACGTTTGAAATTCGAAATTCAAATTGATAGGATATCTCATATAAGAGATATTTATAAGATTTAATTTATAAGGATAAATTAAATCTCTATCACGTTTGAAATTCGAAATTTAAATTGATAGGATATCTCAAATTTGATTTATGGGAATAAATCAAATATAACTCAGTCTCATCTTTATTTAAAGTTAAATAAATAGGTAATTAAATCTGTGGGACGGATTTAATATTATTTTATTTAATTAGTTTCTTATAAAATTATACAATATATGATATTGTATCAATTCGAAATTAATATAAGATTAACTCCAAAATCCAATTAGGTTAAGTGGAAAAACGCATAGCATCCTCTATATCTGATTGGAGGAGCTATGTTTGAAAATAACACAGAACACAAAAGGCCGAACGGAATCTGCAAAAGGTTTGCAGACAAGAAACTGCCGAAATAGAGACGGAGACTTGTGAAAGCCTTGGAGGGACAGGAGACGCTAGCACGTCGTTCGTGGTTGGAACGCTGTTCGTGTGGATACCAGTAGAGGAAGCCGACCTGAGGCGTCGACTTCTTGTGATCGGAAAGAGACCACCGTCCGCGGAGAGAATCTGTGAAGGTCGCTGAGGAACACTCCGTCGATTTCTTGCGATCAGAAAGAGATCACCACCCACGTAGAGAAGCTGTGAAATTCGCTGAGCAACACTAAGGGTAATGATTCTTTCCACTTGACTTAAACACATACGGCAGATCCTGGCAAGGAATGGAAAATTTTTAAAGTTTATTTCCGCTGCGTGTCTTCCAATTCCTTACATGTCCTTCATCATGAGGAAGGGAAACACCAGTTGTAGGATGCTTGTCTTGAATGTCTTTGGGAGTCAATCCTTTCTTAGATCATAAGAGAGCTTGATCTTCATCTTGTGTAGTTGAGACTACCCAAAAGCTCCAATTTGTTTTTTATTTCTTCCTTCTAGATGATGAATATTGAAATTCTTAAGGAAGTAGGAGACAAGTTAAGGATAAGGCATATGGGTGATCCTTAATTAGTTGAAATAGAATTTCCTCATTTGACTTTAGATAAAAGCCCCAAAATTGAGCTTCTCCCCATTGACTATCTTAGCCAGTGTAAGGTAGTCCTACTGGTTAAGAGAAGTAAAGTTGTTGGGCTTGATAATCATGCATTAAGAGTAGATGTAATGAAAGATGTGATAGAAATCACACATCTGACTTGAGGTGAAAGAAAGAGACCTAGGGAAAGACTTGTTAGTTTGTAGAAGAATGTGTTAAGCTTTGGCTTGATCCATAGTCTTCATTGGTACTGATGTCAGAGCACATATCATTTGATTAATTGAACTGAAGTTCATCTTAATCTCTCGACCTCTTAATCTAGTAGTCAGATAGCTATCCATAATGGTTTTATCAGCATGCAATGTGTCAAAATTTTCCATATTGCAATAAAACCTTCTGACTACATCTAGACTATATGTTTCATTAATCTTAAACCAACTCTCAAAATAGTGTAGTGACTCTATCAAATCCAATTTGATCTTCTAATATGCCTTAAGTGTAGCAATATCAACATATATTACAGGCAACATTTTCTCTCCCTAAACTCCTAATTAAACTTCACCAAATCAACATCTAAAT
The DNA here is from genome assembly GCA_037074615.1 of Leucaena leucocephala. Classification (NCBI taxonomy): domain Eukaryota; kingdom Viridiplantae; phylum Streptophyta; class Magnoliopsida; order Fabales; family Fabaceae; genus Leucaena; species Leucaena leucocephala. The sequence continues at coordinate 24,186,436 of CM073515.1, forward strand.
CCAAGTTACCTTGTCGAAAAGGTAAACCTGAGGGCTGAGAACTTGAAGGAACTGGAGTTGTAGAGGCTTTCCTTGAAGTCTTCTATCTCTTTCTAAGTGACTCAGTAGCAGTCTTCACTGTATTTTCCTTGTTTTTCTCTTTGAAGCAAATTGAGGAGAAGGCTTAGAAATGTGTACTTTGCTTTTATCCCTGGTTGTTGCCTTTACTAGTGCCTTGCTCGACTAGTCCTTACTTTTACCCCTTGAGACATCTGGGCCATCTTTGGCCACCTTAGCTTTAAATTTTGTCTTCTTGCCCTTTGAAATTGATGCCTGAGGATCATTAGATATAGATTTAGATAGATTAGGCTCAGACCCGTCTAGATTTGTTTTCTTTGTTCTTGCCATTGTTACTGTAAAGGATAAGGGATTTAAGCAATTGAATGGTGAAATAGAGGAATTTACGAGTGATTTTTGGTGGGTTTTGATCTATGGAGTGTGGGCAAGGTATCCCACAAACAAATTTGAGGAATTCTGAAGGTGAAAGTGAGAGAAAAAAAGGTTTAGTCAATTAGGGCTTGAGTTGAAAAGTGAAGAATCGTGACTGATTGCTGATAAAACTTAACATTAATTTATTAACTAATCAATTAATAACCATTAATCGATTAATTTCATCAAATATACATATATTCAGATATATTAATCGATTAGTTTTTTGATTAATTATAACTAATTGAATTGTAAATCAATTAATTCAAAGGAAAAGAACATCTAACACATTCAACACTAACTAATCGATTAGATGTTCGATTAATCTCAATTAATGGAACTGTTAATCGATTAATTTCACAAAAAATAAGACATTTAACACATATTTCAGAAAAAATACAATTAATTGATTAAGAGTTGGATTAAATAAAATTTTCATTAATTAATCGATTAAGTGTTAGATTAATCTATCATTTGTCAGCTTTTTCCAATACAATAACAGAGCATCTTACAAAAATGCAATTATACACTCTGAAGCTTGAGTTAACAACTTGAATCATCAAAATATAAATTTGGAATAATTATTTTGAGAAAATAGAGACTAAAGAAAGCTTAAAAAAAGCTCGGTTAGTTTATTAAGGAAACAAAATCCTTACAACTTATTGGGATTTACCATTCTCATTTCTCTCATAATATAGTTGAATTGATCTTGAACAAGTGGTTTAGTGAAAATATCTATTAGTTGAAGATGAGTTGGGATGAATTCAACTTTTATATATTTCTTCTGCACGTGATCTCTTATAAAATGATGTATAACATCAATGTGCTTAGTCCAGGGATGAAGTATGAGATTTTTTGACAAATTGATTGTACTTGTGTTATCACAGAGAAATTTCTCGTTCAACTATATTCCTAGATCTTGGAGTTATTGTTTGAGCCATAGTACTTGTGCACAACAACTTCCAACGGCTACATACTCAGCTTCTATTGATGATATAGCTACAGTGAATTGCTTCTTACTGAACCATGAGACTAAACAATCACCAAGGAATTCACATTGTCCACTGGCGCTTTTCCTATCTATTTTATATTCTTCAGGGTCAGAGTCTGAGTATGCTATCAAGAATTATGCTCCTACTTTTAGAAACCATATCCCAAGATCAATTGTTCAAATGAGATATCTAAATATTCTCTTTATAGCTTTAGCATGTGATTCCTTTTGAGCATCTTGATATCTTGCACATATCCCCATGAGAAGTTGTATGTCTAATATTCTTGATCCAATCATTCCATTATATATTTTAATGTTGAAATATTTTCCCTTCTCATCCTTATCTAGCATTGTACATGTACTCATCAGTGTTGAAACACTATTGGCTTGATCCAATTCGAACTTTTTTAAGAGCTCCTTCAGGTACTTTGTCTGCGAGATGAAAATGACATTATTCCATTGTTTGATTTGAAATCCAAAAAAGAAGTTCAATTCTCCTATCATAGACATTTAAAATTCTACCTATATTAACTTGGTGACAAAGATTATCATTAATAACACCAAAGATAATATCATCAATATAAATTTGAACTACTAATAGTATGATTTGTTTCTTTTAATAAATAATGTATTATTCACTTTTCCTCTTTTAAAGCCTTTTTCTATCAGGAATTTGCTGAGACGATCATACTAAGTTCTAGGAGCTTATTTTAATCCATATAATTCTTTATTAAGCTTATACAATGATCTAGAAAGTGATAGCCTTCAAAACTAAGATTTTGTTCAACGTAGATCTCTTCCATTATATATTTGTTAAGAAAAACACTTTTGACATCTATTTGAAAAAGTTTAAAATCTTTAATGTAAGGAAATGCTAAGAGTACTCGTATAGCTTACAATCTTACCACTAGAGCATAGGTTCCTCATAATCAATATCTTATTCTTGATTATAACCTTTTACAACTAATCTAGCTTTATTTATTATGATTATAGTAGATTCATCAAACTTATTCTTGAATATCCATTTAGTCTCGATGATTAGATGATCATTGGGTCAAGGTACCAGGTCTCAAACTTGATTACGTTAAAATTGATTTAGCTCTTCCTATATAACAATTATCTAGAAGTCATCTGATAATGCTTCATCTACTTGGTGGGCTCAATTTTTCAAATAAATGCAGAGAAATACACCTCATTAAACACTTGTCTCCAGGTTCTCACTCCTTCATCGACTTTACTAATAAGCTGGTCTAAAGGATTATCTCTATTATGTCTCCAGGCTCTAGTTGATATTTATCTGATTCATTAGACTTATTACTAGGTTAATCAACTATGGGTTCTTTTTCTTTATGTTCAATTTTAACATTTCAAGACCCAGTATTATCTTAGCTTCATCATATAGAGGCTTTGAGATTAGTTATGTTTTAGAGAACACTACATGAATAGACTCTTCTATTGTAAAAGTTTTTCTTATTAAAAAGTCTATATTCCTTACTATGGTTAGAATAACCAAGAAAAATACCCTCATAAGATTTAGGATCAAATTTACCCAAATTTTCTTTATTGTTGTTGTGGATGAAACATTTCTCCTAAAAATACTCAGATGAGTGAGATTGGGCTTGTGTCTTTTGTAGAGCTCATATGGTGTCATGTTGAGTAGTGATACAATGTAGGCTCGGTTAGATATATATAACACGCTGTGTTTATAGCCTCTGCCCAGAAAAATTGTGAAACATCTTTGTCGTTAAGTATTGCTTTGGCCATCTCAGTACACTCTGTTTTTCCTTTCAACAACTCTATTTTGTTCAACAAAATTTAACAAATTCACTATTTTTGAATTCTCCTCTATGATCAGTCCTGATAGAAATAATATAAATATCTTTCTCATTTTGTACCTTCTTGGTAAACACAACACAAGCATTAAAAGTCTCATATGTAGATGAAAAGTATAAAGTCTAAGTAAATATAGAATAGTCATCAATTATCATAAGAGTATATAAATTTTCTCTAAAACTTTTAACTCTTGATGGACCAACTAAATCCATATGAAGCATTTTGAGTGGTCTCTCAGTTGAGACTTCCTTCTTTGATTTAAAAAATGACTTTACTTGTTTCCCTTTTCAACAAGCCTCACAAAATAACATGAATATTAGATTTGATTTTAAGTAAACTAGTTACTAAATCTTTCTTAATTAGTTTTGAAACCTGATGTATATTCACATGAGCTAGTTTCTTGTGCCATAACCAACTTTCTTCATATTTGCTAAAAAAATAGTTTTTAGGTGAGTTTCAATTAATGGATCTGGTATAGTAGTTATTGTCCCTTAGAGCCAGAAGTTTTGCATTCAAACTTTCCTTGTTGAGTGAAAGGACTTTCTTACTTACTATCATACATTCTTCTGAGTAAAAAAATAATATAATTGTCTTTATATGTGGTTTGACTCACACTGAAAAGATTGTGACATAATCCTTCAATGTAGTATACGTCTTCCACTTTTACCCCTTCTTTGCTTCCAACTTCTATAATCCCAATAATCTTTTTAAATTGATTTCCTCTAAAGCTTACTTTGCTGCCTTCCTTATGATGAAACTTGAGAAACTTCTCTATGTCTTCAATTATATATTTGGAGTATCCACTATCAATGTATCATTTGTTGGTCTTGGATGATTAAAGACAAACCTAAAATAACATCATTTCACTTTAGGTACTAATACTTTCTTGGGTCCTTTCATATTAGTTTGGATTACCTTAGTTGCATAAGTACCTTTTAGAACCCATTTTAATGTGTCGTAGGGTCTGTTCTTCTTGTGATAACAAGTAATAGAGTGACACTTGCGATTGCAATATGAACATCGAGCAAATGAGTTTGAAATAATTGATCACACTAATTACTTACAACTGAGTTGTAACAGAGAGTAGTAAATATCTTAGCGAAGGTGGTCAAATTTTTTGCTCAAGTCATAAATCCCATTGCATGAATAATAAATGACCAAATTAATTACTTGTAATTAATTTGTTATATAGAATAGTAAATGTCTTAGTGAAAGTGGTCAAATTATTACTCAAGTCATAAATCACATTGTAGAAGTAGTAAATGACCAAAATAATTACTTGCAACTAAGTTGTTACAGAGAGTAATAAATATTTTAGTGAAAGTGGTCAAAATTATCTTTCAAGTTATAAATCCTATTGCATGAGTATTAAATAACTAAAGTAATTACTTGTGTTTCTAGGGGCAATTTCGTCTTTTTCCCCTAAATTTTGAAATGACATATTGGGACTTGTGCCCAATCTGTCACTTGACATATTGAAATACTAGTTTTGGCATTTTAAAATTCAGATAGTCTTTTATAGTCTTTTTCCCAATTTTAAGCAGGGGCAATCTTATAAAAAAAATTTAATACTAACTGATTACTTATGATAAGGATCACTTGTTCCTTCTTCTTTTTTGACAAAAATTTTTGGAAAGAGGTTAGACTTATCCAAAATCTAAGAGCAGGGTAAAGTCTCCCTTCCTCATAGGTGATACTAATATCAAGTAAGATGAACTGTCTATTACCCTCAGACGTAAACTTATGCACCTAAGAGTTAGGATATCTCCCAAAGTGCCGCGACTGGAATCACAATAAAATGATACTCTCCAGGGATAGAACACGCTCCAAATAATCGTATGTCTTATCCCTTCACTAGTTAAATCCACAGACGATGAGTAATCACTCGTTCCTTCTAACAAATGCTATTGAGCGCACGTGTATTTAAATTGGTCCCAAACTAATAGTGTAGTTTCTTCGAAGTATTTGGGCCCAAATAATTAGAAAGGGTTCGGCGCAACATTCGAATTATTGGGCCCAACAAGAAAAATATTTTATCTAGGCCCAAACATGATATATTATTTTTTTTTTTTGGTTAAACAGAACTGCGTAGCAGATTTGTATATATACAAAAAAGAAAACAAGAAGAAGTACGTAATAGATTTTAGCAACAAAAAAAAAAAAAAGAAGCTTGTCGCAGATAAACATTTTCTAGGAGTAACCTATATATAATTCTTTGTATTTTGTTCTAAGCCATATAATTCTTTGTTTATCACCGTATATTGTAAAAAGGGATTAGAAATATCAAACATCATTAACAAATTTGATTTATGATGAATATAATTATTTTGATTGATTTTATATTCAAAAAGTATTTAAAATAATGGAAAATTTTCAAAAACAAATACACTTGAATTTTAAAATCCTAAATAAAAAATTTCTACAAAAAAATATGTGGTTATTTATTTTATAAGTGTAGCCAATAACATATAAACTATAGGAAATATACTGATTTAGAATTTTGAAATTTAAGTGGTATTTTTTTGTTGAGATTTTCCCTAAAATAATTTCAAATTTCAAATTTAAATTATTTTAAAATTTTAATTATTATTTTTTGATCAAGGATATTATTCTTTCAGGCATAAAAGTATAAAAGGTTTTTATCTCTTCTAATAAATATCGGGATTTAAACTTGTATCCCCCTATGATAAAATCGTTTACTACCAAACCAATAATTTGTTAGTAAAATTTTATATAATTTTTTAAATTAAAATACAATGTATTTTCTGAAGACTTAAATTTAATTTTCCCAATATATATTCCAATTGAGAAGCCGATTTTAGGTTCATGACCATAGAAATGATAAGTAAGGCTACTACAATGCATTTCACCCTATTAGGGATTCGGATTCAAAATATAAATGTAATTTATTCAATTAAATTAGTTATATATATAAAATATACGCAGTAAGTTACATTTAATGAAGCAAGAAAGCAAACCAATTTGTGTGGACAATTGAGCAGCTATTGTTAATATCAAAGAATCCAGTTTTACTACAGGCATTCAATTCAGTTTCTATCATGATCGAGCCTAAAGAGAAACTAGAGCATTTAAGAAATATTTTCATTATCACTATATACTTAGACCGAATTTCTTATAAATAATTGTGTAAAGTTCTCCAATCATAAATGGTCAGAAGTTTAATTTTTTTTTTCATGTGGGATTAGGGTTAAATAAGGTTATAAAAAAAATAAAACATGACAAAGTGTAATTAGATAACTTCGATATCATAATTATAAAACTTGCACTAATAGTTCTATTTTAAATTTTCTTCAAAACTACAAAGAAGTCACTTCAACTTTCAGGAGGAAGAGGAGGAGGGTGAAGAGGAAGGTTAATTTTGCCTTATTTGTTTTGTTCATTATAAATTACTATATCTAATTTTTAATATAAAAGTTATATAATTAATTTAGATAAATTAAAAAAATTAAAATGTATATATGAAAAGCATTTTAACTTTTTTGTAATTTAAATATAATCTTTTGTGTTGAAAGTTTTCAAGATAATTTTAAGGAAAAAAATTAAAAGAAACATCATTTAAATTTTAAAATTCTAAAATAGTTTATTTATGACATTTTAAAGCTATTTACTACTCTTGTGAAGCAAATAACAACATATATTTGTAAAAATTTCTGATTTAAAATTTTAAAATTTAAATAATAATTTTTTAGAATTTTCTCAAATTTTAAAATGAAAGGAAGTTTCAGTATAAATAATTTTATTTTAATAAAAATATTTTAGGAAAGGTGTATGTCCCGATAAGGAAATGACTAGTAAAAACAAGATTTAGATACGTATCACAGAAGATTTGGATTCAATACAAAATCTTATTTTGTTATGTTATTAGGAAAATATTCTGAAATATATGTGAATTAATTAAGATTAAGCCTTCATCCAATTTCAAGAATGGAATTAATTCCAATCTCTATCATTCGGTTCTAAAGTAAGAGAATTATTCCAAGTATTATATTGAAAAGAATACTACTAGAATCAATCTCTCCCTCCCTCACACGCAACTTATTATTAAATAAATAATTAAAATATATAAAATTCCTCTATGAATTATTTATAAACTCATGATGTTTTAAAATTTAAATTAAATTTTATTAATATTTTAACTTTTGCATTAAACTTCGTTCTTTTTATCTTTAAGTAATTAATAAAAACTGCCAATCTATCATATTAGATTAATGAGGATGATGTGACATCTAATATAAATTAAAAAAATTATGTTATAATGTATAATCTAGATTTAGACTTAAAATTTAAATTATTATTAATTTTATTATTTCTATGATTCTATAAACAGAATTATGGGGTTCTTAGTTGTATTTAAATTGGACTTAATTATTAAATTGAGTTCCTACTTTCTCATCCCCTCCCTCGAGACAGAGCCCATGTCCACACAGGTGATCCCTTATCTCCATATTTATATATTCTTTCAACTCATTGTGTGTGAGTTCAATTGGTAAAACTATAAGATATATAATTATTTAAAATATATTTAATTTTTAGATAATATTATTTTATTATAATTTTAGTTATAGTATTTAAAGAGATATATTAATTATTAGATATTTATTTAGATTTATATCTAAGTATAATAGACTGCTCATCCTACATAATATTAGTATCGTCTAGAAGAACACAAAACTTTAAATAGTACTTGAGCTCAACTTCTTTTCAATTTTTTTTATAAATATATATATTCTTTCAGATAATGTACTCTCTCGCTCTATAATGACTAGCTAGTTTTGCTCTTAGCATAGTTTCCATGTAGTTAAAGTAGCATCGGACCCCTATTGCTTATGCTCAGCACAAGAAATAAACGAATCCAAATCCTTCATATCTTCGGTTAAATGTTTCTTACAGTGCCAAACTTCAACTCTCTAACTTTCTTGGCCTCAGATTCTCCTATGAATATTTGTAAGTGTAAAATTCGTATAAAAATATTGTAAATCACTAATATGAAATAGTGAAACTCTCTTCAAGTGTAGTATATTCCTTAAAACATGACATTGTATATTAATCTTTCTAGATGTAAAATTCATAAAAAAATATATTATAAATTATTAATATAAAGGTTGTGAGATATTTATTATAATATAACTTATTTAAATATTAATTAGAATAATGGATATTAACAATTCACAATTAATCGTGTGATATTTTTCTGAGTCCTAAAGCGATACATTTTCTCTACTCTTTCCTGAAGGTTTTCCACTGATAATGTAGTACCTAAGTTGCTATTACTATACCTAATCACAAGTTAGAAGAACTTGTTATTTATCTAATAATGTTCTCTTATTGACATGTCTTTGTGTTGGGTTCTAGTTCTTCCTCAGAATAGTCAAACAAATAGCAATAGGTAACTTTAAGTTTTCTACTACATTCATATAGGTTTTATACTTATATATTATAATCTGGATAGATTCTATTATTTATGAGATATTTATATTTCAACATATGGCATCAGAGCCTTGTTTGAGATCCTCTTACCTTACTTGTTAATTTATAATCCTTATAAATAACAATATGAGACTGAATATGGAATATAAGGACCTCTAAATATCATAATTTATTATTTCTTTTACCTGACCATATGTTTTGTTGCATTAACGGCGGGACATTGCAATTGACAAGAGTATGTATTTATGGCACGAGAGTGAGAGAGGAGAATTCCTTCTTCAAGTCAGACTCGCTGTGGAGGCCACCAGAAATTAGGGTGTGTGTTGTTGTGCAAGTTGCTGCAAGGTCACGCGATATTGCCACAACAACTCTCCAGAAAGTGTAGAATATGCCACCATTGAGACCCCAAAGGGGCTAAGAACTTTCGTACTAATTATAAAAGAAAAATTAAGCTAATTAATAGTAAAGTGGAGTTTAGCCTAAGTCATTTTTTACAAAGAGTCTAAATAGACACTAAAGTTCTTAACTAATCTAATGAGTAATAAATTAATAAATTAATCAGATCAATTATGAGATGAAATGTTTAAATAACTTCTGAATATAAATTCTATGCTACTATCTATAATTTTAGGTGTTAATGATAATGATATGAATTAATGACAAGTGTGTTCCCTTGGAGATTACCTTATTCTCATTGTCCATAAAATATGAAGAGTTAATTAGTTGAATTAAAATATGTTAGTCAACAACTCGCTAGTTAAATATATATCAAAGCTACAACTGGCAGTCATTGAATAGAGAAATATGAATCATTCAACTTAAGAGAAAAAAGATGAATTAAATGGTGTAACTATACTCTGCTATAGAATTGCTCTAATTAACCATAATCATGTCCAATTAGTTTAAGGATAATGATCAATTAAACCTCAATTTGTAGAAATAAGAAATCTAACTCGTTTCCTTAATCATTTGTCATTACTAACTCCAATTGAATCAATAAAACTATAATTAACTACATCAACTGATACAATCAGATCTAGAATTAATGACACAATTAAACTCCCTGTTTCAGATCAATGATTCTAATTCAGTATCATCTCCAAGAGAGCACAATTGATCTAGCCTTCCATTGCTATTAGAACTTCAACAGCAACAATAGCCATGATGAATGCAGAAGAAAAAGATGAAGATGGAAGTAGGTTATCTAGTTCTCCTGCCTAGAATAGAGCAAGATTGCAGAAGAAGATGAGAGGGAGAGTGACGATGGAGAGAGAGGGATGGAATGGCATGAGTGAATGTGGTCTGATGTGAGTGAGCTCTGGTATGGAATGAGTGAAGTGGAATGGCTTGTCCAATAAATGAGCTATTTTGTGTGATATATAGGAGAATTGTAGAATGAGTGAACTGATATGATGACCTATTGGCGTGAGTAAGTGATTCAGTTCAGAGTGTGTGAGCGTGTGTGTGTCATGCGTGAATTAATCTTCTCTCCTATGTGTAGTGAACATATTGCCTCCCTCCAATGCCAATACATGCACAATCTGTTAGCAACTCTGTTAAATCCACCTTCCAACTGTTAAACCCATATAATTACATTCACACTGATTCTCTTTCCCACTCTGTTACAATAGCAAGTTGACTTAGTAATTAATGAGCATTTTCCTCAAAATAGGAAATTAAAATATACAAATTATTTATTTAATGAGATAATATTTCAATATATGACTACAATTATATCAATTAATTTTCCATTGTTCTGATTTTATTTTATTTGTTAATTGCTCAATATAATAGTAAATGTGGACAAAATTAATAATAAAACTCTCTTTAAACACACTAAAATTAATATAAAAATAAGAGTTTATCAATTACTCAAGGTCACTGTGTCGGGATAGGTCAACCTGATTAGACGAAGCTGACAACCAGAAACACCCTGTTTCTTTAAATCAACACTTGGGTTGAGACTGAATTTTTGTGAAAATCCTTTTGGGCCGTCTGAAAAACACGTTTTTTGTTGTGTTTTTGAAAATTACTTTGGGCCATCTGTGTTTGGGCTGAGGAATTGTTTTTTTTTTTTCATTTTGTTGGCTACTAGACTGAAACACAGTTTTTTCTTACCTACTTGTGTGGTGGGCCATCACATTTTGGGCCACAATATTTTATTTTAATATACTATTATGGGTTTCATGCATTGGGATGTCCACTTAAATATTTTTTTTGGTTTCTTATGAAAAATGTTGTGGGCCTGTATTTCTTTTGATTTTTGTTTCTGAAAATATGTTTGCCTATGGTATAGTAAATTAATGTAAAGGTGGGAAACTTACTTCAAGTATAGTAAATTTTGCCAGTGGTATAGTAACTATTTTATCTAAGGGGTGGTGGGATCAAATACCACCTTAACCACTTTGGTCCAAAACAACATAGGGCCCATTTGGATATGATTTTAGAGACGGGTTTATGAAAAAAAAGATTTTTAGGCAGCTTATAGAAAAAGGCTTTTAAAGAAAAGTTTATGAAAAAAAAATGTGATTTTGAATAAATGAGTGTTTTGATAATTATTTCTAGAATTATTTTTATTATTGGTAAATTACAAAAAAAGGTATGAGTATTAAATGAGGAGATATAAGAGGAGAGAGGAGAGAGAATGTAAGAAAAGAAATAAGAGAGGGTGTAAGAAAAAGTAAGAGAGAGGAGAGAGTGTAAGAAAAAATATGAGTAATATAGTAATTGGTTAGTTCATAAACTCTTTTATTATTCCATAAGCTACTCTGACTAGCTTATCTAAAATCTTGATTTTAAACTATAGTTTAGTCTAAAAGCTCGTTTGAACAAATATAGCTGTTTATTTTAAAATTTTTCAAAACATAGGTTTTGAGCCAAACCTAAATTTAAAGCCTAGGTTTGGCGGGAGCTAGGTCGTCTGTAAGGATAATTGGATATTTTTTAACAAAAATTATGTTTAAATCCCATATAAAAAATTAATTATAAAAAAATCTTAAAAAATCATTAAATTATTGTAAAATCCTAAAAAATTTAGGATTAATTTTTTTCAATTATAAAATGATAAAATTGTTCTTGAGAAAAAATAACTTAAATAATATAAATGTCAATTATAAAAAAAATAACAAATAATAAAAGTAAGAAAGAAATAACAACATAATCAATGAGAATAATAACTCTAGAAGTAATGAATAATAATTGAAAGGCTAAAAAAATAGCAAATAAGACATTTTTTTTCTCAAAAATAATTGTCATTTCATACTTCAAAAAAATTAATTTTAAATTTTATAATAATTTAATAATTTTTTAGAATCTTTTTTGTAATTAAATTTGTTTATATAAAATTTAAATATATATATATATATATATTTTAAGAGGTAATATTATAAAAAATATTAAAATATGTATCATTTTAAAATATTTTTTAATATAATTTTATTCCTAATATATTAAAAAGGAATCAATTGAGGGCCTGTTTGGGGATGGGGTTTGAAAATTAATTTTGGGCAAAATCTCGATTTGGGAAAATTTGAAGCAAACAGCAATTTTTATCCAGAATTGATTGTACCCAAAATCTCAGTTTGAAAAAATTTGAAACAAATAGTCATTTTTGTCCATAATTGATTTTGACCAAAACCTTGGTTTAAAACTATGATTTTGAATAAGCTATTGAAAATATATTTTAAAACAGTAAAAGAGCTTATGGATTATCTAATTACTATTTTATTCTTACTTTTTCTTATACCCCCTCTCATCTCTCCTCTCTTTTCTCTCTATTCTCTACACTCTCTCCTCTCTTCTCTTTCCTATTTATTCTTTATCATCTCTCATACTTTAATCAAATCATACCCTTTTTGGTAATTTATTAATACAAAAAGTAATTCTACTACTAATCATCCAAACATCTTTATTTTCAAAATATATTCTCCAAAATCTATTCTTCCCATAATCTATTTTTTTCAAAATCCATTCTCCAGAATCTATTCTTTTCCAAAATCTATTATTCAAAAGCTAATCCAAACACACCCTAACACCCCACAAATGTTCGGTTTTCTCTCTCTACCGTGCCTCAGAAATCTGAACAACAAAAGTCTCTCTCTCCTCCCTCTCTCGATAGCTACCATGGTTAGGTCCCTCAAGGTCTCTGACAATGGCCTCCACAAAACCTTAACCCTTGTGAAATCATAAAGATTTCAAAATTCCATTTTGGTTATTAGTATTGATTTAGATTTTTGTAAATTGGCATCATTTTTTTGAGTTTTGAATTTTAAATGATATTTTTGTGGTACTTTCCCAAACAATTAACTAAGTTTAATAAAATTTTGCTTCCATAATTTTCCACCAATCATTTTTCCTTTAATTGATGACAAAGTAAATTCAAAATAATCTTTACTCCCATTGCAAGTTCAAGTCACGCCCTTCTCCTTCAGTTTTTGGGCTGAATTTTAAATTTTATCTAAGAATTTTGGTATTTTTCTTGGCTTTGTTGAAAATAAATCCCATAATTAATTCTTTGGGAAATTTCTAATCAGTAACATTAGCATAATTTTCCCATAATTTTTTTTTCATTTCGTATGCTAACTAGAGATCTCATGCATTGGCAGTAGAAAAAAAAAAGTTATAGTTGATTAATTATTTATAATTATTATAGATTATTATTATAGTTAAAAATTTAAAATATTATAAAATTAGTTAATATAATTATTAATTAATATCATATTGGTCAACAAATTTTAAAGATTAAAATGATTTATGATTATTATAAATTATTATTATAGTTATAAATTTAAAATATTATAGGATCAGTTAATAATATTATTAATTAATTATTACTATGGGACTTAAAATTTTTTAAAAATTAAAATGAGATTACTGATTAATGAGTTTATTGATTATAATATATAGACAAATGAATTGGATTGACCCAAACTTATTTTTTATTGAATTAGGTATAACAACATTTTAAGAATAAAGTTAATTAATTCTCCGTGCATTTATTAGTTCCAATTTGGTTTCCAAATAATTTTGCATCAATTTAGATTAACAGTATTTTTCTAGGCCCAATAATAAATATAAACTTGAAAATTCCATTTCTTGAGGAGTAACTGTTGCATTAATTCATACCAATTCTCAAATAATTATTCTGCACAACTATTTAATTATTGAATACCCTTACATAATATTAAATTATGTAATTTTGGCTAAATACTAAAAATGAGAAAAAAAAAACAAAAAGGCCTTTTATCTCCATATGTATTGAGGCATTCTCACTTTTAATACTCTCAAATAGGCATTAAATATCAGTTACTGTCCTTTTTCTTATTTTTCTTGAATTTTTGTAATTTTCTACAGTTACATTTAATGGTTGAAACATTTAAAAATTATATTTAGGTTGTTATTCATGTGATGCTTTTTAACATTCTTTTGAGTATTAAAATAACTTAAAAGCCCTTTCCAACTTAAAATATTTAGGGTACTATTATGTAATTTTATAATATTTATTTATACTTAAGTACCTAACTTTTTATAATAACAAGTTCTCCCTATAGACTTTTAAACTTCTTTTTCTAACTTAGGATAAATTTCATTTACATTTAGATCCCTTTTTCCTTTCATTTTAGTCTATGGCATTTATCCGAAGACTCTAAAAATATTCATGCGTTAGCCTTGAAGAAAACTTTTAATTTGCGATTAACTCTTTGAGAATCATTGTATCTTTTCTAGTAATTTCCAGAACTTTGACTCAACTAGGTTTATTAGCCTATTTAGTTCACACTTGCTTTTAAAGCTCTATAAGGATATGACACACCTCTCTGTTTCTTTTATTCATTCTGTTTTTTTTTTTTTTAATCTAACACCAAATGAAAAAACCAACTAATGTGGCGATACCTAAATAGAATAATATTTTAGTTTAGTGCTTAAGGTGTTCTTAAGATTCCCTTCTTCATTAAAATAAAATAAAATAAAATAAAAAAGATTCCCTTCTCCTTAGAGCTCACTCGCGAGATGCCTTTCTTCGCTATTATCCTAACCCGATTCCATCAACAATAATTCATTACCAGAATTAAAAATGAAGTTCTACTGATTTCACTATTAAACATGAAACGTCATGAGAAAGATAAAGAATTCAGTGAACATATTGAAACAAAAATAAATAACACCAACCTGACATAATAACTATGAAGAAAATTAACCTATTATAATGTTAGGAAAACAGGACAAAATGGATTACAAGAGCTTACAAGTTTCTACCAAGAGCAGTACACAAATCTAGACATATATAAATCCATTCCAAAGAAGCTTCATATGGCAAAATTAAAAACTAGAAAAATACCCAAAAATTTAAGATTTATCATCTATATTCTAATATCGAATATTATGAATCCAATTGAAGCTACCTGCATGAACAACTTGAAACCATTTTGGTATTCCCTGGATTTGCAAATCCTTGAATTTTCTCTTGGTGGGATCATAAGTAGCCAAAGCTTTGCCTTTATACTCCAACAAAATCTCCCCATTGTCAAGAACACAGAGAGCTCTAACACATTTAGCTCTTGATACAGTCTTCAAGAATTTCACACCCCAGGAATCCAATACAGGATTCTCTTCTAGTAACCCCTTAGGAACATGATTTCGAATGCTGAATTCCTTGGTCCAAGATTCCTTTTTCCCATAATTTTTCATTACCCATATCTCTAATCTTCCTCGTCTGCAGTAAAATGCTGCAGAAAGACAGCCCTTTATCACAAGCAAATGGAATTCATGTTTCTTTGAGGCTTCACTATAAGGTTTTGGAACTTGTTCGAATTTTTCGCTGGTGAGATCAAATGAAACAAGAGCACCACTAATCCAACGATTCCTTCCTCGTTTCCGTGGATGAGTAATCCAATGGAGTCTTCCATTAACAAGAATCTGTGATGTACATTGAACAAAATGATGTCCCACTTTACCTATATCTCTCCATTTAGAGCTTCCTGAACTTAGAACCAGAGCCTTCGAACATGGTTGTACGCTTTCTCTAACCAGAGCCTTCGAACATGGTTGTACGCTTTCTCTAGGATAATCTTTGAAAGGGTTTATGTTTATGATCTGAACAACCTTGAATTCCTGAGTTTTCTGAACGAGGCTGAATCCAATCACAAACTCTTGATTTGGGTCTTCCATAGGTTGAGGCAATTGTTTATATAAATTAGTGAAAGGGTTATAAAGATAGAGTTTTTCACCGAATAAGGAATCGAACAAGCACAATACGCCATCGCACGACGCTACTACATCAAATTCAGGCATAGAAGAAGTGAAAATTGGAAAGAGATTAGTGACCTTTTGGATGTTACCTGGAGAAGAATTGAAGTCAGCAAAGCAAACTTGACTTCGAATCGGAGTATCACAGTGAAAGATTACGCACTGATTGTTCTTGGTGATGCGAGAGAGATGAGGAGCAATCGAAGGATCCTGCGCTAAGGATCGCCATGATCGGCACACGTACATGAAATTCAGCAAAGACGAAACGGGAAGCTTTGAAAATATCTCTAAGATGAGCTCGCGAGGGAGTCTAGTGAGAAAATCGCGTGGTGGTGCGTCATCTTCAACCTTGGTTCTCTTGCTTCTGCTCTGTTCTGCAGAGTCCAAATCCATGGCTGAGGAGCGTTGGAGAAAGCAATGGAGAGATTTGGGAGAAAGGAGGTAATAATTTGATTGAGGGGAAACAAATCGGGGGATGGAAACAAGGAAGAAATTTCTGTGACTAAGACAAACTAAGAATCGAGAATCGGATTTTGTGGGAGAGAAAATTGGATTTGATTTTTTTTTTTTTGGTTAATTCGGATTTGCTTTTTGACTCTGCTTTTTTATATTTCAGGAAAGGGGGGAGGAAAGTTCCTCACGTTTGAAAACACAAATAGTAGAAAACTGCAAAGTTAATGATTTTTTTTTTAAATTGTTATAACTCATTATGTATGTGTTTGAATAGAATTTTAAAAAATAATTTATAAAAAAAAAATTTTAGTTAGCTTTTAAAAAAAGAATTTATAAAAAAATAGTTATGAACAAATGAGTGTAAGGAATTTTATAATTAAAAAATATTAAAAAGAATATAATTTTATTAAAAGTATGGGAGAAGAGAGAAGAAAGAAAAGAGATGATAAAAAAGAGAGAGGAGAGATGAAAGATGGGAGAGAAGATAGAAGAGAGAGATAAAAGATAGTGTAAAATATAGAGGAGAGATGAGAGATAGTGAAAAAAATAAAAAAAATAGGAGAGAGGATATAAGAAAAAGTAAGAGTAAAATAATAATTGAGTAGATCATAAACTCCTTTACTATTTTAAAATATACTCTGACCAGTTTATCTGAAATTATGATTTTAAACTATAGTTTGATCTATAAATCCTTTTAGACAAATATAGCTATTTGTTTTGAAATTTCTCTAAAATAAGATATTGTCTAAAATAACTTTTAAAACCATAGTTTTCATATAAATTAAACATGCCTATAAAGAACTTTGAAATATATATATATATTGTCTAAGTTGAAGAATTCCTATCAGGCAAAAAAACTCATGAGGCTGCGTATGTCAATCTCTAGAGAAGCAGGGTTCCTTTATATGGTATTGGAGCAAGCTTGGCCGGTTCAATTGACAGTGGAGTCGTCCCAATAAAGCTACATTTCAACCTTAAGTCGTGATCTAATGTTGTCGGGAAGTTGATGAGGTATCAAAAGCATGGCACTTGTGAGACTAGTTTCCTATCATAAGATGGAAGGATTCAACTGTATGTTTTTTCCATTTGAAAGCTAAGAGAGTAAAGGGTGCTTGTGTCACCGTTTGAAACTTGCTTTTTGAGTCTCGTGATTGGAGACTTCAATAAAACTTGTTTTCAACTATATATAGAGTATTTTGATTTTTTAACAACATTCATAAATCCCTATTGGAATAGTTAGGATTTTATTAAAAGTATAAACCCTATTTCAAATTTAGGCATTTAAATTATATTTAATTAGGATTCTCCCTATTTCTAATGGTTTGTTTGGTTGTAGATGAGAGAGAATCTACTTAGTGTGATTTAAAACAAAATAGGTAATTGAGGTTGTGAAATTTTAAATAAACATAATATATGCATATTCCAAATCAATAATCCCAATTTTAAAAAATCCCAAATCAATATATTATCTCAAAAAGAAATTTAGAAATGTTGGTGCTTTTACAATATTACTCCTTATTTCTAAAAAAACAACAACCCACCCTACCACGGGTGACCCTATTAGCCATCGAAGCTTTGACTGATGGTAAAGTTGGAGGTGTACCAGGATTTTATTGGTAAAGTTTGAGGTGGTGTAATTTGATTCCCTACCTCTTGAATGCTAAAATAAATGGTGACAATTAAGTCACCAAAATTTTTTGTGATAATAAAACAAATTAATATCTAAAATAACTATCAAAATCAAAGGGATCCCTTTGAAAAATTTATTAATTTAGATGCGGAATCACTTCTATAAAAAAGTTTTTTAACACTAGTTAAAAATAACTTTTAACAATAATTTTGTGAGTGGCGTGAATTTTATAACTGTTGTATCTCAACCTCTTAATGGCATTACCTTAGAAAGTTTATATTTTTTAATATTTTTTCTTTTTAATCTTTTCATGGCAATTCTCAATTTAACTATCATATGAAGGTATATTTGTTTTATTTCTTTTTTATTTTATACCATATTGTATTTAGCATACTTAAGATAGACCAATTTTTAGGCAGTAAAGTATGAAGTTAGCAAAATGAAAATCTAAATGGTAATAAAATAATCCAAATCAGTAAACTTTCAATGAATTTAATAGG